>OZ024714.1:16087763-16687763 GCA_964016945.1 Microplitis deprimator | reverse complement strand
CTTCACGACGAAATATACCGGGAAATTAGACATTTATATTAAAATATATATATTTTTGTTTGGTCGTATTATTGCTTTTAAAGTAATTTATATTTTTACTCCCCTCATATTTTATATTTCTTTCAATTATTTGCTCACTGCCGTTGGCTTAGACCTGACAATATTTCTGTTAACCTTTTTTATATTTTTCTTATTAAATCACAGAGGATTTAATCAATTATTTTGTTAATTAAAATATAAATCTTAACAAGCAAAAAATTTTATATATAATCCATACCAGAATAATACTAATTAAATTCTTTTTCTTCATTCACTATTATTATTTTTTTTTCATGTGTGACATAAATTTTCATATGACAATGCGTTACCGTACTCGTAGTTATTCACATTATCAATTATTAAATTAGACATAGATTTTACACAAGACATTTATTACTACATGAAGTAGTTATCGAAATTACAGAAATAAAAAAGGAAATGCACTAAATCACTGTGAAAAAGTTGCGACGTTAACCTCAGATAAAATAGCAGACAAACGATTGGGAATTATCGTTAAAAATATGGTGATAGTGAATATTAATGGCCGAGCATTTTTCACGAAAATTTTTTATTTGAATTTTAAGGATAGCGAGAAAAGCTCATTAAAAAGCTTTTCATCACAAATAACTTGAGTTATCGACCGATAATAAATACTTGTGATTGTCCACTTTCATTTAAATCCAATAATTTCCGTTCGATTGCTTACAAAATAAATTATTTTTGTAGGCTCCCTGATGACTTCTCATTAAAAAAAAAAAAGGCAGGGTCAGAATTAGTGACATTTTTTTTTTGACTCCTGTTTTTCAGAATGTAAAAAATAAAATAGGTCATAAAAATGTCCCTACAGGAGACTGTCCTAGCAAACTATTCTGGGACAAAATGGTGGAGCTCCATTCTGTTGGAGACCATGACCAGAAGTCGGATGAGAATGGGAACGAATTTTGCGGGCGTTCATGTACAAAGTAAACTTGACATGTCTATGAAGATAATAACAATAATTAACGGATGAACTGGGGGTGTAAAGAAATATAACGTTAATCAAGACGATAATGGCACAGTCTTGGAGCGAGCGTATGTCCGATGTTTATTGCAGTGCATCGACCGCAAGACGTGCAGCGTAATGTAAGGAAGTCTCTGGTCATTTGGCACAAACTGCTAGACCACACGGACAACTCTTGTAGCTGGTATCGGTTTAACCTCAAACCCCTGGAGGATGATATAATAAATTACGTAAAAAATAAAAAATGAGTAATAAAAAATTTAAGAGAAAAATGATAAAAATGAGGAGAAGCAGTTGCGACCTTGTGTACCTAGAAATTTAAACCGGAAAAGATACTTTTTAAATTGATGACTCTGCTAGATGTTGCACTGTCTGATGATATATATTATAGAGCGAGGTTAGTAAATTTCGTTATATTTTTCACTCACTAAAAAAACAACGTCTGTAAATTTAATGAAATTTCTAATTTTGAGTAATTGAATTGACTGCTAATTAAAATTTATTTTGTTTACTACAAAGTAAAGCGCGCCTTCATAAATTGAATTTATGTTTGAATAAGAATGACAACGACTTATATTTGCAGTAATATAAATGTTGAAAAAAAAATATAAAAATAATTTATTCAACAACTTCACTGAAATATATTTGATTTAATAAAAAAAGTTAATTCAGCAGTCTGACAAAACGCTTTTTACGCCTCAGGCGTAAAGATATTCTTTATAAAAAATTAAATTTTCCTTGAGATAAAAAAATATATGTAACTTTAAATAACTCTTAAGAGATACTATTTCATACAGATATAAAAATCTCAATGTCTATCGTTATGAGTAGTAAAATAAATTATGTTTTTATTTACTGATAAAAATTTAAGGCAATGAACTCTCGGGCACTTAAGGGGCTTGGAAAAGTGCAGTTGGGATGATTGCCTGTCTAACCGGGGTCATATTAGCTGTAGATAATACATATATATATTTTTTTCAAATTTTGTTCTTGTCAAGGTAAATGTTACTACACATGTATGATATTTTGTAAATGCTCTGAAAATTGACATCTTAAAATGTTAATTTTGATACGTCGCTCAAAAATATCAAAATTATTTTAAATTTTTTACCTCAAACTTGACAAGATTTTTTTTTACCATACACTGACTCTTCGAAGGGTGAGAGCGAAAAAAAATCAAAATTTCTTTCAAGCCACCCTAGCATATATAAAATATACATATGTATATATATAGTTATGTTAGACAGTCTAGCGTCGGAAACTAAGCAAATGGTTTATACGCGGATGCATATATGCATCAACCAGCACTTTTAGTTGACCTCGCTGCCGCATATTAATTCCAATTTACCCTCACGTATGTTGGCTAGGCGGCGAGAGACTTAGCCGACAACGGCTGCCTGTATATCTATACATATATCTATATATAAATATTTAATTCATCGTTAGAGATATTGCTGGATTAAACGCACATTCAAACGGCATGGCTAATGAAAATTAAAGAGATCATAAGCGCACTGTAATTATGATTGACTATCAAATAAAACACGTCTTGGAGTCAAAAATATTATTTTTAATTGCGACTGTATAAACTTTAAATTTAACGTTGCCGTAAATGCAGAGGGTTGAAAGCTGCGTTCTATATTTTCACGAGTAAATTAAAAAATTTTTCAAATCGTAATTAAATACTTGGTAATCAGAGATGGAATTTCAATTTTGTAAAATAAATAAAAAAAAAGTCTGTGCAGTTAAATGCAAAAAAATTCTGGTAAATTGAAGTAAAAAATTTAAAAAGCACTTGTGTAGACGTCAATATTAAATATAAAGCTAAAAATAAATACTCGATTGCAATTTTTTTTGTACACATAAATATTTCAATATTCGAAAAAAGTGGCTTTATATTATTTTCAGGTTTTTTTTTAAAAATGAGTGGGTGAAAAAAAAAAGCGATCGTGGTAGAAGAATATTCGCACTTGGATATGGAATATCGAATAACTGGCGGTGTTTACAAACTGAGATGGCTATTTGAGTGCGGCTGGCTCTGTTTGCAAATATATTTCACTGGAATGTAAATTAGTTGGTATTTTAACGTATTTTTTTCATTTTCCATTGTTAAATGGTTTGGGGGAAAATGTTTGATCGAGTCGTATATAAATATATATGCGTCTCTTCGAACCACGCTTACTCCATTATTCAATACCTTTACTTCCTAGTATTTTTGATGACCTTTTAAAAATTCCTTTGTAAGCTTTTCCGTTAAAAAACCTCATGAAAATTGTGATAAATTTAAAAATATCGGTTTTAAAATTGATCATTTCTTATCTACGATAAAAATATCTACTGTAAAAAGCAATAGTGTAGGGGTTAAAACTCCGGGACTCTGATTGACGGAGTCAATTCGGATTTGAACAAAATTCGCAATCGCTCCGAATTAATTCCGATTTTTTACAGTGTAATTAAATTAGATGGATTGAATATATATTTTAATTTTGTCATACAAATAAAAATAAAGTTTATTTTATCAGGGTAGAATATAAAGTAAAGATCCGACACATTGTAAATTTAAGTATGGCCTTTGGCGAATGAAAAGTTCAACAAAAGAAATAGCTTGTTGCCATCGTCGTCTTCGTCGTCGTCATTACGACTGTTGTATTCTATGGCTTGCCTTGATACTCATCGTAGGAAGTCGTATCATTTCTCTGACACAGCAGACACAATTTTATCTCTCTTCTATTTTACTCTCAGCTCCGTTAGCAGCAGAAGTATCGATTGAACGTGTTTGGGTATTCGATGGTCTAAGACCTCGACAATATACAATAGAAAGGTCTTAGAGTATATCGAGGAATCGACAAATTGTACATCTTGAAAAGTCATTTGATTCCAGAGTATTGCTCCTTGTAGTTTTCTACTTCTGTTTACAGTTCTTACGACTTTAATACCAAACTCTAATGATTGCAAAAGGTAAAAATAATCAAGACTGTAAAATACGAGCTTATAAATAAATAAGATGGAGACCGGGGCACAATGAACCCCCGGAAAAATTTGCCAAACACAATTTTATTGACATCGTCATATTTTTGAGTTTGATATATTTACCAGGTTTCAGAACAATACCTGGGATACGATGGACCTCGAAAAATTTTGAAAAAAAAATGACTTTTATAATCGAGACTGTGGCAGTTTAGCCTTTTCGTAAAAAATTATGGCTTAGGGTCGCCGTCATGCCCCGGTCTTTCGGAATAAGACGGAATTAATTGAAATAAATATATTAATACTGTTAAATCCTGGTGCTGTCTAGTGAAATAATACGCAGTGAATAGACGCGATAACAGATTTTTTGATAAATAGAAGCAAAAAAAGAAAAAGGCTGGAAGACGAGAAGGAGAAACGAGAAAAAGGCTAAAGGGTGGATGCTGAAAAAGGCGAAAGAATAAAGGGTGTTGTGTTACTATATATATATAGGTGTACAACACAAAATATCGCCGAGGTAGTGTTACGTGAACCAAATACAAAAGTCTTGAAAAATATGCTTGGGCCAAACATCTATTCCCTTTTTGATATTATATTTCCGTTTTATCACTGAATCTGAATCATATTCTTACACGCTTATAAATTTATATATCATATTTTTTATTGTATCACTTTTTTTATTTATTTATTGACTTTTTTTTTTAAATTGTAGTCGACAAAAAAAACCGACCAATAAAAATTATATGAGAATTACAAATTATTGCCGAGGTATGAAAATTTTTGCGACAACTGACATTTAAACTGTCGACACAAAAAATTTATGGATTTATTTTTATGTAAACGTGATCGAATTCCGTGCAGTTGAAATAAAAAATTTTTTGATTAATTTTATCAGTAAAAGTAATTTTCTATAATTTTTCTGGTGTTTCGAGAATAAAATAAAGCAATAAATGACATTATTCTAAAGATTAAATCATATAAAAGTATATATGTAATATAAATAATATGTGGGATATGATGGAGGGACTTTTATCGATATTGGTATCCTAGAAAAGGTACAGTTATGTATTCTTGGCAAACATGATAGTCTACGTATGATCTCACTGAGGTCACCCGAATCTTCAATACAGCATATACGAAAATGCCGATCGTATATATGTATATAGATACTAAAGAGTATCGAGGTTCTATTTATTTTTTATTTTTTCATTATTACTATATTTTTTGCTGTAAACTCCTATTGGGGATGTTTATCTCCGCAAAAGAATATAGTCCTCTGCAGACATGTAAATGCTTTTTTGTACCTCGGTTGGAAATTTTATAGTGTTCTCCAAAGTACCGAGTCATTCTGACATACTTATTGAACGACCGGCTCTCGTTACCGATATCTATAACATTTATAGCCTATGACTAATTTAAAAAATAAAAATATGTATATACCCGGGTTGAATTTGGCCGAAAAGACTAAATCTGGTCGAAATCATACGATTTCATTCAAAGAGACCGAAATTTTGTCGAAATCACATTGAAGCCGTAGAATTTTATTGGAAAAGGCCGAAAGTTCACCGAAAACACACCGAAATTTCATTAGTACTCAAAAATTGGAAAATTGAGTCAGCCTTTTTTTTGGCCATAGTGTTGTTGTTAAATAGAATCATAGAATTTAGAAAATTTTCCAGTTTTCGCCCACTTTTCGGTTGAGAAAAAATTTTATTATTATTCGGATTGAAATTTTTATCTGGGTATATATATATGTATGTAGTTATATATGCAAAACAATAATAAAAAAATGAATACACTGCGGGAAACGTTAGTGGAATTGGTTATCGATTATATCTATATTTATTGGATAAATATAATCAGAGCAAATAATAAATATTTGATGTAAAATAAGCAAATAAATGTTTACATAAAATTAAATAGAGCTAAATTACTGAGTAGATATAGAGTATTTAGAGATTTATCCCAGTGGATTTAGATAAATGTGATATTTATGGCAACACTTGAATTAAAATTTTTCATTTATTTGGGACAAAAACAAGTAGTAATTTGTGTCACCATAAATCGGTAGTAAAGGTTTTTGGAAGCAGGATACAATACAGCAGTAAAGAAGCCCAAGTGATGGTTAATTTTTTATTTTCATCTTCCCGAAATGTGTATAAAAGCTTTTAGCATGTTTGGATGTTACCAAAATTGCTACTGTTTATCTAAGCATATAGAAATTTTATTCCATTTCCGAAAGTACCTCTTTTCACTTGCCTAGCTGGCTCTCCCCACATATCTACACACTCCTTTTACCCTTATTTATAACACAACCGCCTCATATACATTTCTTACATTTACGCTTTTTATTTTTCTTTACCATCTTCAATTGTGTCTCACATAAAAAATAGCTATTCGCCTTTTTTTTTGTTTTTCCTTTCGACACGTGACTAACCCAATCTATAATCACACTTACACCCGAACACTTCGTCCCAGTCTAAATATTTGGCAAAAAGCCGGGAAATTCAAAAATTCCTTATAGGAAATCAAAAAGTGCCGAATAAATGAAGAAATCCGAAGTAAAAACCGGCTGTGAAATTTAACGAGATGACGCAATAAAAATAAGTATTAAATTATCCAGTTAATTAAGTAAAACAATATATAAATTTATGGTGTGTATAAATGTCATAAGTTAATTGCAAGTTAATGGTGTGTAATGAAATAAAATATATATATGATATTGGAAGAATGCTGACTCTTAATATACGAAATCTGTGAGGATTGGAAGCAGTGGTTCCCGAAAATAGCCGAAACCTTTTAATCCGTGCCGGAAAAAATGCTGACCCATTAGTTTCACTGCCAATCTGTTACAAACGCGCGATTATTTTTTCATTTTTTTTTTTATTCTCTCGTGCTTGTTTCTTGTGTTATTCTCCCATCACTCAGCTCCAACTAGTGAATCTATTAGTTTCATTCTATTTAGTTTTTTTTTATCGCAACTTCATTATAAATTTATACCGTGAAAACTCGATTGCAACGTCTGTTAATCTGATATACTTTCCATCGCTTCCGACGATCTTCACTTACATTATTTAGTTTTGATCTTTTTAATGAATTTTTCGTTAAAATATTCAAGTAAATAGATCTTTAGTTAATGAATATAAATATTATTATCAACGTTTATAAATTTTAAATAAATAAATGATAATAATTTGTGCATAAATTTGGAAATTCAGTTACTTGTACGTCTCTGTTCTCTGCGTAATTACATTGGACGTTAATTTATACGTAAAAGTCCGGTTTGATGAATAATTGATGAACAAAAAAGGAAATAGATCGTGTGATGAAATATATAGGGCAGCAGGTTACGAAATAACAGGGTCGAAATAGGCGCGTGCGCTTTAATGTTTGAGTCATCTCCGATTTTAAATTACAAACACATTTTTGAATTTTGAATTGGTCTTTCGCGTTCAGTTATCAATTAACATCAATTTCATTGATAATTTCTGAGTAAATAGAAAAGGAGGGGAAAGATGGCCTCTTTCAAAATTTCGGTAATTTATTATCATGGGGAAATCGGGTGAAAATATTTTGCCGAAAATACTCTAAAAAAACTGAAAATGCGAAATTAGACCGAAATCACACTGAAACTGTAGAATTTTATTGTGAAAGGCCGAAAATTGGCCGAAAATCCGCTGAAATTTTATTATTCTTAATAAATAGGCCAATAAAGCCCGTCTGGTTTTCGGCCGTTCTTAGGTCCAGTCATTGTCTAGATTTCGGTGATTTTTAGACCTAATTTTGCTATACATAAAATTTACTATTTTATAAAATAAATAAATAATTTATTTATAGAAAAAAAAGTAATGACATAATCCAAGTTATTTTTTTGCTACAAAAGAATTTTACTGTTATTATTATTTTCACGATTCATTTATCGCTTCCAATCCATCGAATGCCTAACCTTTTAGAAATAGTATAAGATGCTATAAAACTCTTTTAAAAAAATTTAAAACTTTTTTCCGACTCGACTGCCTTTTATTTGCTGTTTATTTTTATATTCATTTAACTCTTTTTCAATTTAAATTTCAGTGTCACAATTAACTTAAAACTTGTTCTCAATAAGCTTATCATCGTTGGCGACATTAAATTTCCACTTTTTTTTTCAACCCGAGGCCGGCTGAGTTGAGATTTTAAAAGTTTCCTTCGTAAAAACAATTACAATTTTTTTTAAGTGTATTAATAGTTAATCGACTTTTCTCAGCGTTTGTTTTAGTAAAAAAATATTTAAATAAATAACTCTGTTATTTTTATTTTCTCCACAGTATCGAGCATTGAAAAATTTTTATCACCAAAATGGTAGACGTAAATATTTTGCTCTTTTGCTCTCGAAGGGAAGAGTTCAGGTCAACCCGAAGGGTAAACTCGAGCAGGTTTTCCAGATTTTCCTCAACTACTTCATAGAATTTATTTTTATTAATTAATGTAATACTGAGGTTATTAAATAACAAAAATTTTCTCAAGAGCTTCAGAGTATTTGACAAAAAAAAAAAACAAAATGAAAATAATCTGAAGCTCAGTAAATACAGAAAAATAAAAAATGTTACAAAAACAAGATAACGAGTAAAAAATAATATTCAGAGTCTCAGCGGAGTACTTGAGCTTAAAAAAAACTAAAATAAAACGATGAAACCTCACTCAGCTGATTTTTTTTACTCTTCGAATACTTTTTCTATTCTTTCATCTAGGCAGCTTGGGCTTTTTTTGTCAGTGTAAAAAAAAAGAAAAAAGAAATGCTACCGAAAACCGTGCATTTCAAGTTTAACCTTAGAGAGTTTGAATAAAATGCAGACGTGTCTGGTAATCTCTTCTCGCCCCTTTGGCCTGCCCGAAATCTACTCAATCTCTTTCCTTTATTATTACTTTTATATTTTTTTACCGAAACTTTACTATCTTCAACTCAACAATCCACTTCTTTCTGGGCACCTTCGAAACTCCCCCATTTCCCCTCAAGCATCAGCTTTTCCACCTTTCTCATTCTGCTGCAGCAGAACGACCAAGAGACTAAGTTTCCTCTTGTTCTCGTTCTCGTGATCGTCCTCGTGACCGGACGATCCTTTTTCGTAAAACTAATAAAAAACCCCAGAGTATTCGTACTAGTGGCCAACAGAGTCGCGGTCTCTCGACATGACGTCTCACCATTTTTCCAACTTTTTTAAAAGTTGCAACTTATGTCATTGAACGGAAATTCAAATCGTAGCTTCATTGCTATTATTATTACTTTTTACTTTTCATGAATTTCGAATTAATCGATATTTAAATTTTTATTCGAACTTCACAGCAGATGCAGATTTATCGATATTTTATATGAAGAAGGATACAAATAAAAAATTGCTGTGTATAAATTACTCGAATTTCGAATTAAACTCCATAGTAAGTAAATTAGCAGAAAATTTTCAGTGAGTTATGGAAACCTTTCCGAAATTTATTGAAACCATTGACATAAATTGTGGAAAATATTCCTACTACTTCTCTATCAATATGGAATCTATTTTTGAAAATTCATGGAAATTATTCTTTTGATTATTTCAGTAAAAACAAATCTCGAAAATTGGGTTATGGAAAACTATAGAAAATTTCTAAATGCGTTTCGAGCAAATTCGATTTAATTCCCTTTAAACTCAAATAAAAATGTAATACCTGAAAAACTTGATGTTAAATGAAATCTGTGAAAAAACAATATTGAAAATTTTTTTATTTTTTCGGCACATTGACCTTTTATTCAATATTTACCTCTGTACGTTATCGATTCCACAAATATTAAAATGAATTTTAAACGACTTCCGAAATTTAATTTTCGACAAATAAAATTTTAAAAACAAATTTATCACAATCAGAAAATCCAGAGTTTAATATTTTATTCATCTCTTTTTAAAAATGAATATATATCATGCTGTAGTTACCAAATAGTTTCGTGGGCAGAGTAAGTGCAGTTAAAAGACTTCCCACATACTAATAGTTATATTGCAACGACAATTTCGGTCTCGAAAAAACTTTTATACGAAATTTATCTCGAAAAAAGGACACGAAACATTAAACTGAATTTCGCATAGTTTATTATTTCGAAAAAAAGGCTTTCTATGGTTTTCATTTTTTTTCAACACCCACTTGACTATTTTTTTCCGTTTATCTCAAGCCCTCTCTATCAACAACGACCCGTATTTCTCATCCAACGTCTTGAGGCGTCGGAAAAATTCTCGGTATTTTCAAGCAGCTCTTTCCTCATGCTTGCGAACATCGTGTATATCAATTCTAAAACTTTAATGTCTTTTAAAAAGGTTTACTTTTTTTTTTATTCTATTTCCAACTAATTTTCTAAATCATTATTCTTCTTTTTTTAATTAAAAAAAAAATACACCATTTTTATGCGGTTACTTTAATTTACCCAGTTGTCATATACATGTCATATATCATATATCACGGTTATTATTTCGGAAATAAATATTTTCGGTAGATTTGGTGTTTCTGTTATTTTGGTAAATAAATAATAAATAACGAGAAAGATAAACAGAGGCATATTGTATTTTTATTGGTATAAAAATAAAAATACGTGATATATATGGGCTAGATTATTTCTTGAGTACACAGGATGAGAAACTATTTGCCAACAAATGATTTTTATAAAGACACCAATACATTACTCGGAGAATATCGAGCATCGGACGTATTCATTCTCTGGATACACGATCCATACACTTGGGATTGTTCGCCTCAGCAAATATTTTGTCTCGGTTGGACAGACTTGACTCGATAGAAATTGCAAGTGCGATACTTGTCGATAAACTACTGCATTTATTGAGTACATGTATGTGGAAAAAATAAAAATAAAAACAGTTGACATGCTTGCGAATCAATTTATCCGTGGTCAGAGTACCGCGACAAATTATCTGTCGGTTGTATAAAATTTTGTATCCACGATTTAATGGACAATTCTGCAAATGTCCTCGATATGCTCTACATTTTTATATTTTCTCTCCGGCTCGTGGTCACTGAAATGACCAGCGAATGCGGGAAACAGCCATTAGTCAGGGTTCAAGTGTCATAAACTTTATGAGAATTTTAAATAAAGAGCAAAAGCTATCAAAGCAGTTACATATCGCGGGTAATGGATATTTACTTTGTTAAAGTTAGTGATCCTTGATGGAAGGTTAAAAAAAATTGTTTGCTTTATGATTAAATATTTAATAAAACGAACATCCTTTGAAAAATTTTAATATCAAGTTTTTAATTTTTAAGTAGATCCGTTATTGCGTAGAAAAGCATAAAATGAGGCGATTTTAGACGAGGATGTAGTTGACTGCCCTAGTACAGGACGAAACTACCGATTTAAATTTCCTAAATTCATTTAAATTTATTACTAGGCATTGAAACTCTAAATTCAAATGTGAAAACTTTGGCACTAGTCAACTTCACCCTCTTCTGAAATCGAATTTTTTCATTTCTTGTCTTGTATTTATTTTTTTTAATAATTTTTTTGTACGCAATCTTTATCAGGAAAAAAATATATATTTCCATCAAAGAATGTGTTTGAATAAAAAATAACACATGGATTGTTCCGAAGTATGAATACCTTGAGGTATCATTTAATATTTATTCCCAATTCGAAATGAGAAATAAATTAAAAAAAGAAAGTAAAATATTGAGCCGGAGTTGAATTTCTAGTAGAACAATTTCATTAGTATTATAAGACAGGCAGTAGACAATTGAAACCGACAATAAGGGAACAAATTTACTCACTCACGAATATCCTCCTCACCCCAGGCACAACCACCAATATAACTTGATTTCAAATGACGCAAACTTTTTATTTCATTATTTTTCCTTTTGCTTTTATGAGCGTCGTAATAAAGTTAACCTAGAATTTTTTCTACGCAAAGTCACCAGCAATATTCTTCCTCACAAACGTTGCATCAATTTGATGTCAGGTTACACGAAAAAAAAATCTGGAAACTGGTTTGCCCTGTGGGTCGGTCCCGAAACCTCCCTATTTTCGAGCTCGACAATACCTTCGACTACTTTAGTATTTTTGAGCTCTTCGAACTTGAAAAATCCGTAGTGATCGAAAGAGACTATAAAATAGTAGACTCGGTTCAATTTTAGATACATTTGATAAATTATATAGTGAGTTATCCGTAAAAAGTGAGGACCGAAACCAACAACTTCCCTTTTTTTGAAAAATTCAATTTTTTAGCGGGAAGTTTGAAATTCGGTCTTTGAAAAATATTTAAAAATAACTATTTTTAATTATCGATTTGTCTTTTATGAGTTTGAAATAAAAATGTTCAGACGTTCTAATAATTTATAATGCTTAAAATTGTTGGCTGTAATGAGCTCTGTCTGCTCTGATATCCACGAGTTATGAGTCTGCCAAGTAAAGCGACGACGTAAGAAAGTAACCATTATTTTACGTTAAGAATAAAAAGTTGTATTTTTATTTCGAAAAAATATATAGTATCCTTATACACTAGACGAGCCAAGTATATAAGCTTATTCTTTATTACTAATGCATAATTTCGGTTTAATAATTCTTAATAAAATTTTCCGACTAACCGACGCAATAATAAAACGACATTATTTATTAAATTATTTTTTATAGTTATTTGTAAAACTTAAAACGAGTATAACCGCATGATAATAATAATAATAATCGAAATAACACAAGATAAAATCAACTTGAGTCACACGAAATTCCATTTGTTTAAAGTGTACTCCAGCGTATAAATAACGCTCAAGGGAAAAAAAAATTCTAAAACTTTTTATCGAGAAAAAACTTTTTAATTATCTCGAGAATTACTCTCTCTCTCTTTTTCTCTTTTCCTTCTCGCCTCAAAGCCACTTTAAAATCGTGATCACATTGACAATAACGACGACGTTCGCTCGCCAAAGTTGGAACAAAAAAAAAACATTTATACATATTTTTCCATAACAATTAAAATAATTCATTTTTATTCCGATAAAAAACTGATCTTTTTCCGAAAAAAAACCACTTGGTCCGCAGATAAAATAATTTATTTCAAACCAAGAAACAAAGTGTCATTCAGAATCTTCGACCCCGATTTCCCAGACGGTTTTTTGTAACACGAGTGAGAGCAATCTCAATTCAAGGGTAAAGTATATAATTTGTATGTCAGATATGGTGAATATAGTAATCAAGATGAGAATACTGTGCGCTGGACAACCCGATAGGTAAATGGAGGTCGGATTCCAAGTGGTCAGAAACCTAGTGGGTACCATTCCGTAGAGTAAAGCCGGTTAGATTAAACAATCGACGTCCCTTTCGATCTAATCCAAACAGAGCATTCACCAACACTCAGGGTAAAGCTAACCGCAACATACCAGACGCCAAGCACAAGGGTGTTCAAGTGCTTTAGAGCTCTCTCAAACAACAAATCATGAATCCTCTGATTTGCTCCAAATATTAACCACATATGCCTTTACCACATCGCCATTGACCAAACAGTGAATGGGATTTCGTAATAGAAAATTCACCCAACAAAATGTTTGGGTAATAATGTCAGCAAGCAATTACGAGTACTAACTTTTGATAGACGGGATCGTATGATGGATCCATATTGGCACGGGGTATTTTAGATCGAGTGCTTGCGGACTGGGGTGGTAGGCACGAGTCCCTCATCCGGCACGTAACCTCAAAGTCATCGTCATGTAACCTGCCCGGATATATTATATCTGTATCCGTATGTGTGGGTGTGTGTTGAATGTGTGAGAAGACCCCGAGTTTGCTCCTATAATACGTCCGTCGGTATGTATATTAACGTTAATATCGAGACGATCAATAATTCAAAGTTGGGCTCATAAATCACTAACCCTCTGTACGCGGTTGCTCGAGGTTAAATATTGCACCCTCCTGGCACACGATATCCCCGACAAGATTACCCTCTATGACCTACTATTTGTCTATCTACTTGTTGTTACGATTATTAAAAAAATTTTCTTGTCCCTATTACTGACCATCACGAAAAATTTCAAATATTCAAATAATTTATTAAATATCTCGGTGAATTAATATCCCGGCTTCATATTTCCCTATTATTTTAATAACTTTTCACTAAAACTTGGACCAAAGTATTTAGCAAACTTGAATAGTTTTAATGGATATCGAAAAGTTTGTGGCTATGGTTCTATAGACAGCGCACATATGTAAGTAGTCTTGTTTAGTTGGCATTTGTGGGGAATTAATAAATTTCCGCAGCAAATTAATTAGAGATTACCAAGTGATGCAAATATACCCAACTATAGGAAAGCAACAGCAGCACTACTAGCAAGGACGACTACTACTACTACTATTATTACGAGAAATACTACGACAACTACAAGGGAGATAGATTTAACACGCCCATGTAGTTGCCAATAAGGGTCACCGGGGGTATTTTCGTTGACACTATAAATTTATCGCGTTTGTTTTGTCATGGTAGATAAAGGATTATTTATGGTCGCATCTCTATACCGCCACCGCAGTGCGCGTTTTATTAAAAAACAAAAACCCACTCATTTAAAATCCATTATACAGTTGAATACAAAGTTAATTTTCGTTTGAGGAAGTACTCGATTGAATGGGACAAAAATTCCATGGCCACAATGACCCGGATACTACTGACGCTGTTTCTGTCATCGCAATTATTGCTCTTGCCCTTATTCTTGTTCTTACTCCAACCATCACATCAGCTAATTGAAATAAAGTTTATTTAAATTAGCTGAATAAAGTGTAATTGACTTGAACATTATTCATAGAATTTAATATTTGATATGAAAAATAGTGGCATTAATCTTACTTAGTGCCTTCGAAGAAACTTAATTCGTTGAAAATCTCACTTCGGTCCTATATCACACATGAGACCTGGCTTATAAAATACTGCCGGTAGAAACTGTATGAAATCCAGCAACTTGGGAATAATCTCTGAAGAGAACATCTAGATCATTTTGTATACGAGCAAGTCCCGGCAGTATTAGCTTTAATGGTGCATCACAATCAGAGTGCTAGAAAGTCATAAGGGAAGGGCGTGTTAGAGGTTATGTTATAATGTAGGACGAAGAACGTAGGCTGTGAGCCGTGTCATTGAAGTTGAGATTGTCTAGAAGCTAACTTTCTCAATTAAAGCCTCAGCCCGATCAACCGGGACCTCATTCGTATTCACGATGAGCTCAGCTATTGTAGTACCAACCTACCAACTTACGGACCAACCAAACTACTCCACAGTACTATCTTCCGATAGCTTCTGATGACCTAACCCTACTCCCATTAAATCGCTAAAAGCTCTAGCTTGAAATATTACCATCGGCTATCTCATAATTAACTCACTCTATTAATTGATGTTGAACAAAAATAATTATCTTTATTTTTATTTGCCAAATAGCTCTGAGTGGAACATCGTATTCCATCTCCCAGCAAGCTTACAACTGGGAAACTAACACTTGGAATAGTGTAACCATCTCGAAAAACAGACACTCGCCTCTTTTTAGTCACGCTGACTAAATTAAATTCTGTTCTCCTTTCAGCTGTCCTCGAATATAAATCCCGGACACTGAGACATCCCATACCTTGAGAAAATTTACAATCCAGACGACCTCTTTGTCTCCTCTGCTTCTTCTGCTGATGGTTTTCTCACTTATATACTGCATTCTCGGCACCAGCTTTTCATTCGTAATCTTCTTTCACCCGATGAGCGTCAATTCGTAAGATTATCCTCGATGAAAACCCGAATACCGAGCGCACTAATTTATCAAGCGTGAGGCATTCAGCTGCTTTTCAAATTACAATACTTTTGTTCATTATTAATCTGCATTAAAAAAAAGCTTTCATTTTTTTAAGTCCCAGCGCCTTGGTCTGAGTAATTTCAAGGCGGCTTTGATGATTGGGGATAATATACCAAATCAACTTAACGAACCCAAGTATTCTCTAAGCGTATACAAGCCTGACTTTAAAACAACTGAAACTACTTGTGTAGTTAGTAAGTAGCAGTAGTAGTAGTAGTGAGATCTCCGAGTATGAATAAGACATTCCCAGCATAGCTGTCTAATTGGATGGATATGCACATGGCCTTAGTGTGTATTGAGGTTTCTACGAACACACGTGACGTATTGTGGTTCGAGTTTGTGGTGAGTGAATAGTACGTGCGCAGTCCCCCAAGTATAGGCATTACAAACTTGACAGCATGAACAAGCCATGAATTGGCATATCAGCCAGTTTCTATTTCTATTTATATTTCTATAGCTCTTTATCTTTATCATTTCCATGGTCGTCTAGGCCTTCAACTAATTGGCTGGATTTTAAACCACCCGATAGTCGTGCATGTAGTTCAAGACAATGCTTGGTGCTATACGACAAACTGCTTTCTGGGACGGTAAAATAATGCGATGCATTCGTGTTTCCCATTGTTCTCAGCACACCAGCATTCCACACACCCAGCATCGAACAAACGAAAAGTGCTGCCAGACAAATGTCGCTGCTGTGGGAAAATAGAAGAAATTTAAGTTGGAACCCCAGCAACGCGACTGACAGAGAGAGTGAGTAACAGTGGGAATGCAAAAAATCTAAATGAAAACCACGGAGAATAGGAATGAGTGGAATGAAATGCCGGAGTAAATAACAGACGACTTTAACCCCTTTGCTTTTTTTTGCTACGAGTAAACTTTCGTTAGTTAGTGTAATCACGATGGATTGTTACTCGTTTCTTTTTTAATTTTCTTTTTATTCGCCTCGGCTTATTTTATTTTTACTTTCTGGTTTACTCATTTATTTCATTTTTTTAACGGTTCGTTACACTTTAAGCTCGCCTACATTTTCGCTCCACGTGTTATGTAGATAGAGATGCCAGAGGCTAAGTAAATAACTAATTCCACTCACAATTAGCCCGGTGTGACCTGACAAAGAACTACTTGTGACAACTAATTTCGCAATTTAATCTCTTGCTGTCACTACGCATTACATTTTTCAATTATTTACTTATTTTATTTTTTTCGAGCCCACTTCAATAAATTTCGTCGGCGGAATAGAATTTATAGCAAAGAAACACTCGTTCTGAACCCAAAGTATGTTATTTTGTGGGAATTCACTTAGATTTCCATCTTTGCGTGACATAAATCCAACTTTTCCGCGAATTGAGTCATATAATATCCAAAATGTCTATGGGATACGAATTGACTTGAAATTACATGTGATCGCAGACACGAAATGTCGATTGGGGATCCAAATGTGTTGGCAGCTGTCGTTAATCATGAAAGACAGATAGTAAAAAATATTTAAAAAAAAAAACAAAGAAAATAAATAATGAAAAAAAAGTAATGGGAAATAGTTTGAAAACTATCTACTACATATTTGTCACATTGAAAATTTATTTCACGCACAAGTGACACTTTTTTAATTGCATACTTCGTCACGTTAATAATGTCATTCGTTCATTGATTTTATTTTATTGTCAGTGAAAAATTTATTTCGTCAGCGGGCTACAATCGGCTGTAATCAACCGCTGCAGCAAAACATTTTCGAATGTAAAAGTTATTTTTTTTTTGCAATATTGAAAAGGTTAAAATGATCAAATAATCACATGAAACTTTTCAAACAAATTTTTGCTATTCAATAAAATAAAAAGAGGTTTTGTCTCTTTTCAAAAATATGGAATGAATGAATTAATAATCAACTATTTTTGTGCAGGTTGGAGGTATTTCGATTGAAAGCTCTAGAGATACTTCTGGACTAATCAATAGCCTCGCGGGAAATGCAATAAATCAATGAGAGACATCGGAATGACTGAGAGCTTTCAGTTGCTGGTTCTGTTAATACCCGATCTCTACTCACTCTACGTATCCTTTCAATTTTCCTCGACTACTTTCTCAATCACTTGTTCGTTCGTTCATTCGTTCCCAATATCTAGGGTACTCATCAGTGAAAATTCGTGTTAATTATTCTGGTAATGAGCTACAAAAAATCTAAATGCAATGCCAATAAATTATTTTTGAAAATAATCGGAACAAATATGCTCCCTTGGAAAAATATTTTTTGCATTATGGATCTATCTACCCCCCCCCCCCTTCGCCTTTTTTTCGCATGCAATAAATTTTAAATGAAAATGAAAGTTTCGAGAAAATAGTAAACATACGCTCGAAATTTAGATTTGAAAAATTTTTCAATAATATAAAACAGTATTGAAATAAAACTTCCAATATACGTATTTTATTATCTGAAGGTTGTTGAACAAGATACTTGAACGATCGATTTGCTGCGAAGTAGCGCAAGATAGTTTTCCAAGTCCAATTTCAAAGTTACGTCTTCGACTGTTGGTCTCTGGATGGCAGTTGCCGTGAGTGGGTTATCGTCGATGAAATTTGAAATTTTGAAGCAGTACAACTGCACAAACTCAAACAGCTTCATATCACCCCCGTTGCATGTCCTACTAAGAAAATACTCGAATGTTGAAGATTTATTTTCCAAGTACTGAAGAATATATTTTATGCTAATGAGAAACTTATTTTACAGTTTCCAACATAATTTGACTGAGATGCAAAATCCATGCACTATATATTTGCTAAAAAACATTATTTTCCGAAGTCGTCTATTTGGGTAATAATTAACTTGAGCCTCTCAAAGCCTCCGTGAGCATCAATGCCATAAATTATCCCGCAAATTATGAGGATCAGATATAATATCCGGAAAAGCTGCTCGTAATCCTGGTTAATGTGCAAAAAGATACAAATTACTTGGTTCATTCAAGTTGGAAAAATTAATTTCAAGTAAAATCTCTGAACAAAAAGCCTTTTACAAACTTTCTAGATCAACTTTATAGTCATTACTGCTGACAAAAAAGTTTAAAAAACTTTTTAAAAAAAACTGACGTAAATAGAGCTTTAAAAAAATAATAATAATAATACCGGTAATGAAAAACGGAAAGCTTCCGGAATAAATAATTTGTGTATTTGCAATAATATATTATTCATGCAACTCGCAACTTGTTGGAAATAATAAGAGAATAATTTCTTGTGTTTGCTTGTGGAAATTATGTAACATCTTTTGTTGAAAATCCCATGAGAAGGTACAGTAAAGTTGAAGGGAAAATGAACACCCAGTGAAATCTGAATTCCTCTTCGTTTTCAATGCAATGTTCTATCTTCATGTGCTCTATAGCCTCGTCGTCATCTTCGTCATCGTCTGCATAGTTGAGTGAATAACCCCAGTAATTACTGATGACCTAAATCCAGAGCAGCTAGACAGTATCTATTTGATAGTGGAAGGGAGGGAAAATGTATCAGAAGTGCCGGCATCACACAAGCCACAGCATCAAACCACGAAGCGTCTTCCTTGGCTAGTCCCAAGTGTAAAGTTGGCTTCAAAGTTCGTGCAGTCATTATCGATTTAATAGTTTTTGAAAGAATAAGAAAAAAAAAGCGAGCACCACTTGATGAGATTTGATCTAGCAGAGGAAATACGGCTTTATATACAATTAGTTTTCAGAAAAGACGCTATAAATACTCGAGAGGACAGAAATAGATGAGACTGAGTGTTGAAATCTAGGTAGGGATGTACATACATGAGTTTGTATTTCGAAATTGCCGAGAGCTACAAAGACAGAGGAGAAAAGAACCGTGAGTACATCGTCGCAGAATAAGAAGAAAGAGTAGTCAGGAAGAGAGTCGAGTATAGACTCGACTGGATAGAGGAAACTCTCGACAAAACAAATAAATTGTGAGGTCAAAAAGTTGTCAACTAAACAACCCGAACTTTGCCAATACAGGTCGCTTGTCAGTCTCGACTGCAAATACTTTTTGCCTTTTCTTTATGCAATTTACGCTGCATTAGATTCTTTTGTTCAGAACTTCCATCAATTGATCTTCAAACAACTTTCGTCCTCAATAAATTTATTGTTTTACCATACACAGAATTATTAATATTTCCATTACCGCCTCATCAATTCGAGTAGAATTAGCCAGAAAATGAAGATTGTATGCTCAGCAATAGGGTGAGAGAGCTTCCCAAGTGCTTGAAACACCCCTTGTCCCAGACTTGTTACTCGGGTAAGCCAATTTTACGTGCTGGTTATTATCGAGAAAGCTTACTTACACACATTTGCACACCTATATACATATACAGACAGAAAATCCACTTATGTACTCTCTAGTTTTCTGTTCTGGTGCTCAGACAAAAACTAAAACTTTTCTGCAGAGTAAAAGAGAAAAGAAAAAAAAACAAAGACGTGCTTGTTGAAAATGATTTCCACCAGAAGAATTCTCGATTCAATTTACTTGAGATTCTCAACTTTCTCCTATTGCTATCATTCAGGGTGAAGTAACTGATGTACCAGGAATTCGCCGACCGATAAACACAATAAACCAAAGTGGATTTTCTCGTTCAATAAATTCCCATTTAAGCATCATTGCCAAGACACACTCTGATAGGGCATTATACCTATAGATACACAGAAAACAATACGACAAATGTAATGACATTTCTTAGAAATCTATAAGAAGCGAGAAAAGTGCTTGGGAAATCGACTGGATGCAGTGGGTCCAATTAAAAACGTCTTGGCACCAAGTGAATGTATATACCCAGGATACTGTGACGAATAGAGAATTTCCGAAGTGTCTATAGGCAGAGCCAGTGCATGCTCACAAAACCATACTCCGTAGATGGGTGGTGTGTCTGTATGCTCACAGCCGATCTATCTCGGCAGCCAAACAGTTCCCACAAAGCATCCGCACACAGACCCGCGGTGTGAGGTTAGTACGGGTTACGACGAGCACTACGGTGGCAAACATTACTCTGCTGTGGATCGCAAAGCACGTTCTGACACTGTTGGAACGGTAAATGAATAATCAGCTGCTAGCTCTAGTTGTCAGACTCCTAGTTCTCTAACTCTAAAATGTATTCCTATCTCGAGTAGTCTTCAAGGCTCCGTAATGTTACTTTACATCTCAAAACTTTAATTCATTAAAATACATCTCTCGTTTTGATTATCATACTTTTAAACACATTTTAGAATAATCTTTAGAATTCATTAACCAGCATTGAAGGCGAGCGACTTTCGGGTTTTTTAACTTTCACAAAAATTAACTTTGAATCAGTCACTCGGATTTTCAAATTTCTTGTATTCAAAAATAATTCGCGCCGCAGTGAATCCGCACGAATTCCGCCATCTTTTTACAATGCAATATCTCATGTTTATCGATATTTTTGCTAACTGGAACATATACGAACATGGCTCCAATAAAAAAGTAATTATCAACAACGTGCCGAACAATGGTCGTACAAGCCAACAAACAATATGACTGACGTTATCAGCAGTGATGGTAGGGTATAAACAAAATTTATCCATTAGCCCAGCTGCGGTCCATGTACAACTTGTTCTAATACTCAGAATAGTCGTGTGCAGTTTAGTACTAGCCATGTAGAAAGGGCAGATACACATATAACCGGAACTAAACGCTCATTCAGGTTTACGATGACGACGTCCGGCTACCGAGACTTCCCACACATGTTTGCCACATAACTTCCGCGAGTTATGATAATAACAATCACAATAATAATAATAGTGGGAGCAATAGTAGCATTTGCCTGAGGGTTACAGTGATAGCTGGGCTACGGAAATCCCGGTGCGCTCGTATTAACAATATAACATCATCAGTAATGGTTACAACCGATATATTGAAGACGTGAATAATACATAACAGTAGTATATAATGTTCTTATACATATATATGACGTGTTAACCTAAATGGGGATACGTGTTTCGAGTTATTTATTGGGGACAGAATTGGGGTGACACCTTTTGTAGGCTTCACTTTTTCTGGAGAAAGTTTTGAATAAATGTTGGATTCGGTGGATCGAATGGGCTGTTGGAGTTGTGATGCACGATACGTGGATTTCGGGTGGAGAATAAATAAATGCAAATTATTCTCGTGCTAATCCGATTGCAAATTCGGGTGATGAATGTGTAAGTGTGGGTGTGGGTGTATGTGTGTGTAGAGTTGCAGGTCACATATATGGCAGTACGACCAGTCAGAAGAGTGATAGCAAACGTAACAAGCATAACTTTCCGCTCGGCTTTCAAATTCCCATCAGATTCAGAACCGTGACGCGAAGAAAATTGCAAGTTCCAATTCCATTTCCACATTCAGCTGATTCTAAATTTTGACAATGTATATATGCGTTCAATTTTACGCATTCTGTATATACATGTATAAATTAGTGTATCATGAAAAAATATTTTTTACTTTGATTGCAAATTTAAAAGCCAATTTTTGGTATAAATAAAATAAAATTTTTAACAGAAAAAGTATTTGCTATTGTATGGGTCAAGTATTCCGGATCCGAGAACAAGAGAAAAGTGTGATCGAGGCACTAACCAGCGAGGATAATACCAAACTTACACTATCTCTGTTTTTGTTTTCGCTATCGTTTAATAGAAGGACTAAAAATAGGCGTTCCTGCCTTTGATACACCAGTTAATTGCAGCCATTCCAAGCTTATTGTCGCCCATTATTAAATCCTATTTTCCTACTCTTCGTAGTGTTTATTCGAGCTCAATTTTTTTTTCTTTTAATTTCCATACACTTTAACTAAAATTGCCGTTTTTAAAATTTAAATAAAAAAATTATTCTTGCGCCCGCAAAATAATTACTAGCTAATGTAATCATAACGTCGATTATCTTCGTCATATTTACTCATGTAAAGTCAATACATCACGAAGATATATGTAATTATTACATATCAATAGCCAAAGAGAATGTAAGCTCGTTAAGACAACTCCGAATGATAAACAATCGGTCGTTTAATTGATATTTACTTATATATATATATACATACATATTTATAGTAAATGCAGAACCAAGATAATTACACACATGATTGAGGTATTGGAACTGTTATTCGCTGGCCGTCGTCGTCACATTATTATCCTACTCTCAATAGATCTATAGTGTACTCTACAGTACACCAGCAGTACTCTAGAACGGGATTTAGGGAACTAGACTGTCGAGTATAAGCTGTTGAAATCGAATTTCATCAGGTTACAAACATGAGTGTCTACAACAGTGCCCAACAACATGCGACGAGAGACTACTGAGTTAATGTATTTATAGCCCAGAATGTACTTTCAAAATAGATTATTCCGATAACACATAAAGTGGTCATACTGATTATCAATAACAACTGTGACGTTCCCATTATACTTATATTGATTATTTCATTAAATTGCCATTGTGACATTCCAGTCAAGTTTCTAATTTTAAAAAAATTTATAATTCATTTTTCAAGTAATGTATGGCAAAACTTTGGTCACTGATGAAAAAGAAATTATTCAACAGAATAACTAAAGCAGATAACCGATTTCCGCGAACACCCAGGTAATTCCTTCTTCGAATTTAATAATGCGCGACCGGGCCTCCTGGGGTTTGTCGACACCCGATTTAGGCCAAATCAAAATTTTTCAGAATGTCAGGCAAAAATTATCAAAAGAACTAAAGTACCCGACTATTAACCCGTCAGCATTCCCGTTATGAGTATTTTACTCACAGGACACTATTTAAATTATAGGATGTCATGGGTTAAATCATCAAAATATTTTTTTTTTACTGGAGAAAAAAATTGTATTGCAATTGGATTTTTTTTTAGACCTATAATTGGTATTTAATTGCATACTCTTTTTTAGGCGCAGATTGTTACTTTTATTTTTAGCAATAGAGCATGAGCAGCAACAAACTGTAGGATAAAACGAGGAATTAATGTTGCACTTGAAGCGAGAGGAAAATAATAGATCAGTTAATTTTTATCTGTTCAGTAAATTACACGGATTTAAATTAATCCATTATTTTATATATTTATGCGCTTACATTGAACGTGGCTTTGATTATTTTTTATTTATAGAATTTGTATAAATAAAGAGTATTTGTGATACAATAAATAATATTCATTTAACCGTTAAAAAATTTATTATCATTTTCCCGGTCTGTAACTGTGTTATCTATTGTGAGCTGCATAAATATCTTTTCGATTGATAGTAAATCGTTTGAAGCTATAGGTTCCTTTGAATGGAGAAGAATGCGTGCATGGGTTGGAATGTCATATTTGAACTTTGGCATTTGAATGTATAAGATTGTGACGGTTAGCTTCAGATCGTAATTCTTTGCGGGAAATTGCAGATACGAACTCGCGCGCAATGTCTATCGTTGCGAAACGATGGATTTTCTTGTATCCATCATCTGTTTTATGGCTTTTTTAGCTTCGGTACAATCGGTGAAATTTTATGGAGCGACGATCAGCGTCACGGTTGATGCGCATACTATAGACCCGGCTGACTACCCGTGAACATTGCGCGACCACGCGTCTCGCTCAAATCGTTCAATGTCTCTGATACACCCTCAGGCGATTCTGTTATCGATCTACTAGACCCCCTTTCCCATTGTATGTCTTATAATCCTTTATTTTTAGCCAAATATTACTTTGGGTACATCTAGAAAAATTTTTAAAAAGTTTGAAAATTGTCCGCAGTCCAATTTTTTAAGATTGAACTTTCATTTGATGTCGAGGTCCTGAGTCCTAGGAAAATCACAGGTATTCTGTGATTTGCAATCCCTTTAAAATTGTTGGGTATTTTATTCACTTTGAACTAATGCTACTCTTAATAGTGCACTCAAGTAGATTAAAATGTACAATCGTAAAGAAAATTTATTTTAAAAAATCCTGACAAAATTTAAGTCCATTCACGATTCCTTTAAGTTTTTTAACATTTCTTTAATCAAAAAAATTAAGGATGTCAATTAATATGTGCAGACTCAGTAATCAAAATAATCCCCGACCAAATTATTGGTTTCAGTCCGATTTTCAGTTGGAAGAAAATGATTATTCTTCAAAACACCGAGCCCCGAGTACGTATTGTTTATGTATTGAGTGTGTATTTTCTATGGATGCTTCAGACGAGGGCTTTGGAAATCGCCCTAGCATATAGGAGTGAAGGAAAATAATTTACATACATACATACACTCGGACATCATCTTGAAATTAGTCAGAATAGCTTCCTAGAACCTAAAAACGTCATGATTTTTTAAAAATTCTCTTTTCAAAAATCGGACCGAAACCAATTTCATCCCGAATTTTTGAAATTCTGCAATTTTTTTAGCGGGAAGTTAAAAAATGAATGCTCGATTGGCTCGTTGTACTAGGTCATTTTTTTCGATTAAAATAATGATATATTAGTCTAATAATTAATAATAATAAAGTAAACTCGTAAAAGGCGGAGTGTTTGATGAGCAAGTTGATGCTGTAAGGAGCATCATAACGTAAAAGAGGTGTGGAGCATACGTGGCTCGCCGATCGTAAATTTGTCCCAAGCTCAAAACTGGACACGTCTTCCTAACTTAATAAAATAAATTTTTTTTGTCATCCATAAATTACAGTTGACTAGAACACTTCCGTACTTTCCCTCTTACCCCATACTCACAAAGAAAAAAAAATTTTACTAGTAATATATTATTGAACTCTTTTGAATCAAATAAACAGATATCACCCGACGTATTGACAAATTACGATAGATTTAATCATTCTCTGCAATGACTGTCACTATTGAAGTTAAATTTCAACAAAATCCATTTCCGATTTTATTCTGCTCACTCATAACATTATACACAAATAAATGAATGCATTTGTGCTGATACAACTTAAAATGTAAATATTCAAAATAAATAAATGTTTTTCATGATTTATTTATAAATAATTACTCACGCTCACGATTTACAAATAATGATTCATTTTATCATCAAGATCAACATGAACATTATTTATAAATCGTTATTACTATTTTTATTTATCCAATTTAAGTTATATTCTATACTAAAAATTCTAAAAAAAAATTACTAGGTTATATAAATAAACTTCTACACACCAGATGAAAATAATATTTTTATTTCTCAGTTGTGTATTTTTACTTTCTCTATTTATTTTATTTCCCGAGATGCATAAAATTAAAAGCATTGACTTTTTATGTGTAAATATATTTTTTTTTTTTTAATGCCGGAGCTTAAACGTCCGCGAGGATCGTTGACACAACTCTATTGTTAAACTGAGAAATTTAAAGAGGTTTTAAAAATCTCTATATATATCTCAGAGCTTTCACGATTTATGAAACCTTTTTGCAGAAATATCAGCTTGGAGGTAAAAACAGTACTTTCAATCTTACGACCAAGAAAAATTTAAACGAAACAAAAGTGATAAAATTCAAGTTTCAGGCCACTCATATATAATACAAGAAAATAAATTTTTTGACCCATATATCGATGTGTTACACAAAAGAGTAGAGTATGAACAAACGGTTTGAATTTTATATCATTGAAACACGCAGAGGAATCGTGATTGGCGAAACGCAGTTGGAGATCAGAGTTAAGCACATTCACTACCCGGCTGCATATATTCTAGCCTAGTGCCTATATATATATGAAATACATATATATATATATATATATATATATATGTGTATAGAAGCAGGTGGAAGTGGCGGTTGGCTCAGTACGAAATTTTCTATTGATTTTAGACTCATGGGTGTTTCAATGTTTATTCAGCTTGCGGAGCTTTAAACCCGACTAAACCTACACAGGCGAACTAAAAATTCAAATTAAATAAAAATCAAAATTTTGAAATTCAAATATTTCATTATTTTTTTAAAGAAAAAAAATTCACACAAAATTTCATGATCCAGTGTTCGATTTTTAAAAAAATGTTTTTTAAAAAATTTTATAAAAATTGTAAAATTGGTATTAGAAAAATTTAACAATGAGTCGATGAGCTGATAAATTATTGTGGTAAAAAAAAAATTAGCCAGAGTACGTGAGTTGAAAGAAAACCGAGTAACTGAGAAAATATTTTTTAGTAAATGGCAAAAGGAAATTGGAAAATGGGCTATTATTTTTAAACTTGTCACCAAATGTGTGTGTGTGTTATTTTCAAAAATATCTATCGTTATAAATATTTAATAATTTATTTAGATAGCAAGGAATTTTTTTCTTACGACGTTCCGTTTATTTATTAAAAAATGTAAAAATGATTCGGAGGGAAGCTGCTGGAGCCTTACAGATATGTAAAACCGGTGATAAGAGAAGCGTACTCAGTTATACCGTACTCCGGAGCTGCGGATCTACATGTCAAGCAGGGCTCAGACTTGCGCCTCCTGCCAGCTCGCCGAGCCACCGAAATTCCAGTGTTTTTAGTTGTGCTATCGCCAGTCACGCATTATAAATTACGACTCTGAGGTTGCCTCAAGAGTCAAGGTCGTCGCCAGGAATTATAGCTCTACTCCACTGTAGACAAGACCTAACTTGCCCAGAGCAAGTCTTTTCTCTATGATTCATGTTATCAAACTCATTTTTTTCCATTAGACTTTTTTTATCCTAAATTTTTTTTATCATCGCGACAGAAGGTCTCTACTGCAGGAAAAACAAAATAAGCTTTTGACAGAAATTAATGGAATTAACAATCATTAGCCTTTTTTTTTATTGCGGGAGAAGAAAAGAAAAGCGGTCGGTAGTGTGAGATTTTTATCACTAAAAAATTTCCTCTCTTTCGTCTCTTCAGGTGTTAGAAGAGAGGCAAGATCGGAAATCGTTTTCGCATTACATCAGTCTGGCCCCGTTTGTACAGCTTTTGCAATTATGACCGCTTCGGTGAAACGCATGATAGCATCCCAGTTTCTCTTGAGCCCGACATCAAAGAGAAGACCGTGCCTGGGTCCAGCATCTGATCAAAACATTCCAGACATCTTCTTTTTCGTACCAATCATTAGACTAGAGCAGTGAAGATCAAGGTCATGGATGCTAGAGTTACCAGCGAAAATCATGTCCCAACATGCCAATGAGTGGATGCTTATGTTACTCTAGGGTCTTCTTGGATGTGATAGCAAGGCAGCAATACCAGGTACACTAGGTAGAAATAAGACGTGATTCACGTGACTAATCAATCAGAGCCCCCTAGTCCTCCCAACAACTTACTCGCTGGAGGGCAATTCTCATGAGTGGAACAATGAGCAAGCGGACTGACGTGACTAGGATTAATTCGCTGGAATTCTCCTCGGATTCTCTTGTCTATCCGCATGTGACATCTGCCAACATCCTTACTACTTCCTTGCTCCTCTTACGATTCGCGACACACCAAATCGGGCCGACTGTCCAATTTGTAAAATTGACCTCTCAATGACCACTTCGTGAACGACTAGGACATTTGTCCACTTGAAATCCTCTATTACATTGTCGATAAATTATGGCCACGATACGAGAGTATTGTTTAATATTGTGTGACTATAAACAATATAATTTTTATTTTTGTTTTCTTCATTCTCTAATGCTGCGAGTAATTTTTATGAAATAAAATAACGACGGCTTCAAGTACCAGATAGCGAGGTGAGGAAAAATATAGATGTACAAAATGGAAGCAGGTGCTTATGAAAACTTGGAACAACAATAAAAAAAAGTATAACTTTTGTTGTTTATATACATTAGTTGTTTTAAAGGATATTGTAAATGTACTAATATCACTGGCTATGTGTGTAAACATTTGTCTGGCTAAATATAAATTTTACTACTTGTTTTTATGTAGGAGTTAAAAAAATACGATTTTTTCTTTTTGCTGCTAAAAAATCTCAAGGGCTGATTAAAAATATTTTTCTACTTAGATCTGGAATTAAATTCATTTCATAGAGTAATTTAGACGGATAAATATTTATGAGGATATTATTTTATATTTTTAATAATTTTAATTTAAAGAGATACGAAGACTTTTAAGTTAAAAGGGAACATAAACTTCATAACGTAAGAATTATTTTTTAATGGAATATTTATTTGCAGAAGATATAAATGAAAAATTGTGTAATGAGTAAATATATTTAAAAAAAATAATTAAAACCGAGTGGGGCTGGGAGTTAGATTGAGAATTTGCAACTACGAGAAAGAACCGGAATTGAGCCTTTAGACGAGCGAGAGAAATCTGTAGAACACTGACAGTACTGACGGAGGTTTTCTGAAAATTTTCTGATGGGCGTAAAAAGTAAAGAGACAAATTTAGCCTGACGAGGTCTCTCCTCAGAAAAAATGTTTATACAGATCTAAAGACCAATAAGGTGAGTCTAGAAAGAGCCAAACAGAAAAAAGATTTAGTTGCTACAGCAGCTGTAGTTGTGTTACTACAAGTTGGAGCAAAGAAATGACAACTATAACTTGGTATAACCTCAACCACATTTGTAGCAACGCCACCTACAGGCATCAATGTTGACTACAACATGTAGTTGTCAGTACTATTTAATTAGAGCCCTTACTACATATTGCAGTTCCTGCTACTAAAATGATTTCAAATTTTTCCGTGCAGACTGCAACCCAATAAAAAAAAATCTGGGCATCGGTTTGCACCTTGAGCTCGAAAACATTGTTGTGAATACATTTCGAATGTTGACAAACACTAAAACCAAATGTGTAGTCAAAATTAGCACACTTCCTAAATAACATTGAAATGCCGTAAGCAATCTATAGATATTTGATACACCGAGAAATGTGTTTTGAATGACTACAAAAAACTATAGTTTCGCTTATGGCCTTAAACATAGAACACATTTAATAGGTGCTAAAATAATCACTTCAACACACTTGGTTTTAGAGTGAAGGGCTCGGTATTTTACGTATAAATTTTTTTCCTTTACTTTTATATGCTAGCGTTATTCCAGAAGACTCCACTGAGTCCTAGAGAAATTTTATAGAAAGCCTAGACCAAGGGCTCGGTATTTAAAGTATAAAGTGCGAAAAGTTTCAGTTTTCTTAGCGGAAAAATAATTAAAATAATGAAAATTGCATTTTTCAGAAAAAATAAATAAAACAGCAGAGGTATTAAAATAATTAATAATTATTACTATGACCAGATCGTGTAACACGTGGTAATAAATGTTTAATTAAAAAGTATGCCAGATGAGAGCTATAAATACTGGTTATTATTATTGTCTAGTGTCAACGGGAATGAAAAATGCTCATGTGGTTACCGAGATTACATAGTTGTATTTATATTTGATATTTTATTATTAATGAATAATAAATTATTTAAATTTGTTTTTCATATTCTTAGTTATTAATTACATGTGTAATTTAACTACTGCCCCCTAAACATCAATGGAAATTCAAATTAAATTCGGGCTACGCTAAATTATGAAAAATTTTAAATTTTCGTGGCCGTAATCATGAATTATTAATTTACGAAAACTGTTTTTCTACTTCAGATAAATTCGAGATAAAATTCATTCTATATTGATTAGATTTAAGAATATTTTTCGTTGGAGATCTCGAGGGAAATAAGGACTCAAAAAAAAAAAAAAAGTACATAATAAAAGTCTAATCTACCCATAACTGAATTTTTTAAATATTTAGTGGAACGGAAAAAAAAAAAATGATGAAAAAAAGCTTTCGGATAAAACGAATCCGGATAGAAATCCCATAAAGGCACATAAAAAATTTTTTATACAACAAGCCAACCTATTGTTTATCTGTAAATATATATGGAAATAAAATCCCGGGAACCATGAGCGTGTGAAAAAAATTCAGAACGAGTGAAAATTGTATTTATTTATTTTTCAAAATTGTTATACGTCCTCGTGCCTTTGCCACACTTATACTTTTTGCTAAAATAGACTCTTGGGGAATCCGTGACGGTTAATGTATTTATTATACATTTTTGTAAGGATTACTCTTGAATTAATACCCATTTACACGAGGATGCATTAAGAGCAATGAGATTATGGAACATTTACTGAGACGTAAGTTAAATCTTAATGTATTAATTAAGATAAATTGTGAACGGATATAGTAGGAGCAAGAGAGTGAGAAAGAGATGGAGACATAGCGTAAGCTGTTATGACTAGGTGAGTAGCTCGAGACTCCGCACTCAGACTCTAACTTACCCGCGGGAATAACAAAAGCCTTCTAATTACGCAAACAACTACCGTTAAAATACGTACAAAGACGCACGAGGTTTCTAACCGATTTAATTTTGAATCTCCACTACACCCTGGGTGTTTATATTTATACGATGGATAAATACGACGGCTATGTAATGCGATAAATGTACAGACAGAGAGAAATATGACGTTCTTTGTTCATTATGATGTCCTCTAATAGAAGAAACCATAAAAAGTCCTAAGATAAATTTATTTTTTTAGTTCAGATCCATATATAGGTGGGGAAGGTGGGTGAACATGGGTGGACATGGGTGAGGATGAGGACGTCAATGTTTTCCTATGAAGAGTAGCCCGTAACTCTACTCCTGTTGGGAATAACCCATCACAATATTAACGTTTTTTGTTTATTATGATGTCCTCTAGTCGGAGAAACCATAAAAAGTCCTAAGAAAATAGAATTTTTTTAATTCAGATCTATATGAAGGTGGGTGAACATGGGTGAGGATGAGGATGTCAATGTTTTCCTATGAAGAGTAGCCCGTAACTCTGCTCCTGTTGGAAATAACCCATCATAATATGAACGTTTTTCGTTCATTATGATGCCCTCTAGTAGAAAAAAGACCAATAAGCCCTGAGTAAAATTTAATTTTTGAGTTTAGAACCATACGAGGATAAATGAAGATAAATGAGGATGCATGGGGATTACATACTGCCCATGTATTCTTATGTAATTTTTTTAAATTGAATTTCTTTGAATTACTTAAAAATTATCCGTTAGTTCTCGATTACTCTGAATTATTGAAAGTTATCCTTAAATTTTTCGATTATTATATTCGAGTCAAGTAATGCCAAAACTTACGGAATACAAAAATTTGCGAACAATTCGAAAGTTCGAATTTATCGATTCGAATACTAATTTTCGATTTCATTCCAACACTATTTGCCTATTCCCCGTAAAAAGAAATTAGTTAAAGCATTGATGTTGAAAAAATAAATTTTTTCTTTGAAATTCGTGAAAAACATTTTAACACACACATGCAAACATGAGTAAATACTGGGTTAGTTGAGAGGACTTGAATATAAAAAATATAAATGAAAAATTTAGCGATCGTATCGAGGGAGCATTGGATAAAGCTTGACAATGGAAAATACGTATTAATCTGGAATGTTACTATTGGGATTAACAATCGACGTGTATGGAAGCTAAAAAATAAAAAAACAAAAAATAGTAATAGAGAAAAAAAATAGCACGCATTTTTTTTCGACTTCTGTACATTTCTATTCTTCGCTCGGAATTATTCCGCTATCTATCTGTCTGTGTACTACAGTGTAATCTAGAATCTAGACGTCGTTCTTGCAATAACCCCGAGGAATCGCAATTACATTGCGAATCGATATTGCGAAAGAAGTGAGGACCGGGAGCCCAGTTATCTGCGTCTAATCGAAATCATTAAGCTGTTTTACAAAAAAAGACGTTCGTTTAGGGGGAAAAAAAAATAAATTAACGGAATGAAATAAAAATGTTTATTATCAAGTTAGATTGTTAAATTAAACATTATTCCTGCAAGTGGCGCTTGAGACATCGTTTAGTTTAATGTGAGACACGCAGTATAAGTGAGATCTTCGAGTTCTATAACCGTTTATACAGAAACGCCAACTTATTCGCTCGTTAAACTTTTTTATTTTTATTGTTATCACTCTATACGGAATATTCAATTATGTAAAAGCACGTTATTCGTGATCCATGAGATAGACGGTCTTTATGTGTAAATGTAACGTAAAATGCTTTTTGTTATTTCTATTATTAAATATTTATAATACGGTATATGCTCCAAAGCTTCAAAGCGTTTTATTTATGGAGTATATATTTTTATTTTTATCAAATAATGTGTTTTTATTATAAATATAAAATGCTATTCGAGAGATGTTAAATATAATCCGGTTAGGACTTTAGCTAATCGCCATAAGCCTCTCGAGATTGTAATTTTGGAAAATTATTTTTTTCTGGCAGTTAGAGGCAATCTGGGTAAAAACATTTTGCTGAAAAAGCTAAATCTGGCCGAAATCATACTGAAGACATACAATTTCATTTAAAGAGACATAAATTTGACCGAAAACACAGCAGAGGCGTGAAATTCTATTGAAAAGGGCCGAATAAATTGAGTCGTCCACTTTTCGGCTGAAAAAATATTTTATTCTTTAGTTTGCTCGAAATTTTTTACCTCGAATGACTCAATAATTTTCCAAGTCTCTTGATAAATAAAATTTAAGATTTGAAGACAACAAATTTTTTACAAGATTTAGGGAACATTATAAAGTTAGCGAAAAATTTATTTTAAATAATATTCTGATGCTAAAATTTATCTTTCCAAAGTTTTATTGTAATTTTCAGACCCGGAAATGACCAACTGTTTTCAAAAATAATAGGATACGTATATATTTATGTATGTATGTGAAGGGATAAAAATAACAAATACGGAAACAACAAGTACATACATAAATAAAGCAGAGTGATAGTTTTGTAAAAGAAAATAAAATAGAGATAAAGAAGTCGATTTACTCGGGTGAAGAAATAAATCGCCTTGAGAAGTTTGCACTTTTAAGAGCGTTTTCTATACAAAAATTTTGTCTCTGCTGGTGAATTCAGTAAACTACTTTTTATTCAACTCTATCAGGATATAGAGCAGTGTAGCTGATGCAGTAGCCACGATCTTTATTCTTACACTAGTATTACGAGAATACTCTCTATCCTGTCGAATATAAGATGGGGGTCGTGGACAAGAACTTGCCGTTTCCGCCCAGCAAGCTCAAACTTCCTTGACTGATTCTTTTTCCCTCTGCCATTGAGCTATTCAATTTCATCTGACTATGGTAAATTCCTTACTTTTACCGTCGCTAAGAAATTATAAAGTGCACCAAGTGGAAATGCGCCCTCTCTTTTATTACTTTTTTGCCAAAGATTTTTTTCAACGGTACTCTTCTCCAGGCATCTTCACTTTGTAACCAACTCGCGTCCGTTTGGAGAAAATAATTCACTGGCTGCAACCCCAAGGGGACTTGGGGTGACCTATTTACTTAATTCCACACGAAATCCTAAATTTTATCTAAAAAAAAATTCGAAAAAAACTTTATCGTGATTCCGATTAAATTTCGATTACCCTTAATTTTTTTTTTCAAATGTATATTTGAGTAAATATATTCAAATATGAATTTAATAATTTCCTACAAGCATTTCAGCATGATAAGTTTTTTTTTTTATATATATAAGTCGAAATAATTTATGACGAGGGCTTAAACGAATTAACGCAAACTAAAATAATGAAAATGAAAAAATACATTCAGCAGCCGACAGATTTTTCGACTCACATTATCCACTGCGTTATAACATAGAAGAGTCTGCATAAGTTATTGTTTTTATATTTTATTTTACTATAACAGTAAAAAATTCGTTGGATTAACTGTAGCACGGGCTAATGGATTAACCGCGACCTAGAAAATGTTTTCTCGTTAGCGTAATTATCAAAACGATCAAGAGTAAAAGAGTGGGAAATAGATATAGATCGAAAAAGAGTGAGAGAGGGAGAAAAGGGGAAAGAGAGAGAAAAATACCCGTTATTTAATAATCGATCATATACAAGCGACAAGACAATGTCTGCTATCAAACCATGTCCGGAAATTTTTTTGTGCCAATAATTTCCTGCGGACATCAAAACTCATTTTTCTGACTAAATTTTTTATTTCAAAAGTAAAAATGCTGATAAAAGTGAAAATGATTATAATAAGAGGACACTCTGTGATGGAATTCAAAGCACAGAGGCTTTGCCGCCGTTCTTTTTATAGCGGATCCTAGCTAATTACCTAAAAGCTTAATCGAAAAGGTTTTAAATGGACGTGGTCAAGAAGCTCTGTCATTCAATATGAAAAGTAGGCCTTTGAACTTTGTGCGAGACTGGAATAATTCCACTGAAGCTATCAAATTAACTTTTACGGGCGAAGAGGTATTAGATTCCAACGATGTTCTGTCACTGAAACCACTGCTGGTCAGTGACACCAAAAACAGCAAAAGATAAGCAAGCACTCGGGCTGATGGACTAGACAAAAGGGACAACGAACCGACAAAATTGTCACATTGTTCTGACTAACAGAGTTATTGAATGTTCAGTCACCTCAAACAATGACTGACTTTTTATGTTCATTTCTGCAAGAAGGGCACTTTGATATATTTCACTTGCTTAGACCCGACAACTAATCGTATAAAACGGACAGTTAATAATAATAATTGATATAATAAGAGGAAGGGTGAGAATAGCTAGATGACGTCACGTTGGTTCTTCTCGAAGTCCCGTTGGAATGCCTCTTGTTCATCCGCTTCAATGCCCTTCTCGCCCTTCCCTAGTGGGAATGAACCTTGTCACAGGATGGGAGTAGCTCTTGACGTCAGAGGATATGGACCTCAAAATGCCTACTGCGTAAAAGGTTCGGTATTCAGAAAAGAGTAGCTTACAATGCCATGTTTCAAATTGTTTCAAAAAATAAAATCTCTACTATCTGTAATTTCTACAAACAAAATCGTTTGGACAAAACAAATAACCTGCATTGGAACAAAACAGTTTCTCACCGCAAACATGCACGCTCGTTACCCATCACGCAAAACTACCAATAGAATTGTTCAGATGATGAGCAGTGATACAAAGCATCATCAAAAACCCCTACATCACATTCGTACTGATCGATACAACATCATCGGCTTATTTTAACGCCACCAATCAACGCCTGACGTGAAATAACGGATCGATCTCATCAGACCATTGATCCATGCCATAGTGCATTCAATCAAAATTTTCCTACTAAATATATATGCATATATATACTAGTGTACACTCCTACTGCACTTTACTTACAACCTTTCGTAACAAACAGCATGCGACCATCCTCCTTATAAATTTTATACAAAACAGGGAATCGGCTCACTCGACCACACTATAAAGTATGTAGGTATTTATAAGCTCGTAACACACATCGAGCGAGTATTTGCTTGTGGGTTTGTTTACCAACTGATAACGTCCGTGAACATTACAGCCGAATGATGATGTTGCTGTTACTGATGCTCTCTATTCATCTAAAAGAGATACATACTCTTGAGAGAGAGATGTGATGTACATATATATACATACATTGTGTAAAAGCGGTTATACGACCGCAATCCAACGATCCTAGTTCAGATAAAAATGTCTACAGCTCACGATGAAAGACAAATTGACGCGTTGAGATTTAGGTCGACGATTTGGCCTTTACCCTTTTTATATTTATATAAATATACGCGTAATGGAAAAAAAAATAAAAGAGGAAACATCCATAAAAAAACTGAATCTAAACAGAAAAAAGTAATAAAAAAAATTGCATCACCGAAAATAGAAACTTGTGCATCAAATCCATTTTTTTCTTGTTTTTATGGAAGTAAAGTAATATTTTGATGCTATTATGTTCTTCCTTCGAAAGGATCTGCATATAATTACACTGAGTGCTTAACTTGATTGTAACTTAAACAAGTTATTTTGGAATCGGTTTTCAATATGACATGCTACCTATATTTTCAGCATTAATTTCGACTACGGTGTACTTGGGAGTAATAGTAGCAAAATATATGCTGCCATGAAAATTACAAATTCCACGGACCATTTTAAAGGATATTCGAGGATGTACAATGATACTAGTAATAAATGACACTTTAACAGTGACAGCACATCAGGAATTCAATATCATGCATAATTTCTACGCTTCATATCAAGCGCTTTGTGTCATTAACACCAATTCAGCGCTGGCTGTAGATCAACATGTGAAGTATGCGAAATTACCCCCAGAGTATGTGGTAGAAAAAAAAATGAAAGGAGTAATTATGAAAATCGAGCGGGAATTATTATTTAAAAAATGAAAATGTATAAAAAGTTTCGATTAGGAATCAGCCAACTGCAATTACAATTTTTTTTTACCCAAGTAATCGGAGCTTCTCTCTCTTTATTCCAATATCAGGAAATCCAATCAGGTAATCCCTGTGGGAATCTCGACTCAAGGTTCACCGGGTACAGTAGCTAAATTCTGAAATATAGTATAACATCCATGCGAATAAATATATATATATATATATATTCATATATAATCACTTGGCGCCATTACCCAAGTAAGTCTATTACGCTAAAATATGCATGTGAAATTTTGCGGATGGTGATTAAGACAAAGGGCTATGGAACTTTAAATTAAAATTATAAAACACATTTATCGTGAATTTTCATTTGAAAAAGAAAAAGAAAACTAGTTCACCAGCATTTTTCTGCTTGAGCTGATTTATTGAAACAAAGCAATCTGCGATAAATCGGGGCGTATTAAGGAGAAAAATGCCCGGGAAAGAAAATAAGAAATATGTTTATAGTTACGCAGCGAGACAGAAAGACCGAATTGTCTCGGGAGAACGGTAACGTAGATAAAACCGCGAGATAACTTGTTGACCATCAATTGTTGGGATTCGAGGTCTTTTTTCCGGCTAAAATCGTCAAATTTACCGAAATAAACTCAATTCTGTCTCATTCTTGTTCCCGCTTGCAAAGTCCCAAAATAATGCATTCTACTGAGCGATAACTTGTTTCGAAATTTTAATTAACAGACGGTAGACTTTGTTTAAAGAGTTTAATTTTGTTTTGAATTTAAAAAAACAAACCAAAATGAGACGGAATGACGAGACGTATCCGGTCCGAGGAATCGATTCGCTGCATTATGCATTCAGTTGCGGAGTAAGAAATTTACGAGCTCCAAAGTTGGCTTGAGTATTTTTTCTTCTTCTTCTTTTCCCGTATTTCGGGCGGGAAACTGAGTGGTGAATCAATTCGCCGAGTATATAAAAGGTATGTTTATATATGTATGAAAGTGTTTGGGTATTGAATCAAGTACATATGAATGTATATATAGGGATGAGTAAAGTCAGCTGGGGTGAACGGAAAAGAACGTCTCCTGGATCAGCCCGCTGATACACGACTCGAATATCTGAAATCAAGCTTGAGACATGCAAAACACCGCAAGTGCATCGGATGTGCATGCAGTCTCTTGATAAATTACTATACCACTGTGTGCTTCGAAAACTCTTGTAAAATTTTTTCATTTATTTCTTTTTTTTCTTTATTTTTCTGCAAGTCGTTGATAGACTATTTGTAATCGGATTTACGTGGGTTGTATTAATAAAACGTACACTCTATGATTACGGTTTATATGCTCACGTTAATTTGATGTGCTTACTAATCCTCGGTTATAAATATCCGGAAAGACCACCAAGCGGATTTATTTCCGAGCTATATATCTTTATGTGTACATTAAACCTCATTTACTGCGTATGGAGCCAACTTAATAATTAATTAATTGACCACCAGCTAAAACCTATATTAGCACACTCTATATCTTACAGGTCATTCAGGAAAAAAAATTTCAAGCCAAAAAAAAAAATAAAATTTCTTGACGGCCAAAAAGTGGACGACAAAAGGCCCAAGAAAAATGATCGAAAACTTGAAATTTTTCAAATTTCTATAGTTTTATTTTAAAAAAAAAAAAAAATACTATGGTCTAAAATAGGCCGACTCAATTTGTCGGCCAATTTTCAATCTTATCCAATAAAATTCTATGGCGTGATTTCGGTTGAATTTATGTCTCTTTGAATAGGATTCTAAAGATACGGCGTGATTTCGACCAGATTCACCTTTTTCGGCAATATTTTTACTTGGGCAGTAATAAATTTCAAATAATGTATACATAATGGACAAATTATGATAAATTTAGGGACATAAATTTATGATAAATAATGACAATGAGCCATGGCTAATGACATGGCTTTGCCTTAATTAAGAAATTTAGTAAAAGGGAGTTAATGCGTATGCCTATCAATGGATCACTTAGTTTTTGAAACTCAATAGTCAGCAGATAAACACGTAAAATTTTTTTCCTTTCGAAATAATCATCAACATAGTGACTCACTAAAATATATTTATAATTATCATCAAGATAATTTTTATCTCCCTTACTGCAGGTTAAATTTATGACGCAAGCGGAAATTGTGGAAGGAAGGGAAAAAATAATTTTCTGGTAAACAAAGGTATGAGGGGAAGAAATTTTTGGGTTAGCTACAGTAACTTCAACGTTGGCCATAGGTTGTTATTAGTTTACCGTGAGTGCTTCGAGCTACAAGTTTGCTTCACACTCTGCTATTTACTTAGGTTTATCTAATAGTCTCATAAGTTATATATTTTAAAATATGTACGTTAAAGTATCTGCTGCGCTATGCACCATTATTCTTGTTATTGGTACTATTTCTGCACGGAACATCGATACTAAGTTAAGTGAGTTTTTTTTATTTACTAAAAATAGTTTTGATAAGTTCATTCTCAAAAATTAGATTTTTCAATTTTTTGCGCGCTTGTGAAAAAAATATCAAATTTTCATGACCTTTTCATTATTAATCTGAACTTTCTGAAGTTTATATAAAATTAAAAACACGGGTACAGAAAGTTTGTCTCAAAGTTTGTTCTTAATTATATTAAATTCAGAAGCTTACTGCGATGAAGGTTTTTGGAAAAATTTTTCACGCGATACTTTTTGTAGTCTTGTGTTTTAAAATAATGAAAAAAATATTTTAACTTTACAGACAAAAGATGTCTTCTTCCGGAACCTGAACAAATCATAATGAAACGTGAAAATATAAAACCGACAGCATTCAAGAAAATGGAATATATACCATGTCCACAAGGATATACTTGGTAGTTATGGATACTGCAGAATGTCTGTCATATATAAATTAAATATGTGTATATATATTTGAACTAATTTTTTGTCAACATTGTCATTGCTATTCAAATTAATTTTGTGTACATTTCTAATAAAAGACAAATGTATCAATAGAACTAATAAACAATTTTATTATAGACAGTTGATCTCGATTTTGTGATAAAATTTCACTGAAACTTTACATCAAATAAAATGAAAAATTTTCGGGGAAAATTTTGACTTCAAATGGACTTGACATCAATTTTTTTAATCTTTCCTACCCACATACAAAAAGTAGTGGTGACATAAGTTAATAAGGAAGACTGAAAAAAATTAATGTCAGTTTGCATTTTATTTCCCTGGCAGGCAAGTTGACGGTAAATTGACATTATTCTACTACCGCACTATTGCCAAGTTGAATGCAATAAGTTGACGTCTACTTTCTAGAAAAGTTGAAGCTAAACCGTAGCCAACAGTTACTGAGTCTGATTGCCATCAAATTGTTGTCAAGTTGACCGCAACTAACTGACGTCAACTTTCTGACAAAACTCTCACTATCAAGCTCAGAAAATTTTTTTTCCATCTCAATTTGAATTGAATTAGTTGCTATAGTTTGACGTCAAGTTTCTGAGCAATTTGACATCCGAGACGAACTGGCTGCTGGATGTATAGATTTTCAAAAACCACCAATCGCTAAGACATTTTCCTACTTTCCCAAGTACTAGTACACATGTGCCCTTCCGTACCTCCAACCGGCAACCACATGGATCGCGGTTCCTAAAAATGATACACAACTCACCCGATAGATGTCATTAGGCTCCAGAAAGCCATATGATTATCTCACCCGACTCCCGTGTAAAACTAAATTCATTCATACATTCAGGCTCGCATTAGAATTATCTATTTATTTATTTATTTGCGTTTTATTAACATAAATCCACCAGTTGAAGCAGCGGGTAGGTCAGTTATCGACGTCGCATTCAATAGACATAACGTATAAAAAAAAATTTTTTTTAAAATAATTTATAAATATACAATAATTAATGACTACGCCAATGCCGAGCACATACCAATAGACGTACACGAGTCCGGTTAAGACTGGTTTCCCTTGAATCGTGCGAAATATGGATGCACTAATGTATAACTATATACATATATACACCCATACATATGTACACGTACATGGTATGTTATGTATGTGTTATAGGTACATAGATTGTATTTGTGCGAAAAATGTATAGCACGGGAAATGTTTCTCGTTGGTCGTTGTCTCCGTCCTTGCGGAGAATCCAAGACGTCATCGAGGCCGCGCCTTCATCTTCATTAATAATATATGTATATGTAATACATTACACGTTATATCGCAGATATTTATCTATATCACTACCAGGCCACTGACTCTTAATTATCCCATCGACGTATTTGCTACTTTTTTATTCTCAATGCGATAAACTCGAAATAAAAAAAAAAAAAAACATATTATCTCACACACGTGACGTCATCTTATCTATTGTTAAATCCTATTCATGCCTTTTAAATTTACCTGTGAGATGTAATGACACAAAGATATGTAACATGCAATTATTGCGGAATATTGTATATAAATAGATTTGTAATTAATATGTTATCTATATTGTTGTTGTTGTTAATAATATATTATAATGACAGATAGGGAACTTGAGACCGAAACATGTCAAGGTCACTCTGACCCCCGGTTCATTGTTTCGAGTCAATAATTTTAATCGGATGTGCTCTAATAATAGTTTTATACTTGAATTTCATTATTTTTTATTTACTGAAGTAAAGTGAGAAAAATAATTAAATAAACAATAAGTAAAATGTCAAAGAGTTCATCGTCATAATGACCCAGTTGCGATATACGCCCGTTTTTTTACAGTTTCTAGTATAAATATCACGCGATTGAAGCTAAAGTGTTCTTATAAAAACTACAGTCAAGAAAAATTGCATTTTCCTTCGAGAAATTTCTCCATACCTTTGGCAATAATAAAAAAAAAAAAAAAAGCAATGATAAACCCGCAATGACGTACAGAGCAATAGTAGTAGTGGTAAGAGCAATAATACAATTAACTGGCGCCAGAATATTGCAAAAGTTTATTTACATTATGCCTTACTTCCTGTCAACAAATGTCTTTATTTCATGTAATATTTTTTAAATATTTATATTTTTGTTATACATTTGTCATATGACCTCAATTGTGGTAATGCGGTTGAGTTGTTATTAAAAAAGATTGAAATGATTAAACTAAAAGACACCACAATATATATGATATAACTATCAGTTATTTCTGTAACATAAATATGTAAATATTTTTTACATATATTACGCATTTTAATATACATTTTTAATATCAATAATTCGAATAATAAGTTAATAATAGAACAAAAAAATATACATATACACGGAAAAATAATTCTCGTTTGAAAATCTAATATGGTATCGTAGTAAAGCCAGACCATGTTGGCCATCTGACGGAATTTTAAATAAACACTCGCCAAAATTACTATGGCCATAGTAAAATTGACCATTATGTCACAAATTACTGTAATCTTTGTAAATTTTCCTATGGCCTTAGTAATTTTCGCATGTGTTTATTTGAATTTCCGTCAGGTGGCCAAAACCATCCGTTTTTACTATGACACCATGTCATTTCAAACAAGAATCTCTCCGTGTATATATAGACATCATTGACATCCAATGTATGTATGAATTAATAAAACATGATAGCTAATGAGTCATTGAAACGAAGGCATAAAAACACGCAAATCAAAATCGTACAAATGTATGATGATTATATCTGTATATATCCATTCAAGTATTAACGTCATGACGCACGTGCAAAATCTTCACAAGTAATCGTGACTCTCGAAACATGTTAAATCCTCTTTAAATAAGCCAACATTTTTAGACAGCAATGACATTTTTTCCTTATAACTCTATGAATACGTCATTCGATACGTAACAAGGAAGACAATGGTAAAAATTCTAAATAACACTTATTTCCGATAAGATAACGACAACTAACGACATTACCGCACGTACTAACGATATTTTGTCTGGTCACTTTAATGGAGGAGAAAAAAACATCAGCAGCCTTATCGACGGTATGATAACTCGGATGTGCATTCGAATTTTTAACAATACTATAAATAATAAGCTGAATAATGCGCCAACGCATTTCACATCGACAATGACTGTCGTATAATATGGGGATATATACTGTGGGCATGAGACATTGTTGTATATTTATGATCCCTAATGGATTACTGCGAATCTAATCAATAACGTCATACTACTCATCTTGAAAACGCGTAGGAGAGTGTGGGCGTCACTTCCGTCTATACAAACTAGATTATTATTTAGCATTAACTTAGGTCGTAGGTTTATGTGTATATTTACATGTATATTGTATGCTGAAGTTAAACTCGTTACATTTATCACCGAGCCGGAATCTATTCATTTCGCGTAAATTGTATTTATATTTGTATTGCATGATCTTATCTTGGCGAGTAGCCATAATATTAAAGTATGTAATTAATATGAGATTTTTCATAAGACATGGAACAAAGAAAACAGGAAAAATTTCGGTTTCACAGGGTAACGCGGCGCTCTAAACGAAAAATTAGTGTTTTTAATATCAATTTTAGGATTTTATCAATTACTGAGCAAAAAATTAATTTTGAACTGTACCCTAGCAAACCCGAATTACCAGAATTTACGGTATTCAGAAGAATTACCGTAAATTACCATAAAATGCGGTATTTTACCGGAATTACGGCATTTGCCGTAAGATGCGGCAAATTGCGGTAATTCCCGAAAAACTTGCGACAATACTGTGGTATTTTACCGTAAATTTCCACAATTCACAGTATTTTGAAGTATTTCAGAAGAATTGACGCCATTTTACGGTAAGAAATGCAGTAATTTACGGTAATTCGGATCCGCTAGGGTAAAATTTACTTCTGATAATTCCATTTAATAAAATTTTTATTTGAAAGTGTAATTTTTACCGAATTTCTTCTAGTTTTGAATTAAAAGTGTCTCGAAATACTTAAAACTGAACTTTTTCATGCATAGTAGCGCGGCGCTTCGATCGCAAAACTATCACGGAAAAAAAATAGATCTCGGGGTATAGTAATAATTATTGTATAGAAAAATAACTGGAATCGCTATGGGAATACAGTAATTTTTACTTTTACGGTAAAAATTACTATTTCATAATTAAAAATTACAAATGATTAGTAATTTTAACCGCCAAAAGTAAAAATTACTGTATTCTAGTAGGTTGTAGTAATTACTATCCGCACAGTAATTTTTAAACTGTATGTATTTGTTCCTAAAAACAACTTATATAATTAACTGTAAATAAAATTTATTTATTTTATTTTTTCCAAGAGTAACGCACTTGGCAACGTCAAAAAATCTTGGAGTATGTAGTGGGCGTCGAGACATAAAACTATTCACCTTTAGTGCAACGCAACTTACTAAGCGCCACTGATTACGCGGCTGTGTCCAAAAATAACTAACGTGGACTGTCGCGACAAAGAATTAAATATATAACAAATAAAACTACTAGTACTTAAGAAACTAGTAGTTGAAAACTAACTCTACACGAACCGCACGTTCTCCCCACGTGTTACAATTTTTAAAAAAATTTCGGCAGGTGTCCAATTACTCGGAGTAGCCAATCTCGTTATTCAGCTTAACATCACTTATCTTTTTTTAGTAATTATTCTTGAAATGTTACTCAACATACCAAGAAAATATTCACACGACGTTAAATTATAAACAAAAATAAATTTCAAGGACTTGATCCTCACTTTGTATTAAAAATATGTCTTTTTTTAAGTCATTTCTAGTTCACAAATAAACAACTAAATTTTTTTTGTTTTTATTATCAAAAGATTGTTTTTAAAATTTCAGGTAATAAATGTTTACTCATTTTTACTGACTCAAAAGAAAAATTCTTTATCAGTCAGCAGCAAAAATAATAATATAAGCGGGCTCTATACTTTTCAGTCTACTCTAGTATAATAGTAATCCAAGAAATCCCAGATTTATAATACTAGTAATAACGAATTAGAACTGCTATCACATGCAGTAAGTACTAGAGTGTACTAGTTAAGTGCTTTAAGTGTATGTATTATTGTCTGTTCTATATAATTAACTATTATAAACATAAATCTAACATAGGAAATCCTTGATCAGTAAGGTCAAATTTCATTTAGCCTGGCTGGTAAAATAAATAAAATAAAAAATATATTGCGCCGCGGAAAAATACTCGCGATCGATGGATACATGTCACTTCTCGTTTATGTCGTAGTCAAGTCATATTTCACACTGTCTGGTTTTTTTTATTTTATCTACCAACTGACATATAGATAGTCAGCAAACATTTCGATGTTTTTAGTATTTTTCAGTAATGGTCATTTTTTATTACCAAAATAAAGATTATTTTTGTTAGTACTAATGAAAAGATCTGATAGAAAAGACAGAAAAAAAGGATTTCTTGGCGCGAAGGAAATTTTGCATTATGACTATAACAAAAATTTACTTAGCATTAGAAAAAAATTTTTCTCGGCTAAAGTCATACATCAATAAATTTCTCAAACTTTTTTGTTTGATGATAACAATGACAATAACAAGAATTATTATTTATTTTAATTGTACGATTTAATTGACACACTCTATTTAATTTATCTCAATCGATTAACAAATAATTTGTCCGTGACTTGAGTCTTCTGCTGACGTGATCTTGAACTTTGGATTCAAATATTTAAAATTTTTTAAAAAATTCTAACATCCCGCGAAATGATTAACACGTTTTTAAAAAAAAATACATATCTATTTATATACTTCCAATAATAAATAATTATCGCGTTTATTTTTAAAAAACAACCGGCAAAATAAAATGATAAATAGCTTAAGATTAAAATACATGCATGCGTATGCTAAGTATCAGGCGGAAAATATTTGCAATATAAATTTAGTCATCACCAGGATTAAGTCGAGGTGTTAAAACTGATAATGCATAATTTTTCAAGTACGACGCATATGTTTATTGATTGGTGGTAGTGCCATCCCTATTCTGCATACCAGCTAGAGAATAAGTGCATCGACCTGAATTCCTGTGTCGCATACTACTTCGTACATATATATCATATCAGTAGAGTGCACCTTGTATACAAATATTTTACCTTTACCCTAATTTTATTATTAAATTTAATTTTTAAATGTCTGCGGACTAGATGTAGTTCGAACAAACAAGTATTAGTAGTTGTAGTTGTAGCCGCGTAGTTGTAGAGAATAATGGGGTGTATGTACGAGATTAGCAGCAAAATTGCTACTGTCTAGACTATAAAAAGATAACGCTGTTATATGGGAGTACACGATTATACAGAGAGTTTATTAGAGGGAGTTGAGTATTAATTTACTTTACGAGGTCAAATTAAGTTAATAAATGTTTATATTCTTTATTGAATTTATTTTACTGTAACATTCAACGGACTATTGATCCTGCGGCCTTGACATTCTCGATTTCTAATACGTAATACGAAGAACATATTCATGTTTCCTTAATTACATTTATGATAACATTTTATTTCTTATCGAAAATACCTCTGATAAAAAAAAAATTAGTGGATGATAATAATGAGAATAAGAATTTTTTGTAATTAAATTTTAATTATTACTTTGTTTTTTTTTTTTTATGGAAAAGTTTTGTATGGAGATTCAGAACCGGTGAAATTGAAAGAAATTGAAAGGAATTTAATTTTTTTAGCAATGAGTCAAACTCTTGGGAACTTAATCTCACGGCGGGCTCTAACTCAGTAGTGGAAATTTCCATTCGTCGATCCCATTGGCGTAACTACGTATAAATATATAATTATTTTATTTTTAACGCCATCTATTGTTACTTAAAATTAAGTGTTATAGAAAATTTGTTTAATTTTTTTATCAATTAAATTATTAATTAGATAAATAATTTGAAAATGTCAGAATTCACGGATTGATATTGAATGCTGTGTAAAGACGCGGCTATTTATTCATAAAAATCTAAAATCAATTGTAACATTTGACTTGTTATATATTTTTAAATTAATAATTGTCATTTTTATTTAAAATTTAAAAAAAATTGAGTCTGACTCCTATGTTACGAAATACTCGGCAAAAGTTATTTCTGTCAGGGGATGAAGACACATCGTCACAACGTAGATAAATTCATCATATACTTTCACACAGACACATACTACATTTGTATATATGTATAAATGTAGATAGAAAAAGTACACGAATAGAATGTAATGACTTTCCTTAATAGTTTTAGACGCGACTTTTATTTAAGTAGTCAACGGTAGTTTACAATGACTGATATAAAATGTAAGCCACTCCTTCTTACAAAAATACATATATGGATGCACTGTAAAAAATTGCGGAATTAATGAGGATTAAATGCCAAGTGAAATGAAGAGAAAAAAAAATAATGTAAATCTATAGAGATTTTCTTGAAAAAAAGTAGATCGGAATGTTTCAAATTTTAGATCAACACTACTATCACTAGATTTTTTTTTAGATCTAATCAGAAATAAACGCACTGTGAAATTCATTTTAAATTAAAACTCTACTTACTCCGAACGCGGAGTTTTTTTTTAACTCGAGAATTCAAGTGACGAAATAAATTTGGAGTAAAAATGAATTCAATTTCGATTTTTTACCGAGTACGCGTATTCGGATAATTAAAAAAAAAGACTAATTACTTTTTAGAGACTTAGCAGTATGCGAAAAATAATCTGCCGAAGTAAAGATCTGCCGTAGCCGCGCGGGTTAAAGCTTTAGTTGCAATTTGAAGGTCCAGTGTTCGAGTCCGGGACTCGGTCTCGAAATTAAAAATTCTTAAAAACTCGCGTAAGCGAATATTCGGTATTATTTCAATTTTATTTGATTTCTAAAATATGAAATGGAATGAATGATACGAAATAATAAATCAATTAATGATAAATGTTATTTATAAAAGATAAGTAGTTGTGACCTTAAAAAATAATCTTAATGTTAATTAGTAATTGGGATTATATTTAAGTAAAATAAAACTAAAGAAAATAGGTATGTATTTTAAACTTTATTGAACATGACATAAAAATCGCGATACATTATAATTTAATAATTTATATTAATTTTATAATTTAAGCATTTAAAACAGATTTATTATGGTTTGTTTTTAAATAATATTTTCATTGCTTCAATTAATTTATTTCGCCAATACAATTACAATTATTTCCCAACTATAATTTAATAATATATATATCAAATTGTTTAAATTATGAATTTATAATACGAATACACTGGAATGTGTAACTACCACCTCGCATTACCCTGAGCATGTAAAATTTTAATTAATTACAATAAATCGCACACTAATTAAATAATAAAATAACCATAACATTTAATGATACTCTGATGCTAAATAATTAAACAATAAAATCCAAGGTTGCGAGGGATGAAAAACGCTATACTATTAATAATAAATAATAATATATATTTTAAAAAAAACACTGTATGAAATTACATAATAAAAATAATTGGCGCGAAGGTAAAAAAAATTTTTTTTTATACATATATATAAAAAAATTTTTTCTACATCTTAAATTGATCTATTTAATAATTAACCTGGGTTTTTTTGGCAGTGATGTTTAATCATGGATAAGGTAAAATTTATAAACAGTAAAATTCATTTTAATAATAAAAAAAAAAAAAATACGTCAGTAGAAGAATAATTTTTTGTGACGTCTGAATAACAGCAATGAATTCAAATTTCGACGTCAGTCTCAAAAATAATAAAAATCATTTTTAGAAATTTTAAATTATTTCAAATAAATAAAACTGTTCTAATTTAATCTTATCCGTGTGTGAAAAAATCCGCTCCAAAAATCCCAAACTATTACTAATAATTACAATAATACAATATATATATAAATACATACATATATATTGCGATCTCTGAATAAATTATTAATTTTTGTAACGTCGCGATCTTGTGCCGGGTGATAAATAATTAAATCAATTAAGAAAAAAAAAATATGAAGCCAGAAAAAAATGATTATAAATTCAAATATTAAATTATGAAAGAAAAAATGCATTATCTTATTACCAGGCTCAAGATCGCAGCAATAAATAGATCGTTATCTCACTACACCAATAATGTATAATTAACACTTCCATATCCATGAATCAGTAATTAATATATTAAATATCTAATTCACAGTCTAATCAGTTCAGGTCATAAGGCATCCACGAATAAATAAATTAAACATCAAGTGAAAATAATAATATACTAATTACATAAAACTTAATGTTTAATCTAAACTATTTATCCGTAAAAACCAGCACCAGTAAATAACGATCTTAAATTATTGTAATCATCATCTCTCATTAAAGCAGTCTTACGTAAAGCGGCAACTCTTTACTTATTCACATTTTTTTTATTACAATATTAAATAATTATACATTATACATGTATACTATTATATTATTTACCAATAAAAAATTTTATATTTTATATATGTATATTTTTATCACTCATTACATTACACACCCACGCATTCATTTACTCAGATTATTTTTTTTAAAACTCGTACACCAAATGCAATTTGTATAGGCGATTTTTTGTGCATGGATGAATTATTCTTCTTTGACATGCTGTGGACGGACCATGTTGTCCATCTGACGGAAATTGAAAGAAACGTATAGAAAAATTACTAGGACCATAGTGAAATTGACGATTATGTCAGAAATTACTGTAGAGTCATGTGGGGCAAGTATGCGCAAACATGCATTTCAGTCCAAAATGAATGTGTTTGCACTCACTTGCCCCACATGACTCTGACCTTTTTAAATTTTCCTATGGCCATAGTAATTTCCGCATGTGTTTACTTCAATTTCCGTCAGGTGGGCAACATTGACCGTTTTTACTATGACACTATATCATTTCAAACAAGAAAAATTTCTCCATGTGTATTTTTATTAATTACTCGCAGGCTAATATTTTATTATCTGATTACTAATGTAAGTTACAATTAATATAGTCTTAGGGTTATTACGGCGTACAATAAACTCACGTTTTATTTTTTTTTTCGAGACGACTTTATTATTATTTAATTAGAACAATTAAGAAAACTAAATGAGAGATCGACTCTCACTATCGGGCTTGCCGATTAATAAAAAAAAAATTTTCAACTTGATTATTATTTATTCGTTTATTTATTAAATATCAATTAATTTTACTTTCTCCCATCACTTTCATCTTTGCAAAATAAATCTATTCTTACAGCATACTGTATCACAGAGTTACATACGGTACATACAATATATATAGATCATACTTTTTAATTGTTCCCGGTAAGACCGTGAGGAAAATAAATAGTAAATTAACTGATTCAAATAACATATTATATTGTGTTTGATTCAAGGCTTAGTCTGACGTTTCATTTTTATGATAAAGAATTAAAAATGAATACTATTGTTTTTTAAATTGTTTTATTTTTATCTGACCGGTGTAATTTTGATAAATTATAAATTTTCACTATCGGTAATATATTGGAATTTAATAAAATCAAATATTATTTTTTTATTCAAAGTATCGAATCAAATAATTAAAATTTTTTAAAACTAAATACTCAAAAATTTCAAATTATCCGATTCGGACTTAAAACAATTTTTCGTGAAAAAATAAATTATTTAAAGCAGTTAATTTTTAAAACTAAAAAAAACCTATTGGTACAAATAAATAACCATCGTTGTTGATAATCGATAATTTACAAGCGATTAAATAATTTAGTGAAACGAAAAACGGAATACCCGTTCATAATTTATTTAAAGAAAATAATTTATTTATAAAATTCAATATATCAAAATATAATTTTAATAACACGTTATTATTAATTATTATTTATATTCCGTTTTCTCTTATCGCGAAAGCCGTCTAAAAAATATTGATAATCAATATCGTATAACGATAAAATATAATACACAAAATGTATATTATTTTTTTCTTTTATACTATTATATAAATCGCTCCCTTAAACCTTCCGTCATAAATTTTTTCATTACAATTAATAAATTTAATTTGTACAGATAATATAATTTTAATTTATTATATATATATAAATATATATTACCAACTAGGAAAAGACGTCATTGTAGAGTTATATAAAAGAATAAAAAAAATAAATTTATTAAATATATTACAGCCTGACAGTTCTATATTAAGAAACTCAAGTCGTGTATCTCTACTCAAAAATTTATTTTTTAAAATACATTTTTATGCGAATACATAAATTCCTTAGTATCACGTCATTGATTTTAATGATGTAAGTCATAATTTTTATTTTTACCCAAATAAAAAAGTTGAGAGGTTGATCTATTTTTACTAGAATATTATCATTGTAAACTTTTTAAAATTTGAATAAATTAAAAAATTTTTACATTCTTCATAAATTTTTGAATAGGATAACAATAAATAAATTTCGACTATAAAAACTCTTTAGTATTTAAAATAAAAATATTTCAATCCAAATTGAGATTTTTTTTTCTACTTCGTCGGACTGGGGCAAGATGGAATAATTTTTTTTAAACCGAGTATTGAAATTCCAAATTAGGGTTTTAGTTTTTTATTTATCAATATTAGAAGAGCACAAAAGATATTAAAATAAAATCGGTTCTAATTTCGAATGTTCAATTCTAAAATTACCTCTAATTAATATTGACCCGCGTTAATTTCCCAACGAATTCACGTAATTGATACTAAATAAGTTCCCGAGCTAATTTATTTAATTGCGTGCATTTCAATTAAACGCTAAAATTTTCTGTTCAAGTTAACTAATTAATTACAATGTATCTTTAATGGATTAATTGATGAACCAATCGCATAATTTAAATTATATTACTAATAAATTTTAAAATAAAATATCTACACCTAGCAAAGTAAAAAAAAATTTGAAAATTAAATTTAAAAAATGTACTTTTCGTTATTCAAAACTGTAACTTCTAATTTTGAAAATTTTAAATAATAATTTATCTGTACTCCGTTTCGCCCCAGTCTAAAAAAAATCGATTGTCTTTTCCGCAGTGAGGAAAGTATTGGGAGCAGAAACCAATAAAGCATATCAGAACTCTGTGATTGCTCGCGTGTGGAAGAAATATAAAAAAATTACAATAATAATAGTAATAATAGTAATAATAATAATAATAAGAATAATAATAATAATAATATCGCGACATTATTACAGATAACACTAACCTTGAATCGACTAGTCTCCACATGTTTGCGTCAATATTTTATTATAGTAACGTGAAAAACATGAGTTTTATAAATAAAAATAAAAGTAACTTCTACATCCCCGATATATATAGCCGTCATTATTGAAATAGTCGTTGCATTAAGTCGGTTATTTTAAAAATACTAGATGTACTTAATGTTATAAAAGATGTTTGTCAACAAAAAAAGGTAAATAATTTTATAATAGAGACTAAAAGTAAATTATAAACCATTTCCGATATCAAATGGTCATATAAACTTGGTAGTGGTCGTAGTCATAGTCGCCGTAGTCGTCTCGTAGCCTAGATCTGTGGCTATTTGAATTAACGATCGTGATTAATACAAAAGTACAGATAATTAATGGCGGCGATGATGAAGGTGGCACTACTGTCGCCAATACTGTTGGCTATACCTCCACATGGTCAATCTACCATGAGCATTACGTATGCGGCAGATGTTGAAACTATAGAGTGATAACATTGAGTGTACAGGAAGAGCGGTTGTTGCTCGGATCAGAGATTTTGTTGCTGTTGTGTACTAGTAGTACTAATGATCGTGTATAATTAAATTCACCATGCCGCAGATCGATCCGGACATGACCGCACCACCTTATCGTCATCAACTACAAGGAAGTTCCTTGAAATCAGGGGTGTTGAAATGCGTCTCGATGTTATCTCTATAGGGTTTGAGCTGCTGGCGCATAATGGCGGACGGCCCAAAACCCCTTGACTGTTTCACGACAAATTACGCTGGTCTTCGGAACTGTCGTCAGCTTTCTTTAGTGACCTTTTAAGCTTGTCGACCAGTCGATTGTGAAATTTGTTGAGCGAGTTTGAACTACCGGTTTTAGGCGGCGAGGACCCGGTACTTTTACATGGACTTTGCAGAGAACTCTGAGATGTTCGTGAGGATGTCCGTGAAAAATGACGCGACATTGCTACCGAACGGTGGGCTGGTGACGTCAGAAAGTCTGATCCAGGTGATGTCGAGAGCGATGGCCCTTCGGATTTTGAACATTCCGATACCTTTGGAATAATCAAATTTTAATAATTACTATAACTATTTTTCATTTAATCATAATCTTTAATTTTCTAATTAATTTTTATAAGAATCCTCAAATTTTGCCAGAATATTCCTTTCAATAAATTAATCTCAAGTAAATGGAAAATTTCCACGCAGTTAACAATTACGATATGTTTCGTAGATATGTAAATATACGCAAATTTATAATAGAAAGCCTATGAATGTTAAAGAGTAAAAAATACTTAATCAGCGTGATATCTGTGGTCGCAGTTATTTAATCTAATCAGATTAGTTGCTTCAACATTGAATGGCTAATTTAATTGACTTTATTGAAATCTATATATATACGAATATATACGTCGTAAAGTACGATAAGTGAAAAATAAATCGAGTTAGTGTTGTTATACAAATCGCGAAAATTACTCAATTTAACTTTTAAACTTTTTCATTCATAGCTTCTAATCTCCATCTCAATAACTACACGCAGATAATTTTTTAATAAAAATCACTCAAAAAATTTTATACTGTAAAGACGTATAGTAAATATATAAATTTTTCCTATGCACATTGCAAAATATACTACTCAACAGCATTTATATGAAAGCAAATAAAAATTTGAATTTATTACTATTATATTTTATTTTTTATTTGTATTTAATCAACATGAGAAATTTAATTGAGTTTTGCCCGTACTTTTCATTATTTAGACTATTTTCAGACTTGTTTTCAATCATTTTTAGTCTCATTTTGATCACCTCTAGATCAAAATCAGACTTTTTACTGCCAATTATTTTTATTAGTCTGTTTTTAGCTCAAAATTTTTAGAAAAATTAAAAAACAGACCAATTAGTCCAAATATAGTCTAGTTAGACTAAAGCCAGATCAAATTTTTCGACCCAGAAGTGCGATTTCTGCAAACAGTAAAAATTTAGTTACTGACTAGATGTCTCGCAGTACCAAAATTTATGGGTAATTTTTACTATAAAATTATACTGTTCTGCTTACCTCACATATATATGTATTAAAGTTATTTTTGACTAGTACATATATATTTTTTAAACATTAAAGAGCAACTAGCGATTGCGTAATATCACAAAAGACACGAATTGGCGAGCGATACGCACTTCGTTAACGCGATTGTGATATCTCATTACGTCTCAACCTCAGAAATATATACATATAGATATGAATTTATTATCTATTTAAAGATCACCGTTTTTTTTTATTATTATTAATTGATTAATTTAAGTAGTCATACTGAGCAGTAATAGTGTGATTGATTATTCAAGTGTGCGTGCACTTGGATTCAATTGACACTTGCTCGTTTGATATGACGATAAAATTTTCACACCATTATAAGACGATTTATATTTATTAATATCAATTATAAGCTTGACACTAAAAATTTATTTCAAATAAACAATATTTAATCAGCAACATATCCGTTAATATTTTTCTAAGATTAAGACTGTTTTTACAACCATCTAATGTAATGATAGTAGCAAATAACAAGGATAAGTACGCAATGACTTTATCATCCAGAAACTCAACAATATTTGTTCAGAGTATTTACTAATAATGTAAGATATGTTATTAACTTTTTTTTGTTGTTGACGTTTTCGTTTGCGTACGACAACACGTGCGAGTTGAAATTCTTTTTCAAAATTAAGTCTTCAAGCGTTTAAATGTCCAGGTATAAGGTATACCGGTTTATAAATAGACAATAGACTAAACCCGTACCTTTCCCTCTTAGAAAAGTTAAATATTCAAAAATAAGTTTGGATGATGAAATACGATGAAAAATTTTATCACTTTCTTGAGTAAATTTCGTCATCGATATTAACTTTGAGTTTAAACTTTTGAGTTAATTATAATAGTAGACGTTGAAGTTGAGGTAAAAATTAAACGTAATAGATACGTTCGTTATCGAGTAAATATATGTATATATATACATATATTTGATTTGAGGAATATGACTTGCGCAATACGTTATACCGGTATAATTTATTTAAAAAAATTAATAACTTTGAATAATGAATTAATAAAAGTTAAAAATAGACATAAACGTTTTGTTTATTCAAAAATAGTCAATCAAAAAAAATGAATGAATAAGTAATTTTAGGTGAAACGTGGCTACCCCCTTTCAAGCACTAGTGGAAGTAAATCTCTCTCTCTCTCTCTCTCTTACACCCATAAGCAATTTTTAATTATTAAATTTTCGCTTTTTGAGAATTTCAAATTTCCCGCATTTTTAGTAATTACTAATTTGAATAAATAATTGATATAGTTATAAAAATCTAGCCCTCGCGGTTTTTTATGAAAATGCCGAATAAATAAAAACCGTTTCGTGCAGTAAAGGAAGATTCTAGAAAGCGCTGACAATTCTTATGAGGTTTCAAAATTTAGTCATTTGAATAGAACGAAAATAATTAACCGTTACTTTAAGTATAATTACAAGTGTATGATAAATATATAATGGATATATAATTAGACTTACCTTCCGACTACGACATGCCTGAGGATTAGAACATTCAGAGGACCTTCTACTCCGGTTAGTCTTGTAAATATCCCACTCATTTTTGACAACGGGCATCATAAACGCCATCTCGATAATCCGTAATGCACTCAAGCCTTTTTTTTGATACTTTTTATAACGATTCGTATTCAAATTTCACAGGCACTCGGTTTAATTATTCACTAATTTTTGAATAATGTTATTGTTATTGCTATTGATAGCAAATATTTAACAATAAACAATTACCGATAAGTAAAACAGTTTGTAGCAGAAATAAATAAATTAATTAACGGGTCACAGTTGTGTGAATAAACCGCAACGCGCACTATTTAAATTACAAAAGTATAAAATAAAATAAAAACGCGGGTTTATTTTTTTGAAAAAATGGTTAAATAGTGAGTTTCAGGTTGATCGATCGAAGTACGTTAATATTGGTACTCTGCTTTTCCAACCCGTTCGTTTTTGATTTGTGTATTGTCGTAAATATAGTATTTTCGCGTACTTTGTGTCTTCACCACGGGAGCCTGTTTCAGAATGAGTACGCTTGGCGGCAGCGGCGTACATCGATCCTAAGCCCACTACTCTCTAGGCACTCTGTTTTAATTTTAACCCAGGGTGGGGATCCCACTTGTCCTATTGGCCAAACCTAAGGCGGGACTCTTACGTCACTATATCACCATTGATTTTATTCTTACCGCGAGCCGCGAGTCGATGTCACGTTACACTCATACTATTTGCCCATCTCATGCTCATACATTATATATATTATATTATATTATTATTCCATATGGTTTTACATATTAGTCTCGTGTTATATAATCATGAAAAACGGCCTTCTTATTGACGAACCTCCGAACTCATTTTTTAAGATTTTTTACTTATACTGGCACGTCAGAATACACGTGGCCGGAATTTACTACGCATTTATTTATAAATTCGGAATTTTAATGATTTTTTACGCAGAAATTTATAAATTTCAAATGTAAAATTTGGAAAGACCGAAATTTGAAAAATTTTGTAACACATGGGTAAACACAAATTTATTTTTTTTATATGATTACTGGAAATTGCGACTTTATTTCTGGGTCAAGTGAAAACTTTGTTCGGAAAAAAGTCGACGTTTTTTTTGTTTTGAAAATTTTTTGGGCGAAAAAAAAAATATTTGAAAATTGAATTAATGGAATTTTATTTGGAATTTATAAGTCAAGGTCGTCACTTAAAACTTCTGTTATTTATTTAATGAGTATTTTTATGACTTCATTTTGATAGTAAATCTATACTGCGTAGGCGTAATTGAAAAAAAAGAAATTAAATAATTATTAAAATCCATTATCTTGTAATTTACGATTTCTTGAATATTTTCAAATTTTAATTAAACATTTATATTTTATTTCAATTAAATGAAATTAATCTATATCTATAAATAGATATCATTATAAATATTAACATAAATCAATAGAGATAAGAAATTTAAAAAAAATAAAAATTAATAATTTTGAAAAATTCAAGTCGACATTTATCTTGTCGACTAATGATAAGACTGACAAAAAATTGCTCTTTTATCGATTTATCGATCAACGGTAAGGAAGAAAAAAAAATATTGATCGGATTTATTGCATTTAAATTCAAATTTAGGACAGAGATAAGATTCCACTAGATAATGAATTGAAATATTATTGCTATTATTTGAATAAAAAGTTGAAAATATTTTTTTTTTTTTTTCCCCAAAGACTACGAAGGAGACTCGATCGAGGACATTCACCTTTCCTTAAGATATTGATTTTCCTTCGAGTAACAACGCGATATTTACGTGTTCCTAAGAAACTACGGTCATTCATTATCAAATTTTTTTTTTCGAGTAATCAAGCGTAGAGTGGAATAGAAGTATGTCTAATTACAATTGCTGACCAATGAGGATTAAAGTTGTTTTATTAAAAAGCTTAAAAGTGAGGCGCGGTTTCCGTTGGATTTAGAGTGCGGTGGGGGTGCAGTTTTGTACACTTTGGTTCACTTTAGTACACTTTAGTAGAACGTCGGCTTGTGTACTATGTATTTTAAATGATAGTCGTAGTCATAGTCAGACTTTATACGGTTCTGTTTCACTGAAGCGAGCGATAATTCATTGCCGACTCGTGTTCTACTCGCCTCGGCATTCGGCACAACGATTTTTAAAATATATTATTTACTTTTCGTCATTCAAATCTATACACAAGTACCTAAAATGTAAAACTTCAATACCAATTTTGTCATCACGAATTTAAAAAAAATTTTCGATACTTTTTTTTGAGAAAACTCAAAAAGTAAAAAATGGTTTTTGATCCAGTTACTAGTGAACAGAGAAAACAATTTTATAGACAAGGATATGGGGCTCACGTACCTGGGTAAAATTATTTTACTTTATAATTATTTGGTAATTGAATATTTACTTTCATTATTTTTTTTCTTTTATAAGAAATTTAAAAAAAAATATAAAGTTATTTTTAAAAAAGTTTTTTACTTTCCGTGTAATCTAACGACAAGCTAACGTTTGTTAATTCAATTCGTTCACTAGTTGCCGGTACTAATTCAATTAGTAACGTCATTATCGTTCACATCGAAAGTTTCGTATTTGCTCCACAAATAAACAAACCGTTTTTTTTTTACTTTGTCGGTTCTTTTTTCAAACCAGCAGCCACAAGACGAGAAATAAAATTTTCAGCAGATTTTGGGCCTTGTAGGAGATAACTTCTGATGACTCGTAAGTTAATTAAGAGTTACCTTCGCAAGGCCCGAAATATTTTCCAAAAGCTGCTAAAAATTTTTATTTATCGTCTACGGATATTTACTGAAAGGTTGAATTGACGATTTAAATTTCGACTCGGGTGTTAATAAAAAATTTCTATTAATTATTTGAATTTTCTTTTTTGAATTTGAAAAATAAACTCATAACTTTTGAAAGAAAATTTATGTTCAAATAGAATTTAAAATAAAATTGAAAGTATGATAACACAATTTTCGAAATTATTGAGACTTGTACGATGCCTGGTACCAAATAACTCCATATATATATGAATATATGTATAAATAAAAGCGAACCGGCTACCACGCAAGCTCTTATCACGCACAAAACTACTACCCCAAAGAACTTTACCCTCCTCGATGAAATTTTCCTTGAATAAAAACTATTTAAAAGCATACCGCATACTATAAATATAAGTGCATATCTTACAGCCCTCGGTAATTCTTATCCGCAGCCTTTCCTCGCTCTTAATCAACACTCTATCGATTTTTATGACAGTGCTGTCATAAAAAATATTCCATCTGCAATGCAGAGCGAATCGATTGGAGGTGTTTGAAGAAAATGAGTTTATTTAATTATGAAAAAAGGAAATGAATGAGTGAATGATAGACAAAAAAAATAGAGAGTGTTCTAAGATGATGTTTCAGTTATCAAGGTGAAGCGGTTCACTGGTGCGCGCTGGTTGCTGCTTATTGACGATGCATGCCATGTAAAATAATAATATAATGGTTCATTACTATAAATACTTATATATCTATATGTATATGTATTTATAAAGACATCTGGTCTTTATTTGTTGCTAATTAATTGCATCAATCTGATAAAACGATGTGACAAGGGCGATCGATTTTTATTTTATCAGTTGTCGAGGCTACTTGGTGACAGCAATTACTCATATTATTGTGTCAGGTCATCAGAAATTATAATTTAGAATTTTTAAAATAAATCCTTAAATGTGTATTTACCTTTTTTTCAACTGATAAAATAATTCAAGGGTTTGTTTATATTTTTAATTAATAAATTATAAATTTTTTAATTATTTAGATACACTGGACACTGTCCCACCTTGAAATTTCGAGTAGGAAAGCGATTCGGCGCTAGTACAGAGGAAATAATGAAGGTCAGTAGTCACTTTCGTTAAAAAAAAAAAATAACCGATCAATTTACTAAAATAGATCAGTAGAAAAATATCAAAACGTGCCCGTGGTTTCTAAAAAATTTCTATAAAATTTTAAAATGAACCCGCCCTCAATAAAATAAGTTTAAAAAATTTTAATTTTGGATTATTGTAAATAAATTTAATTTGCAAGATGATTAGAAATAACGAGGAAGGCCGTCAAAAGAGACACGTGAGTCTTTATCGGGAGTATTTTCCTCACTAGTCTTAGTGTTGCACTAAATCAATTGCTTATTATTTATTTATCAATTAATTAATTAATTAAAAGCAAGAATCTTTTTTTTGTGTACAAGTACACTAAGAATAATAATTATTGATAATTAATTTGAATTAATTGACAGGAATTGTTGGAGAAAAAAATTCTTAAGACTGGGCCATACAGACCCAATTCAGGTAAAGACGTACTACTGCCAATAGCACGTGAACGTGACGTAAGAAGAGACTGGAAGAATAACGCGCATATATATAAAACACCCCCATATATATTGGGGTACACGGGTTACATTCCAGGATTTAATAACATTTATGGTCTTCCATTCATGCGCGCTGTTGAAGAGGGTGGCAAAGAGTGGCGGGAAGTGCAAAATAAATTACGCGCTCGACGTGACGCAATGCGAGCTCATGTTGAGAGGACAAATCCACGTAATTTATTATCACGAGCAAGAACTGATAATGTTGATGTTGAAATTGATCATGGGTTCGATCGTGATAAATCATTTTTTGGTAATTTATTATTATTTCATATATATGTTTAAATATAGATAAATATAATAATCAATTTTTTTCCAGACAATCAAGTGACAGCAGACAGGCCACCAATTGTCGGGTACACTGGACACATTCCCGGGGCTAAAAGTGAAATATCTTTGTCGAGAAGGTACGCGCAGGCTGCGAGAAAAGGCCTGCAATCGCTGCACGAGCAACGAAAAAATCGACTAGACTCAATTAATGACTCGGAAACTATACAAAGAGTTTTAGACACAAATTATCTTGACGATACTGGTCACACTAGAGCATAAAAAAACTAATGATTCTGAAGTTAGCAGACAATTAAAAATTTTCGGTTTTTTTTTTATTTTTAAATCAATTAAAAAAAAAAAAAAAAAAAAAAAAAAAAAAAAAAAAACACATGTAGAAAATTTAAAAAACTTCAAGTGCAATTTTTTAAAATCTTTTTTCTTTATAATTTGACGTCTTGAAAAAAATCCTAAAATTATTAGACGTCGGCTGACTCCAGTATCACAAAAACTAACACCTGCTATTTTTTTATCAACCAGTTTCTCAAATCCTATTTATATTTTATTTATATATTTAAATTTTTTTACTCGAAACTCTCACTAAAAAAAATCCTCCAAAGATTGGAGAGCGGGGAGCAAAAGTATTCCGAAAATTTTATAAAATAATTTTTTTTTAACGAAAGTTGAAATTTTTTTCTATTCTTTGAATATCAGTACCCCCCCCCCCCTTATACTATACAAAAATTCCGTCCAAAATCTCAAAATATTTCTCCGGAAATATTTACGAGATAAAAAAAAATGAATTGCTATTTCCATTTCTTAATTAATAAAAGAAATGAAATTTAGCCCTGTAAAAATAACTGTAAATATGTAGTAGGAATAAAAATTGTTATTAAAAAGTAAAAAAGTAAATTTATTTGAATGATCAAAGACAAGAACAATTTTCGTAACCCTATAGCACAATTCACACAACTATTTACGTTGGGAGAGACGGCCAAGTCTCTCGTTCTCGATTTCAAATGTCTGTTTCCACCTGTCAAACGACAGAGAGTCTTCGCCGTAGCTGAGAGACATCAACCTGGCGAAGACTATGAGCCCATGCAAGCTATCAGCGTTGACCAGTTTGCTGTCAGTGCGTCTCAGAGCGACAAAGTCCTGCTGAATTACATCAGTAATGTCATCCCCTAACTTGAACTCTTTTCCGCGCATCAACTCTAGATACCCTCGGAAATTGGCCAGTCTCTGGTCGTCTTTCAGAAACTGTTTCGCCGCTTGAACCACTTGGGGATAAGTTTTCTCGGTTTCCTCGTCAACTTTTATCGGCACTTGCATCACACAAGGAACGAAAGACTTAGCCTCCGACAGTATCAACACCGGGATGTCTGTTTCGTATTCCATGGTGTAGTATTTAAAGTCATAACTTATTTTTTGGAATTTAATTAAATCAGTTATCGCCTGGTAATTTTGTTTCCCACTCGGTGAAATTTTACCGGCAAGTAATTTCGTCTCATCGATTATCAAATGAGTGCTGTCACTCAGTTGCAAAATTCCACTGGTCAGTCTATTACAATCGTAGTCTTTACGCGGCACTAAACTTAAACTATTCAAATTATCGAGTGTGCATTCGAACAAATGAGTTTTGGTGACGAATGAGGTCAAGATGTCGTAAAAATCCCTAGTAAAATTATTGAACTTATCGACAGAGAACCCAGTGATGTTCAGGGGAAAGTTTCCTAAGCACAGATAGTCTTTGCGGGTGTAAATTCGTGATATCAAGTGACAAATAACATAATCAGCGGCCAGACTGTCTCCAAATAGAAGCTGACTGAGCACCAGATGCAAATCACTCCTTATGAGGCTGGCTTTTGATATAATTGATGGACCATTTGGTATTTTAAGGACTACTTTGCTTATTTTGATAGCATGGATACGTGGAATCATTGACGCTGGTGGATTATGGGTCTGAGCCTCAGCGACTTCTACCTCATCCATCATCTCATCGACTGTTAATGCACTTAGCATAGGATCCAAGGACACGAATCCAATTATGTCCAAGACTTGATTGAGTTTGTAAGGATTATCATCGTAGAATTTGACAATACATGCTTTGCCATCGACTATCGGAACCGGAAAATTAAGCAAATGATCCTTGGAAACAATTACCTTGGGCCGGAGTTGGTCAGCAGCATCACTGGCACCTGCTACTGGTTCTGAAGGCTCTGATGGCTTTTCTTTTTTTAAAACAGGCTCCGTTGTATCCATCGGCTCGTCCTCGCCTCCACCAACTCCGTCATCTAGGGCTCGTTTGTTCGTTGACGAGACTGGAGCAGCTTTAGCTGACAAGGAACCGTCTCCAGTTGGTTCTAATTCAGGTCTCGACTCTCTCGCCCAATCGTTCAAACCAGGAATCGATATCATTACGCAGGTTTGACGTTCTGAGCTCGTATTCTTGCTGGAATGCAAATCTACATCCTCGTTGGCCTGTGAAATAATTTATTTAGAAATAAGTATTGATGAAATTTAATATTTTCAGAGTTTGTAAGCAGTAGCATACATGATAAAACAATTCTTTAAGCTTATCACACCTTGGACTGCTTTTAATTAATTTATTTAAGCCCCATATCGAGTCTGGATGTCATTGATCTGACATGGACTGTATTGATATTCCCTGTAAAGGCGTGAGAATTTTTTTTTTTTTCAAAAGAAGCTAAGGGAGAGTTGTAAAAAAAATATTTACTTACTAGACACTTGACAGTGTCTCTGTACATCCCGGACCTCATGCTGGTGGCACCAGTGTCCAGATTTTTGACCTGGTAGCTCTCGAAATACAACTCCGGGTTGTACATGTCCTGGATCATGCCGGAGAAACGCACCAGCTGACCATCTTGGAGACTGTGGACTGGTAAGTAGTTCAGAGATGGAATTTCTCGAAGGACATCATCATCTGATTCTAGGATAGAGTCACATAACTCTTTACTCTGCACATAGTACTCTGCTGTCCAGTCTCTGATGTCTGAAAAAATTTAATGTATTATTTTATTTTTACAAGTTAATTACTTGTAAGTTTGAGGTTAAAATAAATAAAATATAATTCTTACTTGACATGTTGACTGATAATCCAGGATTTTTATTGTCCGAGTATCGATTTATTGCCTTGATTGTAATTATTAATTATTTACACTATTTTTATTAAAACTGTTTTTTAGTCTGCGATACTTTTTTCCCGCTAATTTTATGTGATATAAATAAATATGAGTGATATATTTAGTGGAGCCGAGAGAAACATTCGTGTATTGTCGGCTTCGTCCTACAGTTCTCCCAGTGAAAATTTGAAATTCCTCTCCCCCTATAATCCCTTCTCCGATAGTTACAATATTCAAAAAATGATGATCTGCGCATGCGCAACTCTAAATATTGTAGTGGAGGGGAGACAATTGTAGTAGGAGCCAATCCCAGACTTTCGCTGGGACGATATCTCGACAGCGCCCTCGATATTATTAAGGAAACTAATGGCGCGAAATTCAAAATTTAAAAAATTTTAAAATAACTTCTGTCAGTTTTCATCATCAGTTTAAATTATTTTGAGTGATTGTTCTGGTTTGAAATTTCAAAAAAAGTCAATATCGCGCAATTACTTCAGACATTTCACGAAATATTTTTTAGTTTAATTTTAAATTTTCGCGCCATGGAATTTCACTTGCGCAAGTTCCAGATTATTTATTTTACTGATTTAAAAATTATTGATGCAACAATGATACAAATTTTTACGTATTGATATAATATATATGAATATATATTAACGATTTTTATATCTGAGAGATTAAAAACAAAAATACCGTAAGTGTTTTCGATTATTTTCAAATATTAATTATTTGATAATTTTTTTATTAAGCTGTTGTGTTATTATTTATTGAGGTATGGAATAAATATTACAAATGCCAGGTCAGGGAAAAAATAAAAAAAGAAATGGCAGTAACAATGGCAGTACAACAGCTAAACCTGGGGCAGCAACTACTGCGGCAGCTAATAATAATGGAGGAAAAGGTTCGAAAAAAACTAAACGAAGTGGAGGTAAATCTAGATTTACAATGGACATTTTCAATGAAGAGGTGATGGAAAATGCGTACTATACTTGTCATAATATAATGGACGTTTTGAAATGTCGCGGATTCCCGTGGCCTGAAGCCCAAAAGAAAAAAAAGAAAAAGGGTAAAAAATAGTACCCAATTATCATTATTCATTTATTATTTTTATGACATCTAATTATAATATACTAACTTATAATAATTACCGTGTAAAATGACTCGTTAAAAAATAAAAAATGATTTAGTAAAATTTTTTTATTTGAAATTCTACGATAATTTAAATTTTGCCGCCACTTATTTAAATTTATAAAAAATCTTCAGCTGGTAATTAATTTATTAATTATTATTATTATATATTCTCTGTTTATTCATAAGAGAAAAATTTTTTGGGAGAAAAGATAAATATGGAGGAGAGGAAGTTGTGGTGCTCGTCGTTCTAAATAAATTTATAATAAAAACATACACTGAGAGAACAATTTATTTGAGCCAAATGAGATTTGTTTCAGGCAAATAAATCCCATATTTGAATGGACCCAATCAGTGTCTATTTGAGACAAAGATATGTTGCATCGGTACTTGCGACTGTAGTGCCCCCGACTTTAGAAAAAATTGAACGTTGACTACAGCGACGGCAGTAGCGCCAACTTGGCGCGAAATTTCAAAATTGAAATTTAATAATTTTATTAAAATTTGTTTGTGGGTGCATTCGGAATTGCTCTAACTCTAGCTCTAGCTAAGCGCTGCCATAGCGAGAGATAGAGCTAGAGTATTTTTGAATCAATCCTCAGAAACTTGATCTCTGACTCCAGGACATAGGTTACGGATCAATTTGTTTTTATTTTTCAATCATGCGCATGTCCATCAGATCAAGACTCGAGCCCAGACGAAGCCGGCAAAATTTTCCATTACTCCATTTGACAGTTAATTTTAAAAATACAAGTACAAAACTTATTAATAAAATAAAATAAATGTCATTTGAACTAGAGACCATGCAATGCATCTACAAAATTAATAAAACCAACGGAAACCCGATCAGTCGCAAATAAAATTTTGGCGGTAAATTCAAATACCAACGAAAGTCTGACACGTTGATGGGAGGCATCGTGGCGCTGTGAGTACTCATCACGTCCGGGTTCGAGTTTGCGGCCCATGAATTTAGTCATGTTGACCCCGAATATTTCCGTTATTACCAATGGGATTACATGGTGATGCGATAGCCATTTTGCATAAGCCTCGTTTATCATAATCAACTGTACTAATACGTGTCTTATAGCAATAGTTACTTTGCTATTATTTATTATTGTTTTACTTTGTAACAATTCACTTTTACCGTCATTTAAACAAGTATATATTTTTTTTTTTTTAATTCACTAAAACATTTTTTTGGCGTTAAAAGTTACAGAGACTGATCAATAAACAACCAGGTAAGCATTAATTATTTGAAATTAATTATTTAAATAATAATTTACCAAAAATAAAGATGAATAAATATATAAATAAATACCCGTGGCTAGACAGCTAATTTTGCTGTTTATAATAATTATTAAAATCATTAGCATCGAGTGAGTGTGCGTGTATTAGACATGGAACAATTTTTAAATTTTAATTAAATTAATTAATTAATTGAAATGATTGAATTTTAAAAAATGCGCGTACTGATTTTTCAATTATCCAAATACGTATTTTTAAAATTTTAGTCTACTTACATTTTATTTATTTGTTCTGAAATTTAAAAAATTGCTAATTGTCATCCACACATTCATTAGCATCCATTATTTTATTCAAGCGTCCAGTAACTTCTATCAGTTGATAATTTATTACGAAATCAAATTTCATTGATAAAGAAACAAATAAAATAAAATATTTTGGAATCCCATTATTTTAATGAAAAGAAAAATTCAAAATTTTTTACTTCGCAATAATTATTATTTTATTAATTATTTCTCATCTTGTTTTTGTGGTAAATAATTTATGATCCTGAAGTTAGCAAACAGTTACAAATTTTTGAATTTTTTTTTCAACAATTAAAAAAAAAAAAAAATAAAAATATGCACATGTAGAAAATTTAAAAAACTGTAGGTGCAATTTTTTCAAATATTTTTTTTTTATAATTTATTGTTTGAAAAATAAATCCAAAAGTTATTGAACGCCGGTTGACTTCAGTAGAATAATAATTTGCGATACTGAAATTAGCTGACTAATTAAATTTTTTTTTTTTTAATATTTCGAAAAAATGCACCTGTAGTTTTTTAAATTTTCTACATGTGCATATTTTTCTTTTTTTTTCTTTTTCTTTAAATGTATGAAAAAAAATTCAAAAATAGTTAATTGTTTGCTGACCAGGATCATAAATAATTTATATTTACATAAACTAAATACAAGGTAATTATTATTCCACCGTGATAACAAATGATAACAATAGCCGTAGCGATAGCGCATTGAGTCTAGGATTTCCTTTAACAATTAAAAAAGTCATTAAATTTTATTTTGTAATCAAAGTCCCTGAGTATTAATGACTGGCAATAGCTGTTAATAGCTCACGTGGTTAATTTCAATAGTAAAAAAAAAAAATTATCGTAATTATTTATTTTCATTAGACTAAAGACCATTGATTAAAAGCTTTACCGTCAGATGTATACAGGCATTAATTTAAATTTTTTAAATTAGCAATAAATATTAATAGTATTTGAATTTAATCAAAGGAATCCAATACCCTGATTTAAAAAATCGATAGATTCTATCTGTGTAAAACCCAGAACTTATTGATTGTGATAAAATTAAACTGATAACGTATAAAAGAATCTATCTAGTGATTAGATAAAATTTTTGAAATCAGGGTAATGATAACTGTAAACATCTGCCGGTACCCAACCAAAATGGTACTGATTTGATATTAAATAGTATTAGTTTATAATTGATTACTGTTATCACAATGATAATAGTAATTGATATGATAAAATAAAAATAAACAAAGGGCAGGTTGTTAGGCCTGTTATGTAAGGTGTTTTTTATATTTTCCTTTAAGAATGAACACCCGAGTATTCGTTGGCGGCTTAACATACCGGGTGCGAGAGCGCGACCTTGAGAAGTTCTTCCGGAAATATGGTAGAATCAAGGAGGTCGCTATGAAGAATGGATATGCTTTTGTGGTAAGTTGTAAAATCGTTCAATTGTTTCTTTTTTTTTTACAGCATGGTAGGGACAAGGGTCTATGTCGGTGGCCTTCCATACGGGACAAGGGAAAGAGACCTTGAGAGATTTTTCAGAGGATACGGCCGTTTCCGTGATGTTCTCATCAAGAACGGCTATGGCTTTGTCGTGAGTATTTGAAGTTAAAAAAAAAAAAAAAAAAAATCACAAATAATCAAACGAAATTGGGGTCTGGTAAGAACGCGGGAAACTTAAATGCCACCGATAGCACCACTAATATATACATATATTTATATATTATATATTATAATTATAAATTTAATGATTGTTTTAACGAGCTTGAATCACCTGGTTAATGTTTATTATTATTGTTACAGGAATTCGATGACTACAGAGATGCTGACGACGCAGTCTACGAGCTGAATGGTAAAGAATTACTAGGCGAAAGGTAAGTGTACATACATTTCTATTTCAATTAATAATATATATACATATGCTGTTTGTATGTATGTATTTATATTTATTAATGACATATAAATGTATTATTATTGTTATTATTATTGACATACGTGTATAACGTAGGCATGATTTTTTTTTTATAAATTAACGTGCTTGACGAATATACAATATTTTTTGACATCCATAAACTTTACCGCCATTTTGAACGACTACCATCAATTCCCCGAATGTATTCGTGTTATTATTTATTTATTATTTTTTTTTTTTTCTTTAACTTTTTTTTTTATTTTTAATTTATAAATAATAATACTCACGGATTTTATTTTCATTCTAATTAACACATTTTTTTTATTTTAATTGTTATTTTAAATTTAAAATTTAAAAAAAAACGTGGATTTTGGGTATAATGTCGATAATAAAAATTAATAAAGATTTAAAAGTAAGCGTATGAGGCGAGAGTGGAGAAATGGGAAAAAAAAGCAGATAAGAAAATATTTTAGTAAAAACAGTCGAGGACTTAGGCGGGGTTTTGTTGGGTGTGTTTCAGAGTGGCGGTCGAGATAGCACGGGGTGTTTCAGGGAGGCGAGGCGACCGTGGCTACGGACGCTCACGCTCCTGGAGAGACAAGTAAGCATATCCAATGTGTCTTGTTACAGAATTACTGTAGAGAGGGCCCGGGGAACACCTAGGGGTAGTGACCAGTGGCGCTATGGTGACTCCCGTGGTGGTTATGGGGACTCGAGACGATCTGCGTAAGACAAGCAATTTTTTTTTTTTTTTTTTTTTTTTTTTTTTTTTTTTTTTTTTATATTTTTTTTTATTTATATACTTATTGATAGACATATCAGTATTTATTTAAGTAACTGATGGTTATTGTAAGCTAATGACATAAATAACTGGAGCGACGATGTGCAAACCTTTGGCATTTATTATGGGTCTCAATCATTGAATAATTAGTAGAGTCAGGGTTGTAATTAAATTCTATATCTATATTTTTTTTATTTTTTTTTTTAATGAACAAAATAAAATCAGTCTTGGTCGAGTCACTTGTTACTTTGTGATCCTCAAATTGGCTGACGTCTATTGATTTTTGGAATTTTTTTTAAACGACAAATTGTAAAAAAAAAATATTTGAACAAATTACACTTATAGTTTTTTAAATTTTCTACATGTGTGTATTTTTATTTTTTTTTTTTTTTTAGTAATCAATTTGTTGTAAAAAAGTAATCAAAAAATTTTTGATTGTCTGTTAACTCCAGAATCATAAGTTCCCAGACAATTAACAATTTTTGGATTTTTTTTTACAATAAATTAATTACAAAAAAAAAAAAACTAAAAATATGCACATGTAAAAAATTAAAAAAACTACGAGTGCAATTTTTTGAAATCATTTTTTTTCCATAATTTATCGTTTTTAAAAAAATCAAAAAATTATTAGACGGCTAACTTGAGTATCGTGTTAATTTTGCTGCAATTGAAATATAAAATGAATTAGAGTCTGAAAGATTAGAAGCTAGGCAATTAAAGATTTAAAAGTTTCTAATAGAAAAATTGGTCTTGTTTGTTGCAGCCGAGACGATATGCGGCACGACAGGTATGATCAATAGCTGGATTAATTTATTAATTGAGTAGATTTGATTTGATTGAATAGATGATTGATGATTGTGTGCTTGAGCAATGAGTGCTGGTCTGTAGTTATTTGCCGGAGGTTTAGCCATCTATCCGTTATTTCTGTTCACATAAAATCCCTTTTTGCAGAGATAGTGTGAACAGAAACACAAGGACTGCATCTAGCTACAAGCAATCATTGCCCAGGTATATAAATATTAATCAACATTATCTATTTCTTTCTACTGCTATACATTTTATTCTATCAATTTAAATTCAATATCTATTTTTATCTCTAAATTAAATTTTTTTTTCTTCATTTCATTAAAATCAAACTTTCTATCAGCTTTTAAATTTTCTTACTTATGAAATAAATAAATTAAATTTCAATATTATTAATAATTATTTTTTTTTTGTACAGATATGGACCGCCGACCCGCACCGAGTACCGTCTGACAGTGGAAAATCTTTCGAGCCGCGTAAGCTGGCAGGTAAGTCACAGTTATAAATTTTAAATTTATATTCTTACATACTTTTTCATTTATTTATCTCTTATAAAGTCGTGTCGGGTAACTATAAAATTGTTTAAAAAAAAAAAAAAAAAAAAAAAAAAAAAAAAAAAAAAAAAAAAAAAAAAAAAAAGACAGCAATGCACGATGACGATAAAAAGTAAAAGAAATAAATTATTTATTTAATCGTGATTTCATAAATTAAATCAACATAAAAATTTTATTTTTAAATTAAATAAATTGTTTTTTCCTCAGTTAATTTATAAGATTAGCTCCCTTATCACCGCAATGATAATCGATGTACATTTTGATCAAGTAAGATCCTGGAATAAAAAAGTAAAATACATTTTTTTCTAGACTATTTTAAAGTAAATTGAGATTGGATGAGACTTGAATACTATGAGAGTCTGTGTCAGAGAGCACAAGACCGGAGAAAATAAATTTATCTAAAGAATAAATGATAACCTGAGCCATGCCAGGACATGAAACCGATGATCCATCGAAGGTTGACTCGATACTGATCGAACAGTCGATTTATTGAATACAGAGATAAAGATGTTGACAATTACCATCAGAGATGTGGTCCAGATGACTGGTGGAGATCCAAAAGCCATGGAGCCATGGAGATTGTGGGAAATACCAGGACGCAGCACTATGACCGCCCGCGTTTCAATTAACGGAGTATTAAACTCAGGACACTGATTGGACAGGTCCCAGAATAAATAACCCAAGAGTTCCATTGTGAGAAACGACCACTGGGAATAAATGTATTTGGTAGCCAAGTCTTACTTGATCAATTTACATTAAATGTATGTCGTTGCAGTTTTAAAATTTATTTTTTGTTGCTCAGTATATACTCGTATATATCTCGCAATTTATTTGAAAGTCATATAATTTGTTGAAACGTTAGTTAAATTTGTCGTAGCAACCGTTATCTCTTTGTTTTAATAATTATTACTATTAACTTGTTTTAAATTTTATTTACGTTCGGTCAGCAGTTGGGAATTTGAAAAAAAAACAATAAAATTCATGTTCTTTCCGAAGAGCCATGTCCTCTTCGCCGTGGAGGTGTGACCGGGACGGTAGGGCCAATATACTGATGATGTTCGATTAAGAGATGACGAGATTCACGTGAGATGAGGCGGGCCCGAGCTTGTGATCAAGTGGTGCCAGAGTTAATATAAACAACCAGGGTACCGCATCACGAAGGATCAAAGATTATCAGAATATATATTTAAATATTAAAAAAAGACCAAGGCATACTGGCACCAGGTATACCACCCGCACCGCAGCTTCGCCACCTGTCCCAGGGATAGAGACGATCATTATTGTCTCTCCATAGTTGACATCCTACTGGATGTCAATAACAGTCCACGAGTTCTTGTCAAACGCTGCTTCATTTAAATCCATCACAACAATATATTATTATTATTATTGTCATTGTCATCTCATTATCACCTTGATAACTTTTCTAACTCCAGCCATTACATCATCACTCACATTTTCCAAATCACTCCTCACTAAATCATCTGCACCGTCACCACATAAATCATTTTCCCTTATAATTACCCATGTAATTAAACCAGTACCTTTATTAACGATAATATATACATATATATACAAATATATCGTAATTGAAAGAAGAAAATAATAAAATATTGAACTGACATCGCAATTATTGTTGATGTTGTTGTTGTTGTTGTTGTTGTTGTTGTTGTTGTTGTTGTTGTAATTATTATCATTATCAACTACTACACGGCTGCTAGTGTGCGGTATCATCGTCTATTAAATGAAAGCAAACCAAACAGCGAGGCATCCCCATGAGAAGGGAAACCGGTGGTGCAAAGTCTTGAGCATCCGCTTGAGGTGCCTCAGATCCGACCCGTTCGACCCCCACTGACCAAACGTCGTGTGTCTGGCCTTTCTCTCTGTGTCTGTAAACAAGGTGGTGCCTGGGCCTAAGGTAAATGCGTCACCTTAACCGAGTGTTCTTTTAGATATAGGTTTTAATCATCATTATTATTATTGTTGATATATATAAATATAAGTATAAGTATACATATAAACTATACTATTAACAATAATTATTACTGTGCACAATAATTTTTTAACAGGTATTTGTTTTTTATTGTTTAGCAATGGTGATTTATTATGGTGATTATCCTTACTATTAAATATTGCCAACGATACACACATCAGAAAATATTGAAATAAATAAATAAACAATTAATCCACTTCTTATCTGCGTAATACTTTTGTAGAAAACTAATATCTTATACATATATGTATATACTGTGCTCGAAATTAGGAGTTTTTATTTATTGAGAGGAGTTTGCTGATAATTATTATTTTTTAACGGCTTTAAAATTTGTATTCGGTTATGATGAAAAGTTTTACAATGTCTCTGTGTACTGTACGGAAGAAGACCCAGTACCCGATCAAGGAACTAGTATCTAATCAGGAAACTGGTACCTGATCTAGAAATTAGTATCTAATCAGGGAACTGGTACCTGAACAGGAAACTGGAACCTAATCTAGGAACTAGTATCTAATTAAGAAACTGGTACCCGATCTAGGAACTAGTATCTAATCAGGGAACTGGTACCTGATCAGGTACTGGGTCTCTTATCTTATAAATGCTAACAAAGACAATTACATTTGTCCATTCGAGTGCAAAATATAAAAAAGTGCAAACTCTCCTCAACAATTTGTCTAATAATAATAATAATAGATTTGATTATTTTAATATAATTCGTGATTAAAATCAACTTTTCTTGACAATGCAAAACCTTGAGCAATTACTTTACGCCTATACCGGGAAATGTTATTTTTCGACAGTGGACACTTGAAAAAATGAAACAACGAATGAATTTTAATTTTGAAATGACAAAGGATTCAATTAAACTGCAGTATTACAATCAGGACTTGATGTATCTATTGATGATGATGATGAAGATGAAATATGAAGAAATGATTATTCAAACAACCAATTACAAGTGCTCTGGAATAAAGCCGTACCTGGTACCCACACAAGCATGACCCATAAATATCCAAGTCTGATTGATTGATAATACGATGGAGGATTTAAATGATAACGATAAAGGCCAAGAGGCGTTTCGGATATGATAAAATTAATTTATCAAGGGATTAGATAATTATCGATAATTTTTACTGGACAACGCGGCTTATGGACATCGCTCTGGATTCATTACCAATCCACTGGCATTACATGGAATCACTTAATCTTTATCTCTACTCTTAAGTTCTTTCATTGCTGGGTTATTATTTATTTCAAATATATTTTGTTAATTTTGTAATGTAGACTAAAGTTCTCTTGCATGTCAAATATATTTGTAAATTAATTATTTTTTTCTTTTTTTTTATTAAATCAAAATCTGTTTACGTTTTCTATTGGATTGGATTGCATTTAAAGAAAAGTTGAATTGCGTATTATAACTAAATTCGGGCACATTGCACGACATATTTTTATGTTTATTAAAAAATAATAATAATAATAATTAATATTAATATTAATGAGATAATGAAACTCAATATTAAATTGAAGAATCAAGAGAGCCAAATATCTAAGTGCACATTCGTTATCAAATCCGGAACAAGTAGATTAGTACTACAAATTTATAGTCCAATATCAAATAATTATTTATATATTTTTTTATAATTACTTACGTACATTGCTAATTAATTACTTTTTTTTTTTTACGTCATGCTCAGGATTTGAAAGATTATATGAGACAAGCTGGCGAAGTTACATACGCTGACGCCCACAAACAACGTCGAAATGAAGGGTAATTATTTTTTTTTATTAATCATAAAGAATTTTATTTTTTTTAAATCCTGTAATTTTTTTTTTTTATTTTTTTAATACCCGTGATAGTAAAAAATGGAGTTGATGTCAATTTTTTTTAATTAGAACATATTTTTATTAAGAAAAATTAAATTCAAAATTTGAAAAAATTGAATTCTCAAGAAAAAAAAAATGCAGTTGGTTTTTTTTTTTTTTTAAATTAAATGATGGGATTGAAAAATAAATAAATCTTTTTTTTTTACCGCTCTAATAAATCTAAATTCCAAATGTAAATTAAAATCTGAATTTATTACAGAGTTGTGGAATTCGCAACATACTCAGACCTCAAGAATGCCATCGACAAGCTGGATGACACTGAATTAAATGGCCGAAGAATTCATCTGATTGAAGATAAGAGGAGAGGACGTCGTTCCCGGTCGTCAAGCTCTAGATCCCGTTCTCGATCACGTTCTCGTTCACGTCGCCGTTCACGCTCTCGCTCACGGTAATTTATCTTCCCATTATTTCCACAAACTACTTTTTTTCCAATTGTTAGTATTGATAACAATTATAATTACTATTGCAGAAGCCGTCGTAGCTCTCGTAGCCGCAGCCGTCGTAGCAGCCGTTCCAAGTCAAGAGCGCACTCTAAATCAAAATCAAAATCCAAGTCTAAATCTCCTGAACGCAGCCGCTCACATTCCAAGTCCAAGTGAGTGCTCATTAATTCCACTTTTTATTTATTATTTTATTATTTTTTCTTAACATCAAATTCTTTTCTTCTAGATCAAGAGATCGTTCAAAGTCAAAGTCGAAGTCTAGATCACGCTCTAGATCTAAAACTGAGAGGTCTAAATCACGATCACAGTCTAAATCAAAAGCCAAATCACCTTCCAAGTACGTTAACTCATGACTTATCATATTTATTACCATACTTTTTGCCTCTGGATATCCACTTTACAAAAATATTATTTTTTTCCAGGGAACGTTCAAGCCGCGAACGTTCACGAGGTGACAGATCCAGATCCCGATCAGAAAGCAAACACAGCAAGAGTCATAGCCGCTCACGATCTCCAATGAACGGTGACAAGTCACCTCAAAGTAATAAAGACAAAGAAGATTGAACTTGAAATTTTTATATTCTCATAACTAAAAAGTAAAACATAAAACTAATTAAAATAAATTAAAAACAGGTTCATTTAAAATTACACACTAGAATTAAGCCTATTACAATATATTTTTGTTTATTAATAAAGAATTATTGTAACAGTCAAAAATTATTGTTGTGATGAGTGTACTGATGTAATCTGGCTGACAGGAATTCATTATCTAACTTGTAATTAATTACATCTACGAGGTTACTAAACAAACGGCTATTACTTTTACTTATAGATTTTTTTTCTCAATCACTATAAATAATTTTTTTTTTTTTCGACTAGAGTTCAATTTGACAAAGATTTATAACTAATAAAAATAATAATAATAATACAATAATTAAGTATTGTATAGGCATTTAAAAGTTTTATATTTGTCGTTTTTTCATACTTTAATTTGGGAGAAAAAACTTGATCATTTAAACGACCAATTTTTTTGTATATACTCTTGATTAACATTAATTAAGTAATACGTAATATCTGTATTTAATTAAAAGTTGAATTTATCAATAAAAATCAATTGTATTTAATTTATTTTTTTTTCTAATTTAAATTTTATTACTACCCGCTTTAAAAATATGACAGACTCTATTTATGAGTCATAAATATTTACATGTTTATTATTTTTAAATATTCATATCGCGTTGCAGGCGAATGAATTTTTTTATTTACAAGTTTAAAAATACAAATTCTAATTTTGAATTTTTTCACGCTCTTGTGGCTTGGGATTGGTACCGGAAGTCATAAGGGCGCATAAAAAAATCCAAAACTTTATCATTAATTAATTGAATTTTCAAAAATTAGGCAGCACAATAATCAGTATGATATATTTCATAACTAATAAACATTTAAATCCAATGATTAAAAATTTTAATCTTCAACAAGAGCTGAAGCCGATGAGTCATTGAATTATTTCCGTAAAATAAATAACATGATTATTATTTAAATATTTATTTTATCAGCATACGTCCATTCTTATCTTAACATTTAAATATAATAGAGTATGAGTAATAAAAGAAATATAAAAAATAACAATAATTTATCGGCGCAGGCGGTTGCCATACCGAGTGTCAGGCCTCGGGTAATTTAACATTTTGTATTTATAGAACAGAATTTGCAAAAGCAAAAAAAAGGACGAGGGCAACTGCGCACAGGGCACAGGATATGACTAGGGTAGTGACACATCAGACGTCGGTCTTTTTTTTATGGGGCAGAAGCAGAATAGAATGGGAAATACGAAATAGCAAAGGAGGGATGTTTAATTTTAAAAAAATATATGAAATTTTGTATGAGGTGGGGGCCAACTCGCACTCCAATTGGCAGCTGCACATTCGGAATACGTGGGGGGAGGATGTACTGAAGTACATACTGAAGCAAACCAAACCGTACTTCATATATGTGTGGCTCCATGGTATCCAAGTGAACTGAGCAAGACAGACATTCACAGCTACCACACAGACACAAACATATATATAAAAATATATATATAACATCACTGACACATCCATTGTACAGAGTAGAGAGTCGCCGAGTGTACCAAAGACCCCAAATACATTCAGTGTTTTCCCATCCTGTGTACAGCTCAGAGTTAAAAAGTGTTGATATAAATTTTATAAATTTATACTTTTATATAAAAAAAAAAATAGTAAATAAATTATCGAATTTTGAAATCGATAAAAAAAGTAAATTGTGATAAATTTTTGAATTGTTAAATTTTGACAGGTCAGTATTTTTTTCTTTTTTTGAAAATTTAAAAAATTTATTTAGTTACAGAAAATTGTTAATTAATTTTAGTGGTAAAAATTAAAAATTTGAAATTTAAAATTTTGAATTTAAATTCAAATTTATTTAAACTAATAATTACTTGACATATGCAAGAGTTCAATGAATTGTAATTAATTTATCAATTATAATTGCAAGATTTAATTTGTTGCGATAATTTATTTAAAAATTTATATAAAATATATGTGTATATATATTTTTATGGCAGATGTTTGACACGAGCTCCGTTTTGTCGAAAAAATATCGGTCTGGAGACAAGGGCGTGGTTGAAAACGATGCACCACCACAGGAAACTCAGTTACAAATAAAATAAATATATAAATAAAAAATGATATTTTATTTAAAACAAAAAAACAACTCGTTCAGCAAAAATTTCATTAGTTATATTTAATGAATTAAACAACAGCTCATATTTTTTATCGTTACGCTTTTATTCCTCGGGTAAAATTGTTGCCGCTGCAAATTTTTTCACGGTCTAAAAAAAAATTGCAAATAACTTTTATTTGTTTTAAAAATTTTAAAATTGCTCGATGGCAAATTGTATGGGAATTATTTTATAACAGTAAAATATATAGGATATTGCGATGACGCATAGCTACAAGATGAACTCCTCGGAGTTATACGCATTACATTTACTGATACGTTATATATAATATATAATACAATACAATATATATTCCCCTTGTATTGATATTTTAGGGTCAACTGACAATACTTACACATATTATTTAATTCACTTATCGATAATTATTTTTATTACATAATTATAGTAAACATTTTAAATTAAAGAGCAAAAAACTTTACATTTTTTTACGATTCTAAAGTTCGCAGACAATTTAAAATTTTCGGATTTTTTTTTTAACAAATAAAATATTTAAAAAAAAAATCTAAAAATATGCAAATGTAGGAAATTTAAAAGACTATAAGTGCAATTTTTTAAAATATTTTTTTTTTAATGTATCATTTTTAAAAATCAATCAGTCATAACTTTAAAATCAATTGCAATAAAAAATAAATAATCGGAAAATCAATAAACGATTTTAAAAGTTTTCAATACTTTATTCTCCACAATACAATACAACACTTAGTATATAAATTTATATAGATGTTGATTCATCGAATCAGACAACAAATAAAGGAATCTACAAGCGTGTGTTGAATTTAACACAACCGGTCGATTAAATTCTTTGTAACAAAACAGAAAACTGGCGGATCTCTGCACACAAAAGTTCGTTAACCGTCATGGTCACACGCGTCGATAATAATATCCAAACTCCAAACCTTGCTATACATGCTCTTATTCATTATACACATACATATATATAAACAATTCATTTTATTAATGAAAATTTATCTCCAGTCTCTTGATCTCCGGTTCTGCTGCCGGTTGAAAAAAATATTTTCTTACACTAGTTCAAGTACATTCATTATTTTATTTAAGCCTACTGTATTTACATTCAACAGTTACTGTATATATATATTTATATATATACACGTCGACCTCATTCGAATTGTCCATATAAAGGCATACAGTTTCAAACATATAAGGCCCGATGATAAATCCCCGCTCTATGTAATAAGAAAAATATATAACTTATTATTCGATAGTATATTTATTAGATTATGATATAATATATATGAAATTATATAAATATATAAATAGGATGTTATTATAATTTTTAAAAGTCTATATAAAGTCTTAATAAATAAATTAATTTACTCCATACCCGTTACTTTGAAACGTGTGGAGAAGATAAATATGTATTTGTTCATATATATATGTATATGTACAAATATAGATATATAGTGTGTAGGATAGTGAAGGATAATGAGCAGAGGCGATCTGTAGAACGGAGCTAAAATCTTGGACATGACATAGAATCAGCAGAGTCTTTACGGAACAGTCTAGTGCTCCGTTATTTCCTCTCTTTATATTTTAAATTTATAATTTTTTAATTATAATTGCAGAGTAATTAAAAATGTCGAACGCAGTGAGCCCATCATTGAAAGACTTGCCGAAGGTCTCGATGGATTTGAAGAGCGAGCTCGAAGGATTCAAACATGATTGCATGAAAAAGGCTGAGACTTTTATCAAAAATGTCTTACCCTCTGCTGAAGGTTTGTTGATTACTCACTTTAATTTAAATAATTATTATTGATGATCCTGGATACTTATTTTAATTGAATTAAACGGCTAAACAAATATGACATAGATGTGAGGCAAGAACGTCAACATTCGGATTTAATCCACGGCGTGGAAAATTTTGAAACCAACAAACTCAAGCACGCTGATACTAAAGAAAAAATTATTTTGCCCAATGCTATAGGTACAGATTGTTGATGTATATGGTATTTATTTGGTACTAGATCAGTCCATGGTGATGGTTTTTACGGTGGCTTTGGTTAATCGGCAACACTGGCTTTGGGTTTTTAATTTTTACCATTTTTTAAAAAACTTATCTAGTTTTTTTTATCTAGATGTTGCTGCGGAGAAAAATCAGCAGACTCTAATCGCTGGTATTGAGAAATTCGATCCTACGAAGTTGAAGCACACTGAGACCAATGAAAAAAATCCACTTCCTGATAAAACTGGTAATTATTTACACGAGCCACAATAATATCACGTTACAGATGACAGGGCTCGTAGATATTTTTACGCTAGGGAATTATAAGAGTGTAAAAAAACGCCCTTATGGTTCCAGAGACGCGTACCGGAAGCCGAACGGCAAAAAATAAATGTTAATTAAAGTATCAAAATAAAAAAAATTTCAATGCGCCCTTATGCCCTGGAAGTCGAGAGCGTAAAAAAAAATTCAAAATTAATTTATTATTTTTAAATTTTTATATCGGCTCGTAGTAAAAAATTTTTTATGCCCGTATGAAGTCTGTAATTATTATTATTAATAATTAATTAATTCTTTTTACTAATTAGCGATCGAGCAAGAAAAAGGAAAGCAGCAATTTATTTCCGGGATTGAGAACTTTGACCCAACTAAATTGAAACACGCCGAAACTACGGAGAAAAACGTATTACCAACCAAAGAGAGTAAGTAAAACAATTAAAAATCTAATTAAAATTAATACATAATTAATTAATTATAAATTTAATTTATTCCAGCTATCGACGCTGAAAAAGTTTCAGCCTAAATGATGCCCAGTACACCGGCATCGAATCGGCAAATCTCAACTATTCTTTTAAATTTATTATTAAATATTTCGTAATATAAATATTAATAATAATAATAATAATAATAATAATAATAATAATAATAATAATAATAATAATAATAATAATAATATTAATAATATTACATGTGTTACTTTGCAATGAAGAAGTGTGTAATAATTTAAAAAAAATGAAAACGTCTGCGAGAGTTAAAATTTCATAAAATTTGCTTATAAATTAAAATTATAAATAATAATAATAATAATAATAATAATAATAATAATATAAACACACTCATATATAATGGGGTAGGCTTATTATATTACTGAGCTACCATTGGGCCAGTATTTATTCCAATGAGTTGGTGCAATTAAATCATAAAAAAAACTATCGTATATTTGCATGTGATAGCCGCGGAATTATTTTCATTACCAGTATATATATGGAGTCATATTAATTTAACAAAACTATAAAGCTGTCAACGTTTATTACTTTTAAATATCATCATTTATTTCGTTTTTTACAACTTTTGTAAGCTAAAGTGACACGTAAATATTTTTTACACATATTGCAGACGTATACGATCTGTGTGGTATAGATTTAAAACCTCAAGATACTTTTGTAAGAATGATATTTTATAAATATATATAACAGGCTATTGTACTTTTTTATCAACATTTATATACACATGTCCTATGCTAAAGTAATTTCAGTAAATAAAAATCTCTTTATACTTAATTGTTTTTATTTCATTTTATTTAAATTCAAATTTCCCGCGAACTATAAATAATAAATATACGCAATAAAAATTTATATTTTCAAGTCTACTGAGAGTATAAAAACAAAAATATCATATATTTTCACTAATTATTTATAAATATATACAAGACAATACGTAATTATTTAATTTAAATTCAAATTTCCCGCGGATTAAAAATAATAAATACGGTTGTACAAACTTCATCCTAAAAGCTAGTTTGTACAAATCGTATGAAAAGTAAAAAATTGTTGGACATCAGACTTGTATACGAGAATTATAGTTTGAAAGAAGTAAATATGTTTTAATAATAGATTGATAAGAAGTTATGGTGAGAATTTCAGAGTTGGATGGAGTATTATTAAGTCATATGACTACGTGCGATAATGCCAATTGATATAGAACGATGTAAACTGTATGGTTTTTTTATTTTAATATAAAGATATTTTAAACCATATTGTGAAGGAGTCGGTATGTTTAAATTATAAATTTATTTAGAACGATTATGGTGAAAAAACCGTAAGCAATTGTAAGAATTATAGTATGGTTTAAAAAGTTTATGTCAATTACTTTAAAAAATTTAGGAGTTGATGGAATAGATGATACCCAAGCGGCACAAAAAAAAATTGTTGACTTTTTGTTGAATTTGAGGCAACAATTTGTTATAGTGTAACTAATTGTTAACATAAAGTTAACAATTTTTTTTTTGTGCCGCTTGGGATGATATCCCAATTTTTTGAGATTGTTGAAGGCAAAAGTTGACATCTCGTAAGTTGACGGCAACTGGATGCCAATTTTCTCAGAAACTTGGTGACGAGCTGTAGCAGTAAATTGTTGCCAACTTTTTCGTAAATTTGACGACAATTGGTAGTCAACAGTTATAAGTCCACAAGTTGCCATCAACTTGATCGCAACTAGTCGCCTATCCTATCAACTGCTACTCTACTAGTAATCTCGACTATAATTTCATAAATTCAAAATTTTCATGTTCCTATTTATTTAAAAAAAAATAAATACGATTCAAAAAAAGTTCGAAAATTTGAAAGTCATAAATAATCGCACGCAATAAGAATTTATATGTTCTAGTCTACCGAGTGTGCAGCAACACATCACATATATTTTCGCTAATTATTTATAAACAATATAAGACAATACTTAATTAGTTTAAGTCTAATTAATCACAAGTACAGTAATCAAAGGTAAGGAATTAAATTTAATTATTAAAATTTCAATTCTTAAAATTTTTATGTGAACACGGGGTATAAAAATTGACGGCATTGTGCGGTGACGTGATTTCACAGTATTATAGTGCATTCCATAAGTTATATATAGACTTGGCGATATATATATATATATATATATATATATATATACATATATGTCTACACATACTATTCAAAAAAATAAAATAAACGAGCACGACACGTGCTGATGGTCGCCGGAGCGTTGAGCCTCGAGATAAGAACAAAGGATTCGCAGTACTGAATATTAATAATTTATTTATTTTTTCTTCTTTTCTGTGTAAGTTGTAGTTATTTTTTTTTAAACTTAATTTTATTCTGTCTGTATTGTAAATTAGGTATGGATAATTTATATCGCCGAAATATGAACAAAAAGAACGTGGAGCCTTTGGCAGTAGACGAGTGGCTAAAAAATGAAGGATATTTTCGTAAAGCTGCACCAAAAGATCCCGGTTGTTTGTTCCGAGCAGTAAGTGAGCAAATTTATATGACTCAATTTTATCACACGAGAGTAAGGAAAGAATGTGTTGAGTTTATGAGAAAACACAAGCATTTATTTAAACACAAGGTAAAAATTATTAAATTTTATTCAAAAGTTATCATTCAGTTTTTTAAAAAAAGTATCATCCTGAAGTTTACAGACAATTTGCTATTTTAGGATTTTTTTTTAAAAATAAAAATATGCACATGTAGAAAATTTAAAAAACTATAGACGCAATTTTTTCAAATATTTTTTTTTTTATAATTTAGTCTAAAAAAAAAATCCAAAAATTCAGTATCATAAATAAGTGACTGTAGACAACTGACAATTTTTTAGAATTTTTTTAACGAGACTGGATGAAAATTTTTGAAAGGGATGACAATTACAATTATTTATTTATTTAAAATGAATGCAGGGTATCGGGACGATAGACAATTACTTGGAACAAATGTCTAGTGTTAATGAGTGGGGAGGAATGACTGAAATAGAAGCGATGTCTCTGTTGTACAAAAGAGAATTTGTTGTTTTCTATGCCGGGCAGAGTACGGCGCTGAAGAAGAAAGAAGTGACGAACAATGGGTTCGATAAAAATATTTATCTGTGCTTCACTCCGCCACGACACTACGAGACAGTATACAAAAATCACATTATCGCTACCGCGGCATTTTGTCAGTCTATTGTCTACAAAATTCTTTATAAAAACGTCTTCAAGATGCCCGACGTTGACGCTATTGTGGAAAAAATGTTGCACGATGACGGCAACGGCCATGACAATCAGCAGTCGTCATCGGTGACTTTGTTCAACAAAGCAAGTGGTAACTTGACCGTCACCCCGCCGTTTCCCTACAGGGTCGCGAAGGCTCTCGATCCAAACATTTATCGCAATACTGACTTTGATATCTGGTGGGAACTGAAACGTCAGGTCCGCTCTGCTGGGCTGGTGCGCTGGAATAATTATCGGCTGCAAGTTGGGGGTAAATGTTTCGTTAGAGTTAATGATGATCTTGACATTGGCCATGAGTACCTTAATAATAATAATAAATATAATGGTCACGTAAAAAAAAATTTGATGCTGATTGGTCACATTCAAGAGATGGCCCAAAATGAGGGCCCGGTTGTTGTGTTCATTGAAGAACTTGGTGAAAAAAAAACTGTACCGTTCAAGGCACTCGTTCCATTACATCCACGTAATAATTATATACCAGCATCCACGATGCTGTCACCTGTCAGTCCAAAAAATAAATCAACTGATGATAGTACAAGTAATTTTTTTTTATCAGCATTCGTAGAGTGCCCCCACTTTTTTAAAATATGCACTGATTTTCAACTGTCATAACCGTATTAAAATTTTATTAATTACAATTGACATCAGTTGGGAGTTAAACGAAATTTTTTTGATATATTTTAGCCAAAAAAATACGCTCATGACAGTTGAAAGTCATTAAAAATTTTTAAAAAGTGGGAGGCGCTGTCTGAGAATGACTTCAAATTTTCATTATTAATAAGTCTGCTAAATTACAATTCTATTATTATATTTTTACAAATAATTATTATTGCATGCCTACTAAAAAAAAAAAATGAAAATTAAACGGAAGTACTTTTTTTATTGGGATGGAAGTTGTAATTTGAGTAGAGTTATTTATAAAAAAGATGTAAATGAACTATCTAATTACTAATTATTTATGTAAATATTTATTTTGTAGATAATAAATTTAAAAAACAACAATTTAATGGTTACCGTAAAGCCAAAGACTCCAGGAGTCCTGTGACAAGCCCGCGCTTTAATTCAAATGATGATGAGAATAATAATAATCGTAACTCATCTAATTACAAGACCTCGCCTAGCAAAATAAATTATTCTAATAATTTCAAGTAATTACTGCCATTATTTTATATATTTATTTATTATTATTGTAATAATATATCATCAAAACTTGATATTTTTCAGCAATAAGACTAAAAATGATTCATTTGCGAAAAATAATTCAAACGCGGATTACTCACACAAGAAAACATTCGCAGTAAGTTACTTTATATATTTATATATGTATTTATTTGTCTTGATAATTAATTATATATTTTACTTTAGAATTCTCAGTCTCAGTCAATTTTACCAAAGCCGCCATCGCCCGAAAGAGCGAACCCAAATTCAAATTTGCCGCCAGATGTAAGAGAGTTTGAAAGAAGAAATTCTTTAATTGAAGACAATAAATATATAACTACAAATAAAATTCAAAATAATTTTCAAGCTCATGATGACAAGGACTCTAGTCCTCTTTGTAACTCAGTTCCTGAAACTTTTCCTATACCCGGTAATTATTAAAACAGAAATATTAAATGTAATTGATAATTATCTGATATATTTACAGTTTCAGGCGAATTTCATCCTTACAATGAAATAAATGAAGTAAATTCCGTATGCATACCACAGTCAGATGAAATATATGCAAACCAAAATCAAATTTACTGTGAAGATAAAAATTTCGGTGAATCCCAGGCGAGTTTGCCTCCCGCGGGTTTCATAAACTACTCGCATCAAGTCAACTTCCAGGTTTCGCCTAGTCTCGATATAAACGGCAATGACCTGCCGTACTCTGGTAATAATTACTTACAAAATATCACGTTACTAATTCCGAAAGGACATATTTTTATAAGCCCTTTTGGCTTTAGGAGGTTCCCTAATTATTAATTTATCTTAATTATAAATAAATTTAATTACAGACATCAATACCTTGAGATATTTCTTCAACTTGGGACTAGAAGTACGCCCGTTACTTTTAATTAACATGTCTGAGAGATGTACAGTTGATTAATTCATATATTTTTTCTAGTATTTTCATGTGAATCAAATGTGGTGGCCACAGGGCGAGGTCCCGTATCCAGCAGCGCCACCGAACACTCCGCTGTCACCACCACCGTCACCTCATGCTCACAACTTTACTCCAGAAAGCCCTCCAGGTCTCGCGGTTGAACCCGTCCAGGTGCAAAGTGACAACATACAGCAGTACGATAACGCAGCTGATGCTCAGATCAATTATTCCCAGCCACCAAATCCGCAGCAGCGCCGGTACATCAATCCCGTCTGCCCCAATAACAGTCAGACTGGCGAAAATAATTCCTCGGCATTTAAGAATTTCAGAAAAAAGTCTCCGATTAATTCTAATAATAATAATAATAAGTATTTGATAAAATATAAAAATGAACCGACAGACGCGTACAATTTTGGTAAACCCAAATATATACAAGGATATAATGAAAATATAAAAGAATTTAATGGAGGCAGTCCCCCGCGAAAAAATCAGTTTGGAAAATTTAAAAAGATTAATCAAGGTACTGATTAATTATTTTATTAATAAAGTGGCTGCTGTTATTTTTAAATAAATAATTAATTAATTAATTTTTCAGGATATCAAAATCGTAACTGCAGTAAAACGAATTATCAAAATGACTATCAGCAGAAATCATACACCAGTTGCTCTCCTGACGATAATTACAAGAAGAAATTTGAAAAAAAAAATACTTATGATTACCAACAACAGTCAGCAGGACAGCAGCAGCAACAAAAGACCCAATTAGTGCCAACTGATACTCCACAGAACCAGTCACCGCAAAACAACTGTACAATGCCACAGCAAATGACTTTTGCTAACGTTCCGTATTATCCTAACGAGCAAGAAAATAACGTCTATTCTCCGCCTCACACAAACATGTACCCGATTTCTTACGGCCCGCATACTTCTGAGTTACCGGAACCCAACAACTTTTCGGGAGCTGTCATGTACACTTCGAGTAATTTTCCCCAGCAGATGCCGCCGATTTATTCTCAGATGATGTACCCGCCGGGGCCGCCTCTCTTGCCGCATTTGACCCCGATATTCCCGGGGATGCCGGGTCAAAACTCTCAGTCAGATTGGTGCGTACCAGGTCAACCCAATTGTGTTCCGTACCCGTATCCTGCATCACAGGCCAGTGAACCCTTGTCTCTGACTCAGTCTCAAGTTAAAAAGTAATTTGAAGATCTTTAGATTAGCGAAGGAAACACAAGACTGGTCCTATTTATTTTTTTTCATAATATCACAGCCAAAATACTCTTTTCTACTTTTTTATATCAGCTCATATTGACAAAATATATATGTATAAATTTTTTATATGTATATTTTTTTTGTAAACATTTAAAAAGTAATTAAAATAAATCATTTTTTCAAGTTATTTGAATTATACTTCTTTTGGCGCGTTATGAAAAAATTATGAGTGAGTTTTTAAAATGCGCGCGCATAAGTAACAGGAAAATTCACAGGCAGCTGAAAGTCAGGAGAGATTCCCTGCTAAAAAATTAGTGCGCAAGGAAACTGCCAGTCATCTGTAAATAAAATTCCACTGACTTCAAGTTCATGGATACTGAGTTCCGGAGCTTCAGCGCATCCAGCAACCGGTGTAAGTTTAAATCATTCAGATGCTGCAATGGTGTCCAGTATCGCTGATCATGTTGGTAATCAGCAGACAGTTTAAAGTTACTTTTTAAGATTTCCATCTTATTGTTACCGAGGCTAAAGTTTTTTCAGCTAAAAAATGGGCTTCAGATTGGGGCGTTAAAGTGTCTTTGTATTCTAACAGAGATGTCCGGTCGCCTAGTAGTCCGAGTATCTAGAGAAAAATTATAGAAACTTGAATAATATACTCTTCGCACACTTTTTAATAAATAGTATTAAACTTACTTCTACAACCGCTTTGGCGCATCCATAATTTTTAGCGAGCTGTAATCTGTTTCTCATGTTATCAACATACTTTAGATACTTTTCAATTACACTCGTAGGTGCCTGGCCTTGATGTAAAATTTTTAAAATATCTTCTATTGGTAAATTCGATTGTAACTTTTCGCTTCCTAGCCATCCCTAGTTTAATTTAATTAATAATTTAATTATCAAGAAAAAAAATTAATAATAAGGTAAGAGACCCAGCACTAGTTCCTAAATCAGGTTCCAGTTCCCTGTTCAGATACCAGTTCCCAGATCAGGTACGTCCCTTGATCAGATACCAGTTCCTTGATTAGATACTAGTTCCTAGATCAGGTTCCAGTTCCCTGTTCAGATACTAGCTCCCAGATCAGGTACCAGTTCCCTGATTGGATACTAGTTCCTAGATCAGGTTCCAGTTCCCTGTTCAGATACTAGCTCCCAGATCAGGTACCAGTTCCCTGATTGGATACTAGTTCCTAGATCAGGTTCCAGTTCCCTGTTCAGATACTAGCTCCCAGATCAGGTACCATTTTCCTGATTGGATACTAATTCCTAGATCAGGTTCCAGTTCCCTGTTCAGATACTAGCTCCCAGATCAGGTACCAGTTCCCTGATTGGATACTAGTTCCCAGATCAGGTACCAGTTCCTTGATTAGATACTAGTTCCTAGATCAGGTTCCAGTTCCCTGTTCAGATACTAGCTCCCAGATCAGGTACCAGTTCCCTGATTGGATACTAGTTCCTAGATCAGGTTCCAGTTCCCTGTTCAGATACTAGCTCCCAGATCAGGTACCATTTCCCTGATTGGATACTAATTCCTAGATCAGGTTCCAGTTCCCTGTTCAGATACTAGCTCCCAGATCAGGTACCAGTTCCCTGATTGGATACTAGTTCCCAGATCAGGTACCAGTTCCTTGATTAGATACTAGTTCCTAGATCAGGTTCCAGTTCCCTGTTCAGATACTAGCTCCCAGATCAGGTACTAGTTCCCTGATTGGATACTAATTCCTAGATCAGGTTCCAGTTCCCTGTTCAGATACTAGCTCCCAGATCAGGTACCAGTTCCCTGATTGGATACTAGTTCCCAGATCAGGTACCAGTTCCTTGATTAGATACTAGTTCCTAGATCAGGTTCCAGTTCCCTGTTCAGATACTAGTTCCTAGATCAGGTTCCAGTTCCCTGTTCAGATACTAGTTTCCAGATCAGGTTCCAGTTTCCTGTGCAGATACTAGTTCCCAGATCAGGTATCAGTTCCCTGTTTAGATACTTGTTCCCAGATTAGGTACCAGTTCCCTGATTGGGTGCTAGTTCCTTTAACGGATACTAGGTCTTTAACCTTAATAATAATAATAATAATTATAATAATAATAAACCTTTGATAAGAGTATATTATTAACATCATCCCAAGCTTGAACAGAAACGCGAGTTTTCAGCACCGTCTTCTGATACTGCCTTGGAGTGATGTCATGCTGGTTAGCAAAAATCCTAGCCGGCGAAACAGAGGCATCCTGAGAACTGTTCCAATTGTTCTCGCAAATATATTTCAAGCAATCAAGCACGCAGTTGTTTACTAAATTTTTATTGCCCCCACTATTCAAAGCTATTTTCCATTCCAACAACTTAATATAATTATTGACAAATAAACTCTCCTTGTACTCAGTAAAATTAACAAACTGAGTTTTGTAGCATTTAATCAACTTCTGCAGCAGCCTCCCGTCATCCCGAGTATTTTTAATTGTTATCGCCAAGTTCTTAAACTAAAAACAGTCAAAAAATGAGCAACTTTTTCCCGCGTTTATTTTAAAAATTTAAATACTCACTGCTGCGTCTACTAATCTACCCTGCATCCTAAAAAATATAATCTATATAACATATATTTTGTAAATAAAATAATAAATAATTTTTTACATTAAAAGATCCGTGACTTCATTGACTTGGAGTCTTGTCGACAAATAATGAACGTAAACATTAATGGCATCAGGTCTCTCCATAAAAATCTTTTGACTCAGTCCCGGTTTTAGAGTCTTGATAATAAATAATGTAACAATTAATATCACATTGCCACTGCCACTTGCAATTGCAGCATCAAGTAATGCCGTTTTATTACTCAGTGACTTGTAATTCTCCAGAGAATAATTTTGTCCCAACAATATTTTTCTCACAGTAACTGAAGGATTGACATTTAATTTATTGTCCGGTATCAGATGTCTGTTATCAGCATTCAGGACTAAAAAAAAATTTATTTTATGTATGGAAAATAAAATTCTAATTTACTAAAGTAAAAGATCCAATTACTGACACTAATTTATTTATTTACTGACAATTAGCCCTAGTTGCTCATTCATGAAAAAAAAAAAGATTTACTTGAATGTCAATAATTGGGACTTTTATCTGATGATAAAATTACTTGTCATCAAAACCGGCTCAGATATAATTGCCAGCAAGGGTTTAAAAGTTGAATCAGCACTTTCTGGAGTTAAATAAGAACTTGGAGCCGGGTCAGTCGGCGAATTGATGTTTGAAATTCCAGCTCTGAGCTGAGCGGTGCCATTTTTTGAAATTCCAAACAAGTTGTCCGGCTACATGACATATCATCATTATTAGTATTATGATTATTGTTTAAAAATATATGAAATATTAACCTCATTATTCTGATCAAAGCTAAACGAGTGTCCTTCGCTGCTGTTCCAATAATCTTCATCATCTTTCAGTTCATACTTTGACATACTTTAAAATTATCTATGATATTTACATCGGAAATTCACAAGACCTCAGACCTCTGATCACCAGCGAATCATTCTTGTTTATATGTCATATATTTATATACATCCAGATTTAATTTACAATAATAATCTATAGTATGTGCTGGAGTTTTTAAAAAACTGAGAAAAAAAAATAATACAAAGCAGACGTCAGAAAATTTTAAAATTTTTATAAATAAATTATAAGTTTTAGAAAGTGCGCGAAAATATTTTAAAATTTTTTATGCGCAATTTTAAAAAGTTTTTTATTTTTTTATTTAAATGAAATTTTTTTAATGTCTGCTATTTTTAGTATCATAAAAAAAATATATATATATATAATCATCAAAACTACCTGCTATCACTTTGTTCCTCTTTCTCTTTTATATATTTACTTAAATATATAACTTTTTTATACATTTGTCCTCGCTTTCTTACGAAAACCAGATTTATATATATTTTATTTAAGAGAGGGTAGTAGTAGAATTCATATTTGTAAACTTGTCCCAGAAAGATAATGAACTTCGGAGATTACCCCCACTACTGTTATAATTATTTTTAATCTGCGCATGCGCAAGAAAAAGTGGGAAAATATGTGAGTGTAATGTAGCAGATATCAGACAAATTTAAAATTATTAATAAATAGAGTAAATAATCAATAAAATTAAATTAAAAAAAAATGCGCATTTACAAAATTTAAAAATTAATAAGTGCATTTTTTTCAAATTTTATTTTTTTAAATATTTGCTCTATTTATTTATAATTTTAAATTTGTCTGAGTCTGCCACATTCATGATACTGAAGTTAGCCGACGTTCAATAATATTTGGACGTTTTTTTAAACATTAAATAATAAAAAAAAGAATATTTGAAAAAATTGCACTTATAGTTTTTTAAATTTTCTACATGTGCATATTTTTAGTTTTTGTTTTTTTGTAATATATCTATTGAAAAAAAAAAATCTAAAAATTACTAATTATCTGCTAACTTCAGGATCATCCACATTCACACTCATAAAATATTTAGTTCATAGAATACCCAGAGTGGGAATAAAAACCGAATACACCCGAGATCCGCTCTCTTGCTGAGGAAAATTTTACATAACATATATGTATATACATATAAATATATAACTACAGTATACTTCAACACCAGTCAGCGAAGCCGATATTAAAAAAAAAATTCAACGTTTGGTTCTCTCCGCTTACACATTTCCTGAAACTAATAATTCAATAGATAATAATATATTTATATATATGTTAGTATAAAATTACTAAATAAATTCAAAATATGGCTTACTTTTTAGTGTAACGATAATAAATTTAATTATATGGCGGGAAATTCAGGTATCAGTAAAAAATTAACAATCATAACCTACAATTTTTTTATTTTATGAAAAAAAATTTATGTAGTGTTGAGTGAAAAAGATTTTCAAAATAGAAACAATTTTTTTTTTCAATAAGAAACTTAATTTTTACTATTTTCTTTAGATTCTTCAGTTATGGCCAAAGGACGAGTGATAAATAGGTCGGTTTCAAAAACTAGACCCATTGACATGACACTAAATCTTGAATGTTCGGAGGAGCCTCTGAGCGAGGCCCAGTTGGCGATGAGGACAAAACTGAAAGAAAATTACGACCGAGTTGCTTCAACCCTCGAAGAGATAATAAAAGAACACAGCGGGCAGCTGATAACTCAAGTTGGTGGCGTGAGTGCTTATCAGTACAAATTACCAGGTCCAGGTAATCCCCAGACTATTTTAAAAACCAATCAGCTGAATGTCGTCAATCAAAACAAGTCTATAAAACTCAACGTCGTTGACAATTCAAATTCTGGCGCGACTACGACGGCAGCTACAACTCAGGGCAACATGCAGCTGGTGGTCGATCCGAGAATGGGAGTGCTGCTGGGTACGGTTGTGTCGAGTCAGTCATCGTCTAACTCTGCTGTCACGACGACACTCACTGCCGCGGCTGCGGGAACTGCGGCCACGACTTTGTCGAGCGTCTCACAAAAATCTCTTACGAGCACCAGTGAAAACAGTAACAATCTTAACAGGACACCCGTTGGAACGGGGTCGGTTTCGACGACAAATACCACCACGTCGACGACGCCGACGCAAATGAGGAGAGCCAAAGTAATTCCACTGCAGCAGCTGCAGGAAGAGCAGGAGACCCCGGCTCCAGTTCTAAGACTTCGTAACAAAGCGGTGACGACGGCAGCAACGACGACAACGGCTACGCCTTCTTTGAATTCTCATGTAACCAAGTCCAAGATGACGACATCCGGGTCGATAACTGTCGTAAGACCGACCGAGCAGACGAGCATCGGCGGAATCCGCGTGGGAGTTAAAAATGCAGCCAGTGATTCAATTGACGAGGCGAAGAAAAATTTACCTGACGGTAAAGAAATAGCCTTCAATAAAATAAACGGGACGAGAACATTCCCGTCGTTGGTCGTCATCGCGCGGCCCCATCTCAGTACTAAAAAAATAACAACGACGACGGCGACCCAGGAGAGAAGTGAGCTGGACATCACCGTCAAGAGTGTCCTAGTCTACTTGCCCTCGAAATTCGCCGAGTGGTTGATACAGAAAGGGCTGATTCGCTCCGAACAGTTTTGCAACCGGCATACATCTGGAGTCGTCGCAGCCTCGGGTAATTCTAATTGTAAAAAACTAAAACTCGGGATGTACAGCGACGCCGGAACGTTCCCGTACTCTGGTGGGTATGTGTGGATTGCCAACTGCTGCTCAAATCGCTTCGTCTCAGTCTTCTCGGGGTCTATATTCCAAGGAGCGCCGCACCCGCCATCGGTGCTGCTTAAATTAATCTACCACTGGGCATGTCAGACAAATGTCCAGAACGTCGTGTCCTGGGTCAAAGTATCCAATGTCTATGTCAAGAATTTTTACACCAACTTGAGAAGCGTCTGCACTGCGGCGATTTGGGACAAGAGTTCGCTCATGGGCGGCAAGAACATAAACATCCAGGTGGGCGTGATAAGTCTGGGGACGACGTCCCAAGATGGGAATATGCGTCAAGTAAAAGTGGAAGTCCTCGGGATCCTGGATGCCGAAACCGGGCAGCTGAGACTGAGAGCTTGCGACCCCATTCATGATGCCGACCGTTCATTCAAACGGAGATTCAACAACATTCTGCACCCACTTCAGGACTGGGTCCACAAAGAATCGAAAATCCTGACGGATTTTACGGTCGACAAATCAACTCTACAGGAAATGGGTTTCTCCCAGGTCTACCAGACGTCATTCAGTGACCAGAATCCACGGAACACGCGCAGTAATTATCAAATAATGGAGTATTTACGTAAAATAGTACCTAGGATGTTTCAGAACACTCTGAGTCTGCTTAGCAGACAGATGATACAGCAGTTCCTTGATGAACTTGTCTGGCGTGAGATGTTTGGTAGCACCGCAGCTCGGGCCTTCAACAACATCATCCAGCATCTTGCTGAGCAAACGCGACTCTGCACCGCGGAGTCGTTGCTAGACCGGCTGGCCAAGATTTCAGCGAACCCGTTCACCGATTGGTCTTATTCAGGCAACGCCGCGCCTGCACCCAGTGTCGCGGCACCCTGTGACTCCTTCAAGGGAGGACTGACGAGCAATCACAAGAAAGAAAACAACAGTCGCACTCAGCCAGCAGTCAATGACCTGCCAGTTCAGTTGAAACCCGGACCCAAGCGAAAACGCAAGAGACAGCCACCGGCTGCCAGTGCGGCGGACTTAGGACCCGAATCCAAAAGACCTAATTTAGACTACAAAATAATTCAGTCAAAAGGAATCGAGAGTTTGAAAAACGACCAGATTCCGTTGAGCGAATTCTACTACGCGACTGTTGACGGGAACCCTCTGCTGGTTGCTAAAGAAGACAAGCATGCGATAAACTTTAAATGCTTCTTGTGCAAGAGTATACTGAAATCAAATACTCAAGTGATGGAGCACATGATCAGTCATGTGCCTCCGCGGGCTCCCGGACAGTTTGTCACTTCAAATGACACCTCCACTGACAATGACAATGATGACAACAGCGTCAACAATAACAAAAATCAAAGCAACCGTAACAATTACTCCGTTTGTCGTTACTGCTGCGCAGCTTTCTCGTCGAAGCACCAAATGACGACGCACATTGACGAAGCCCACAGCGTATTCGGCAAAAGCGACGACGGAGTGATGGTCGTGTGTGGAATTTGCGAGCAGAAATTCGCCAACACTCAGCTTCTTATCAATCACATGTCTTGCATGCACTTGCCCTCGGAGATGCCCTACCGGTGCGAGAGTTGCCGGTACCGCACGTCCAGCCACAAAGACATAATCGACCACTACTACGACGTCCACGACATGGGCGACTCACTGCAGTGTCCTTACTGCCTTAAACTGATGCGGCTGAATGTCGACGGCAAGACGAACACTTGCAATGTCTACGCCTACCTGGTCCACCTGCAGCGGCACGTGGTGAGACGGGAACAGGGACGAGGAAACAAGTGCAGCAGATGCTGCTTGTGGTTCAACCAAAAGAGTCTGCTGAAGAGACACCAGCGGTCTCTGCATCAGTCTTACTACTGCCCCAAGGACTCGAGCAATTTCCATCCTTTCAAGCATCCGCCTTCGGACTCTGACAAGAGTAACATCATAATTATTTCGAAATCTCAGCACCAGTTGAAACGTATTATTGTACGCAGTCCTTCTCCGGAGCTGCCGGAGGACGACAACATCAGGAAATGGGTCAACGGCCCGATAAAACTTAATCTGTACAATCAAGTCCCTGCTCGGGCGATAACGCCGATGTCCTGCAAGGAATGCGAGGAGGACATTGATGAGGAGGAACACTTTCCTGGGGAACAGAACTGCTTGCAGTGCCGCTATGTCACCTGCTGCTGGCGGGCTTTCAAAGAACATCAGCAGCAGATTCACAATGAACGGCCCATGACTAGTTTAATTGTTCCTTCACCTCTCATTGACATTCCTCTTGACAAAAAAATGACTTGTTCTTGTGGCTATGCAACTCTCGACGGAAATTTATTAGGTAAATATGTTATATTTATCTGTATATACGAAGACTTGAATATTACGGTCCAAGCTCGTTATAAGCAACTTCCAACTTCCTTCTTGTAAATTCAAATTTTAAATATGAGGATGAATGTAGCAGACATCAGACAGATTTAAAAGTATTAATTAATAGAGTAAATAATTAATAAAATAAAATTTGAAAAAAATGCACATTTAAAAAATTTAAAAATTAATAAGTGCATTTTTTATAAATATTTTTTTTTTAATTATTTACAGTTTTAAATTTGTCTGTTGTCTGCTACATTCACACTCATATTTAAAATAAATTTTTTTTCATATTAAAAAAAAAATTCTAGTCACCACAGAATACTCCACAAAAAAATAAATTTATAAATATTTCCAGCAACGCATCTCGTTAAATGTCGGAAATCCTCGCCACAGTCAACAGTAACCACAGTACCAGAAACAGCCGAAGCTAATAAAGAATCTCCAGTGATGCTGGATAGTCTGGGCCTCATACCCAAGTCCACTCCCTAATTTAAGAAAAAAAAAAAACTCCTAAAAGGGATTTCTCGAATTATGACATTTCATAAATGATGTCACTAAAAATAAATTTGTGTATCACTCATATTCATACGCACACTCCATTCAGTGCTTACTTTTATCATAACAAATATTAATAATTACATTTAAATCGGATTTAATTAATTTTTTGTGTAACTATTGATAAATAACAGAAACATTTTAAAACTATTAAGTTTTTTTATTTAGCAATAATATATTCATTCCCTCATTACCTATAAATAATAATCAATATAATGGGCGTACATTTTTCTAGCCATTTATGATAATGATAATCGATAATTAATAATAAAGAATATAATAAGCATTTATCTTTATATATCTAAATTATTTATTATGATTGAATGTATAGTTATTACAAATTAAATTGGAACAGTAAAATAATGAGAAAAAAAAAAAAAAATAATAATAATTAAAACATACATGTAATTAGTGTTACATTAAACATTAATATTTAAATTGTTTATGCTGAATATTTAGCCAATTATTTAAATTGGATTCTAAATCTACACTAAAAATTCATAATCTACTAACACAAAATTTTTTTTTTTAATTTTAATTTTAATTTTTTTTTTTAGATTTTTAAAATTTTTTATCATATATATATCATATTTTTTATCATTACTTCAAGTATCTGCATGAGTCAACACAGAAACCGCCTTTATTAATGCTAATTCTCAGTAATTAATTTATTGGGATTCACTAAAAGCAAATAATTAATTAATTAATTAATTAATTATTTTTAATTTTTATGGCTCGTAACAAAATATTTAATGACGGAATATCCGCAACAAAATTATAGAAAACTGATATTGTAGACGTCGACATTAAATAGGGTAACATATATAATGTGTTACATATTTCACATATAAAATATATGCTACATACTCAACATATATCACACATATAACATATATACCACATATATAACGTGTGTCACACATATGACATTTATGTCACATACTCAACATATGTCAGATATGTAACATATGTCACACATATGACATAGATGTCACATACTCAACATATGTAACATTTATCACATATATAACATATATGTAACATTTATCACATATATAACATATATGTAACATGTGTCACATATATAACATATATGTGCACGGTTATTTTGTCGTCGAATATATTATTGTGATATAAAATTATAATTTAAATCTGCCCGGAGACAAAAATATAAAAAATTTTCTTTAAATTTTGTAACGTAAAATAAAAGTTATAAATGAATTGAAGGAGTGTCCCAATATGCCACGAAATTAATAATGAGATTTACCACTAATAAACAATAAATAAATAGCTGTAATTATTATTATTGGCGCGTGATATCTTGGCGTCGTGGTGGCGGATGATTAAGTAAGTCACAAGAGGCACCTTCGGAATCGCTTAAGCCATTTAGTGTGAGATTTAATAATAATAATGATGTTTCTGTGAGCTTGATTAAACAAATCACATTTTCATGTATCATCGAGAAGAATTGTTAAAACTTGTTATACTTATATAAGTTTTACTACATTTATAACTATAAACCCTTTACTTTAATTTACTTAATTAGTTGTCATTTGTTTACCAATTTTCTAATTTTTTTTTTTTAATTAACACAAATGCTTGCTGACGACAAAAAATATTTTCTCAAGTTTATTGGTTGCAATTATCGACTAAAGTTTATATCTTGATTAGGAATATTGTAATTTTAAATTATAATTTAATGGTGACAATAAACTTGAGAAAGTACTTAAGGTAATTACTCGTCGACTGTGTAAAGCATGTAAAGATTACCCGGATCGCAATTTGGTGGTACTAGTGAATGGTTTGGTGGCAAAACTGTAAAGCCCAAGAACATGAAGGTACGAACCAGCATTGCTGTAAATAATAATAATTATTGTTATTACATATTACAATAATTATAAATACTGACAAATATTTATTTTGAAAACGATGAATTGTAAAAAAAAAATATTTAAGAAATTGCACTTGTAGTTTTTTTGATTTTCTACATGTGCATTTTTTTATTTTTAATTAATTAATTAATTAAAATTCTACTAATATTATAACAATTATAAATACGGAGAAAAATTTATTTTAAAAAAAATATTAGTAGTCTTTAATTAATGAAATAATAAAAAAAAAAAAAAAAAAATGCACATGTAGAAAATAAAAAAAACTACAGGTGCATTTTCTTAAAAATTTTTTTTTTTATAATTCATCGTTTTTAAAGAAATTATTAGACGTCAGCTAATTTCAGTATCATATTTACTTAATAAAATAAATATTTATGAGTGAAATAGAGTAAATAATTATTAAAAAAAAAAAAATTTATAAAAATGCACTTATTGATTTAAAAATTTTTTAAATGTGCATTTTTAAAAAATTTAATTTTATTAATTATTTACTCTATTTATTAATAATTTAAAATTTATCTGATGTCTGTTACATTCACTCATAAATATTTTTTTTCTCAAAGTAAACAATAAAATAAAAATAAGCTAAATTACCTCGATCCGTACGATCTTTACGTAGACAAATGACAACATTTTTGCAATTTAGTGTTTCTTCAGCGTATTCAAGAAGAGAAACGAATCCCTCTTTCGAACCCTCTGGAAGAAGACAACTTGGAACCCGAATATAAAGTGTTCCACGCCATATTATTGTTTCCCATTCTACAGAAGTTGTTTCTGTCAAATGTAGAGTAAAGGCGAGGCGAAGTGACTCGTTTCTTTTTACTGCTTTCAACAATTCTTCCTCCTACAACCACCACAACATTAATCAGTAAAAATTAAATAGTCAATGGTAATTACCGATAATAACAACAACAAACAACTGACTGATACAATGTGTGAGCTCACAGAGAGCTGACTCTGCTTAATCCCCACACCGCGGCTCTCTGTGTTGACTGCAGATACAGACAATGCGGCATGGGGCGCATCAGGACCACCACAGAGGCCCCACTCCCAGCGTTATGGAATAATATTGCTGCTGTCCATTGTTCTCTTCTAAACTATCCTCCATACTCTTAATCGAAGATTCACTTATTGATGAAACAAAAAAAAAATATAAATTAATCAGCTGATTTATTTTCGACGCTTCAAGTTGACGCTGCGAGACCGTATCTTAAAATAGAGTCAATAGACAATTGACTACTTGATACACGAGTCTAAATCATCATCATCATCAATAACAATAAAGCCAATTTATGTCTCAATATCACGTTATATTTTTTATATCACATATATTTTATAGTCACTCAACAAATATTTCAAATTTTTAATTTTAAATTCAAACTCCTATTTAATGAAACTTCTGACAACTAGTAGGTTTTTTTTTTGTCTAATCTTATTGATAACAACGAGCTACTGATAACATTATCAGTTACCTTCAAGCATTTATATAAATAAGATTATTTTTCAGCTTTTCTTCATATATATTTTTGATGACGTTAATACTTATGTTATTTTAATAATAATAATAATAATAAATGTACTTTCAAATGCATTATATAATTTATTGAAATTAAATAAAAAATATGTCATATATATTTGAAAATTTATGTATTGATTTAGTAAATATAAATATGCAGTTTCAATATTTAATTTATAAATTATTTTTTTTTAATTGACAATTTATTTTGGGATATTGTTCATATATATTTATATATATAAATTTTAAAAACAAAATGGCGACACTGGATTGATAAAAAAATAAACCAATGAAATATGGGAGAAATAAAAATAATATAAATAAAAAAAAAGTAAAATAATAAAAAAACTTACCAATTATTATTTGAAATTAAACTAGGCATTATTTCGTCTTGATTACTTTCCCAATTAATTAACGAAAAATAAGAACTAAAATTCATACTTTTTTTTTCGTAAAATCTTGATTGTTTAAATGACTGGTAGGCGTGAATGGTGTCGTTCAGAAACGAACAATGGACACGTTTTATATATATTTTGTACGCAGTTAACGTTTTTTTTAGCTAAATGGTGATACAAATAAATATGATCTTTAGTTGTTAAATAATTAAATTAACTGATAAGTTTAATAACACCTGTAATCAATTGTAAATACTCACGAGATAAACTACTCAACAGAGATATACATTAAATGATAATGCGTATTTTATTGAGGATGTGGGATGTCGCAGTTCCAACAATCAAAATGGTCGCCTTACTCGTAGTTGCTGTTGCTCTGGTTTCTGGTAGTGGTGTGCTAAGTAAAGATCTCGCTAGTGTGCTCGTGATCCTGCTCCGTGTTCGTGTTCGTGGCCCTCGTGGGTGGAAAGGGGCGCATATACGTATATCCATACAGATCACGTGGTAGATCAATGTGAGTCACATCGTGCTCCAGCTATAGTACTGACAGTACTGACACTGACTATTTTTTACTACAGTTTGGTCTCAGCTGTAGATTCCACCGGGGCAAAATGGGCTGAGGTTTTTATTAAATACGAAAGAGCAACATGACATGCATGTAGAACTCAAATTTATTTTTTTAGAAATTTATTCTGTCAAAAATTTCATTACTGGGTCATTAAATTTTTTTAGTGGTATCCATTTTACCCCTCGTTTCTTTATCCATAACAAGAAATTAGTAATTTTACTCACTAGTCTATTTAATTGAATTAATTTTACTCCAAATTTTAATTTAAAAAATTTTTGCTACAATTCAGTCTCAGCTGTAGATAAAATCGAGGCAAAATGGGCCTGTAATTATTTTTTAAATACAAGAGCAACATAACATGGGCATAGAAGACAAATTTGGTTTAGAAATTCATTCTTTTAAAAATTTCATAACCGGGTCATCAAATTTTTTGTGGTATCCATTTTACCCCCTCCTTTTTTACCGTAACAAAAAATTGATAATTTCACTTACTAGTCTATCGTATTATTTTTACTCCAGATTTAATTTAAAAAGTTGTTTATTCTATTTAAATATTTATAATTGTCTTAGACTTACTAATTACCACTAGTAAAAATTTATCCTAATATTTTTATTTATACCCGATTAATTTATAAAAAAAATTTATGGCGAATTTCAATAGCATAGTAATTAAGAAATAATAATTATGTAATTAAATATATTAATTAAAAGTGTAAATTATTTATAAAATTAATACATAGTAATAATAATAATATAATTTTATTAAATGATAAAATATGAAAAAAAAAATTATTTAAATAAATGCATTAGGAATAATTGCTTAACTTTAAATTAATATATAAATTAGCCGCACATAATTTGACGAACGAACTCTTCGTAATTAATATTTCCTTGGGAATCTTCACTCCCAGCAAGCAGAGTTTCGACTTCTTCGTCGCTCAATTTTTCACCTGTCAAACCAAAAGATAAGAGTTATATTTATAAACCAAAAACGTGTACCCAAACTGAAAAAAAAAAAAAATAACTGTACCGAGTGTAGTCAGCAGGTGTCTCAACTCAGCTGAGGAAATTATACCATTTCCATCTTTATCAAAGTGACGTAATCCCTCGATGAAATCATCAGCAGTGTCAGAAGTACGTGATTTGCTAATGGCTTGATAGATTGGCAGAAATACTTCAAAACTTATGCGCTCATCTGGTTTGTGCTGGTGCGTAAATTTTTTGACATCCGACTCCGTAGGGTTTTGTCCCAAAGCCCGCAGGGCATCGCCTATCTGAGAGACGTGGATTTTCCCATCTCCGCGGCTGTCAAACAACTGGAATGCTTCTTGGAATTCTAAACAAAAATTATAAACAATAAATAAAATATAATTAAAAAAAAAAAAAAAAACAATTAGCAGTCAACTAATCAGACCCTCAATTGATGAAAGCATTCTGTGAGTTAGCTCCTGATAACTAAACCCGTACATTTTAAGAGTTAAATTTAAAAATTAAAAAAAAAAGGCAGACGACAGCAAGTTGACCGCTCACTTATTCGATGACGAATGATAAAAAAATAAAATATTTAACCGGTGCTACCACTACACCAGTTAAAAGCTAAATTATAGCAGTGTTGAGACAATATGACCACCTCCATAACCACTTCTGCTAAATGTTTGTCTATAAAAGGATATTTAGTCTCAATAACGCATTTAAGGGATCACCAGACCAGAGTAGGGGTTCCTTTAAAGACGCAGATTATTTACTCTTGACCCCATTTAAACATCATCGAAAGTGATCAACGTTAACCAGCTCATCAACCATCGCCTCGATCCGTTCTCTTGTAATTTTTTTTAACATTTCTTATATATTTAAAAAAAAAAAAAACACTAAACGAAACTCCGCCATGAAAAATATTTTACCTGCGAGTTGATCCTCTGAGTAAGACGCCTGTAATTTTAAAAACAAAAAAATAAATGATTAATTTTATTATCTGGCCCTCAGGTAATAGTACTTTTATAATTGTGCTTACCATTGTTTTTGTTCAGACAATTTTATTAAGTGAAAATAATGATAATGGTAATTAGGATCCAAAACTTGAGCTCGAGCGAACCAACGAAATTTTTTAATGGAAATGCTTACATTTGATAAAGAAAAGAACAAAGCCACACACGGATGCAACGGGCGTGGTATATATATGTATATAGATGTATGTAAATGTATGATGAAAAAAAAACGTACATGTGTGCAGACACGTATGACTGCCGATAAAGTATCGGGCAATAAAAAATGGGAATGGGAATTAAGGTACAGAAGTAAGCAGAGCCGCCATCTTTAGGAGTATCAGTAAATATATTTTTTAAATTTAGTGCTAAAAATAAATTATTGATTTAGTATATGTATAAATATGTGTAATACAATAAATTTATGATTATCACAATATAAAAATGAAGTCGGAAAATATGTGATAATAACAATAGTAGTATAGAAGTATACGAATAGTTTGAAAATTAGAATTTTTCGTATCGAATTATTCGGTTTGAACTTCGAATTAAATGATTTGAATTTTTGAATAATTCGTAAATTCTCGAATTCCCAGACATCAGACAAATTTAAAATTATAAATAAATAGAGTAAATAATTTTTTAAAAAATATTTATAAAAAATGCACTTGTGAGTTTCAAAATTTTTTAAATGCCCATTTTTTAAAAATTTTACTTTATTAATTATTTACTCTATTTATTTATAATTTTAAATTTGTCTGATGTCTGCCACATTCACACTCATTTAGATGACTTATTTTACCAGTATTTGTAATTTACTTTTTGACGTCACTTGTGTCATCTTTTAAGTAGATACTTTTTCAGTGACATAAATTTCTGATCGTTTTGTCAACATATTGGTGCCTTATCGATATGTCAAAAAACAGCTTAAAAACTGATATCTTGTGGATGTCAAAAAGGCAAATTTACGAATAATTCAAACAGTTTTGAATTTATCGAATATTCGATTCGCACACCCCTATAGTAATAAAATATAAAAAATAAATTAATCATCGGAACGCTCGCCGTGAAGAAAAGTACAAATGGCATTTCTCAAAGCAATTGCTGGAGTAATTGACGTGTCGTTCAGAGACTCGTTCGTCATGGGGCTGGTGTACTTTCCGCAGAGGAACCACTCGTTTATAGCCGCCTTCTCGTAAACAAAACCATCGGAGCACTTAACTGGTTCCCGCATTATTTCGTGAGTTATTGGACACAGATATTCATCAGGAACCTCAGTGTCCTCGTCGATGCTGTTGGAGGTGTTGATGTCCTGCTGCTTCAGCCAGTACAGCTGGTTCCTAAATGATTTAATTACCTGGATAAAAGAGCGCAGATTAAAATTACGACTAGGATTTGAAGATAAATGATAAATTATAAATTTAAATAGTAACATTTGGGTAGTCCATGAGCCCGAGCCGCGCGATGATCACTTCTTCGGGTAAAGTCAGCAGAAGTCTTCCATTGAGACGAGATGCAGCGAAACGAGACTCCAATGCTCCCAAGTCAACTTCTATTAACCATTTGACAATATCTTCAGTTTTCCAATCAATTATATTTTTCCTATTGTTTCGTAATTGGTCTATTAGAATACTTTGGGATATAAGTTGCTGTGGAAGCCGCCATATTGCTACCGTTTTATCCAAAGCCCCTATAATTTATTTATTATTTAATATCAGGGGTAATTTAATAAAATAAAAGGTTTACCTGTAGCAAATAATGCTGTGTCACCGGAAAAGGCACAACAAGTAACTAAACTTTCGTGGTATTCCAGTACAAACAGACACATCCCTGAATTCTTTATGATAAATCCATTAAATAATTTACCAGGAAATTATAATGTCAATAATAATAAATAGGCGGATACTTACTACACTCCATATGCGAGCAGTTCGATCAGTAGCAACACTACCAATAATTTCACCATGAAAAGGCGCAAACTTAACATCCATAACATTCCCACCGTGACCAGTAAGCACTCGCTTTTCTCTAAAAGTCACCAATGGATTGGCATTGGATCCTTCTTCGTCTTCAGACACATTATCGTCAGCTTTATCTTTCTTCAGGACTTTAATCTGCCACAATTTTACCAGCGAGTCATTTCCACAGCTGGCTAAGGTATAGCTTTTGCAGCCGTCCTCATTCGTTGGCGGCTGGTGTGAACCTTTTAATAATTTTCCATTAGTATACAATAATTTATTCGTAATAAAATAGCATACCAACACCTGGTGTAAATGGCGAAGAAGTCGCTGGACTAAAGTCGCATCCCTGAACCCCAAGGTCGTGAGCGTCGCATACAGTCAGCGCGTTTGAATCTCCGAAGATCTCAAATATTCTCCACGTTCCTTCACTGCATGCCGTGATAATGTAACTTGAATCCGGAGTAAATGCTACCGCTGTCACAGCGTCTGCGTGGCCTTCAAAAATTCTGCATTCAAAATTCCTGATATTATTTATCATTAATATTTACTTTGTAGAATTACACAAAATCAACTGAACAAAGTGTACGTATATGCTTATAGATATGTAAATATATATATTTATATTTATACTGTAATTCCTCCATGGTATTTATGTCCCAGATTGTTGTCTTCTCATCATCTCCAGCAGTCGCTATTTTGGTGCCGTCCGGAGACCAGCGGCAGACACGAATCCCCGTGCCGGAGTTTACAAATGATCCTCGTGCTTCTTCGCCATTCTGTTGTGGTGTTCATTATAATTATGAATAAATAAATAATTATGATAAATTTATAGTTGATACCTCAGTGCACCAGATCATGGTGGTACCGTCCAAAGAGCAAGAGGCCAACATCGACCCGCAAGGACTGAACTCGACGTAATTGACGCTGTACTTGTGACCGTCGATTGGACTGAAACTCTTATCGACAAACTTTAATTCAACATGCGTTATCTGTTCCCCGTCTTCGGTGTCAATTATTTCTTCTTCTCTTTCTCCGGTCCATAATCTCACGAGTTTGTCTCTGTGATAATTTTCAAATTATTAATGAATATAATTATTATGTTTAGTGGATAAAAATAGAAAATTACCCAGATCCTGAGGCTAGTAAATTGTTACCATAGAAAGCAACACTATTGACAGCACCGCCATGGTCATCTAGGGTCGCAATCAACGTGACGTCATTACCCGAATTCTCGGCGTAATTAACAAACTTTTGTTCCTGATTTGCTGGATCATTGTCTTGGCTATCGATCGCTGATTGCGACAGAGCCGCGGGTTGACGAACTAACTTTGAGTCGAGGGTCAGATTGTTGCCCGTGAGGTCCCAGACGATGACACTGCGGTCGTTCGAGCCGGTCGCCAGGACGTTGCCGTCCCTAGAGAATGCGCAGCATGCCAGGTAACGTTTGTGAGCTCTAAGTACTGATACTATTTTTCCTGTATTCTATAAATATATAAATAAATTTTTATACTTTTATTTAGAAAAAAATTATATAATGATAAAAATAAAAATTTTACTGTTTCCCATATCACAGCTATTTTGTCAAGACCACTGCTGACAATATAAGTACCATTTGAACTGAATTTTACGCAAGTTAACGCGCTGCTATGCTTTTCAAATACTCTTACAAGACTAATGGACGCGGTTATTGGCTGAGTTTGAGTTTTCCCCTCGGCAACTCTGACGTCCCACAATCTAACATCGTGATCGTTTCCACAAGTTACCAATTGATAAGTTTTCTCAATTATTCTATCATCTGTATATATAAACATATTATTTATAATGCGAATTAAATCCGGAGCTAAAAAAAACTCCATTTTTACTCCGTATGCGGAGCGACTTTTTTTAAAATCCGGACTTCAATGGGAGCGAATCCGGATTGAAATAAAATCCATATTCACTCCTTATTTTTGACTCGGGCATTGTTATTTACTTGTTATTGTTTGACAAGTTGAAAAATCACAGCAAACAACTCCAAGATCATGTGCGTCGTCAACAGTCGCAAATACATTTATCGATTGGTCAAAACTGTGACTGCCACTTGAATCGACTATTTCAAATGACGAAAATAATTTCAAAACACCCAGAGTACACGTCGTTATAAGCCAATTTGAATCCGGAGAAAATGCGACACCCTGAACAGCTCCTTCGTGTGCTTGAAGAGACCTAACAAAAAAAATTGATAGCAATTACCCTCATCATTATTAATCTACATTCACAAATATTCATCAATACCTTATCAAATTTCTACGAATAAGATCCCAGAGACAAATTTGTCCATTATCGCCCGCGGTCACCAGCAAAGTTGAATCCGGAGCAAATCGGCAGACTCGGACAGCTTCGCCTCCGGTTTGAACTAACGTATGGATTTTTGAACCAGTCTATTAAATATCGTTATCATTACCATTCATATACATATATAATTATTAATTACGAATTATAAATAGTAGTATTAATTATACTCTTAAATTCCAAAGTTGCGTTGTCCCGTCGATGCTCGCACTTGCCAACATCGTCGACTGCGGACTTACTTTAACGCAAGTAACTCCATACTTGTGACCCATCAATGGAGACCAGGATACTTGTTCGTACCCTGATCCTTGATGCCACTTCCATACTCTTACGCTTTTATCCCTATCATATATATTTTAAAAAAATAAATAGAGAAATTTTTTGCCGCCCCAAAAATTTTTGTTAATTCAAAATTTTTAGCGCCAAGAAATTATTATTTTTTTTTGTATAAAAGTAAGATCTCGTACCCTGAGCCAGTTACGAGGGTGCAATCAGCCGCAAAATCTACACTATTGACATCATTCCTATGGACGGAAAGTGTTTGTAAAATATGTGCATCCTCAATTGATGAATCCATTTATTAATACTGATTACTACTTGTCTAAAAAAACATATTAGCTTGTACATAAAATTTTATTTGAATTCATGCATTACTTATGTCACATGTTATGAGTGATAATGGACAGGTCTGATGCCGGACTAATAAAACTTTTACATGCTAAAGAAATAAAGATATATAGATATAGATATATGTGATATAAACATGCATCATATCATGTACTGTTATCATTATTATTGTTACTATGTTTATATTTATATTCATATTCTGTAGGCCAATGCTGCGCAAAGGCCACAAATTAATAAAATATACAATACTTATAAACTTAAAACTGACGTGTTATGTGACGACTACCACGCGAAAATATCGATCATATTTCATTATAATGTATTAATAATTTTACTATTTTTTTTTTTTATTAAGTACCTGTCATTCCTAAACTTTGTAAAAATTATTATGGCTTTCTTTTATTTTAAAAATTCAAATTTTTATTTTTAAAAATAATAATTACAATAATTATTATTATTATTATTATAAATACTAATAAATAAATATATATGAATTAAATTATGTATATGTTATATATATTAAATTTCAAATTTAATGTAATAACTGACATTTGGGAAAAAACTTTTTTTTTTAAATTATTTTTAAAAGTGCAGATAATGAAGGATATAAATGTATATATATGTATGGATAATTGATATAAATAATGTTTACCTTATATTTATACAAAAATAAAAATATAATATAATAGATAACAATAAAATGAACGTTACTGTTACCGTGCGCGAAACTAAACTACTTGAGGATCGTCAACTTTAACTAGAGTCCTGCACATATACATGTATGATGACAATATATAAAGGGAAGCGCGTGTCTAGTTAAATATATATTTCTGTTGTTATATATTTCGATCGATAATCTAACTGTGTAAGTTTGTTATAAATTATTTTTAGCGATACATATACCGCCAAAAAATTAAATCAATGCAATTATAATTCCGGTATTATTTCGGTACTTCCAAAGGTAGATTTTCAAATTAATCTATATCAGTGCTGTCAGAACGTGCGATATTTTTACCCCCTCCTCTGCCATTACACTCAATGCTATTTCACCTCAGGAGGGGGTAAAAATATCGCACGTTCTGGCAGCACTGATCTATATAAAAAGTTTCATACATACATATCTTGTGATACATGTTAGTGTATAGTCATGATATGAAATTAGGCTCGTTTACTAAGAATAAGGGTAAAAAAAACGACTATTTTTGATAGAGAACTTCAGATAGTTGATTTGACAAAACCTTATATAGGTAATATACCAAACTAACTATCACGTAAACAAAGTATAGAAAATTTAATTAGTATGAGATCATAATTGTAATCGCTATTACGATGGCAAGACCAGTTATAATTATAGGACGTACAGGTACGATTAAAACATAAATAAAAATAAATTAAAACTCCGAATCGGAGTAAATGCGGATATAAATGAAATCCCGATCACTTAAAAATTCTGAGTGGCGAAGTGAATTCAGATTGAATATCAGTTATCTCTCGGAATTCACTCCAGTTTTTTACAATGTACTGAAATTTACAAATTTCTTTTTCTTTCATTCTTTCTAAGAAGTAGGTCCGGCCCCGAAAAAACAAAAATTCTTCTTCTAAATTATGGCAAAATAATTATCAGCATATAGTATGTATAACATTATTTGTTCCTGTTCGTAGACTATGAAAAATTTTTTACTTTTATTTTTTTTTTATATCAATTTTCAGTGTGATTTTGTTGGGAAATACAAAAAAAACATTTGATTCATTTTCACCTAGACATTATATGAATGTGCATTATTTCCACTAATTACCTTTGAAATTTCAATGGACCCGAGTGGATAAGTAAATTTTTGGTGGGGATAAGGGACAGTGATAGTTAGAATAAGACTCATTAGTCACTTGTAACTTGTTCTTGACCAAGTATATACTTTTCATAGATAGCCAACTATTTTTCTGAATTTATTTAACATGACATTAATTTGAAGCAAACCAATTTTTAGCTCAATCGATCGATAATTGAATTTTATAGCAAAATATGTACCCTAATAGCACAGTTTGCTTTAGCAAAAGTTTACTGTACAAAAGTTTCGTTGAATTTTTCCTCAAATTTCCGTCAACTTCGGATTTTTCCATTTTTTACGACAATTTGTATGCAACTTGCTGTTGAATTTGAAGTAAATTTACTGCCCGAATTATAATGCAAATTCACTTCAAAAGTTGACTAGAAAAAAGTTGTCTTTAATTTTCACGCAAATTTAATGTCAATTTATCGTTAATTTGACTTGAAAAATTGTTGTATATTTTTACGCTCAAATTGTAGATAATTTTATGTATAAATTTGCTTACCTTCTAAAATGGTAAGAATGAACATTACCGACTTTTTTTTTCGTAAAAGTTTACCTTGAAATTGAAGAAAAATTAACCGTAAATTTTTATTTTCAACTTTTGCTGTGAAATTGTCTGCAAATTCGTGCAGCAGATTTCAGGTAATTTCAACATTAAATTACCCTCAATTTCAAGCTAAAGTGGCTATTAAATTAGGTCCGAAATCGCGATTTGAATCTATTAAAAATTATTTAGATATTGTGGCTCTACCTACAAAAATGGTAAGAAAATACATTTTATTATATAAAAATTATAATAATTAGGATATGTGTCATCAGGATTTGGGTAATTGCCTTATATGGATAAACAGGACCTGCGTGAAAGACACCTACTCGCATCTGCGACGGTACGCACATGCGTACAAATACCAAATTACCAAAATTAAATCACCCATCTTATCACTGCTAATATAAACATAACCTCAAGACTTACTATCCATGTCCATGTGGACCATGTGGGTGCACAACAAAGTTTTTAATAAAGTTATTATGATAAATATATAAATTCAGTTATTTATACAAAACAGAAAATAATAAAAGCAATGGGTGATTTTGCCAAATCACAATTAGAAAAATTTGGTTGGAGCGAAGGTCAGTTTTTTTTCTATATATATTTTATTATTATCAATTACTAATTAAATTTATCATGAATTATTTTTCCACAAAATTCAAACCAAGCAAAGTTTCTAACCTTGTTTTTTTTTTTTTTTTTTTTTTTTTTCTTTTCTAAAACAAATTTTATTTTAAAAATCCTTGCCAGTGTTTTGATTTCTGATTTATCAAAATATAAAAATTTCAAAAACTGGATCGATGACCTGACATCATATTGTTGACATGTTGGTTTCATTTGATCCCATGCCCTTGTAAATTAAAATTTTTCATTGAAAAATATAAATAATATTAATATTTGTGATAATTATGACAGGTAAAGGTCTAGGAAAAAACGAAGATGGAATCGTAGAAGCACTCAGACCAAAGTTAAAGTTCGACACCACTGGTATCGGGCACCGAGACACATCAGGAAACCAATGGTGGAACACAGTCTTCAACAAAGCCGCCAGCAACATCTCCGTTGACTCATCAGCCTCCAGCAAACCAGTCTTCAAAGTAAACAGCAGCATTGCTCTTGACATCGCTGCTGCCAAATTGAACATAAACATCGGTGAGGTCAAGAGCACAGACAGCAGTTTGGTGTACGGTAACTTTGTAAAAACCTGCACACTCGAAGGGAACAAGGAAACCAAAAGCGCCGCCCAGAAAAAGCGAACCGTCGATGACGACAAATTGATGTTTAAAAACTTCATCGTCGATGATGAGAAACTTTTCAAGGCTTGCAAAGGCAGAACTGCCCACAAGGGAGCCAGACATGGGCTGAAACTCAGTGGAAAGCTCGCGAGGATCCAGCAGCAGGAGCAGGAACTCGTCGAGCAGATGAATTTGCTAGGCGACTTGAGCGACGAATGGACTAAAGTCAAGTCCAAGTCCAAGAAACACAAGTGCCATATAGAGAAAGCAGACTGTAATACGTCAATGGGTCTGGATGATACGTCCAGAGTTGAACCAGTCGTTGAAAGCACCGTGACTGATCTTCTAGCTCAGATCGATGCGGACCAGGACCAAGATCAGGACCTGGAACTGGATCCGGATCGTAAAGGCTCGAAGAAAACCCGGAGGAAGATGAAGCGCAAGTTTGATGAGCTGACGGAACAATTATCGAGTTCGCTCAGTTTAGCTGATGATTCACCGACGCAGTCTAGAAAAGTCAAGAAAAAGAAAAATGATTGTGATTGTGCTGGAGAAATCGCTGACCCGAATACTGACGACTGTAAAGTTAAGAGTAAAAATAAAAAACACAAAAAGGTAACGACGGACAGCAATATTTTGAATTGTAAAATAAATAAGAAGAAGAAGAGAAAACATGAAAAAAAAGAGAAAACTAAGCTGCAATTTATTTCGGATAATTTTATAAACCTCGGTCTTGAGGAAACGGCCGATGACGTCTCTAAGACTCTTGTAAAGTCGGCCAAGAAAAAGAAAAAGAAAAAGTCGAAGAAATAGCGTACTGGTAAATTTAATAATTAAATAAATAAAAAATGTTTTTTGTCAATATAAATAAAGGATATTTTTTATTTAACAACAAATATTATTATTGTACAAGAGACACCTCAATATATTTATACAGTTTGTATTTATTTTTAATGATAATTAAAATATAAAATAAAGTTAACAAACGGCGTATTGTTGGATGGAAGCGTAATTAACTATCTACTTTTAATAACCTTATCTATATTTATTTAAAATACGCAGCGTTGTCCATTCAAATAATAGTAATTGTTAGCAATGAGCTGATAAAAATATTATTTTCATACTATCACTTAAATTTCAATGGATTTGTTGTTTTTAATCATTGGCACACACTAAAATTTAACGAAATTAATTAGTTGCAGCCAACTACCCGTCGTGAGCTCGGTCTAGGAGACATACAGGGAGAGAAAGTCTTGAAAAAGCCCAGTACGTTTGGAAGTATCATGAGTGGGAATGCAGCAGGCACCAGACAAATTTTAAATTATAAAAAAATAGAGTAAATAATTTTAAAAAATGCACTCATTAATTTTTTAATTTTTTGAATGCGCATTTTTTAAAAATTTCATTTTATTAATTATTTATTGTATTAATTAATAATTTTAAATTTTTCTGATGTCTGCTACATTCACACTCATTAGGAATTATTACCATAATTAATACGGCTACCATTCTTGTAATCAACATTTTAAAAAAACCTGTTACCATACGATATGAGAATCATTCCCAGAATATTGTAATTGTTACCGTAAATTTATCTCCGCAGGGCCAGTAGACTACGTTTTGTCACACGCCGTTATGAGATGGAAGAAAAATCTTCACGAAACAGATAGTAAATTTTCACAATTAATTTTCTCATTATTTCCTATTCTTACTTTACAACTTTTACAATTTTAACGGATGCTAATAACGGGATGTCTAGTACGAAACTCAAAAAAGTAATGAATTGAGGGAAGTTTTCTATACAGCAACTGTCGATTGAGGGAGAGACTTATGACGGGTAGTTGACTGTATTATTATTTTTATTTATACTCGTACTTGTATATTATATATATATATATAATATACACAATTATATAACAGACTTATTGATAAAAATATTAATTTGTACCCAATCGAAAGAATAGCTGTCGGTTCGGACAATTGTTATGTACATTAAAAAATTATAAAATAATTTATTTGGTTTTTCAGCTGCACCTGTTGTTGATACGTTTTTTCATTAAATAATAATTAATATGTCTGCTATGTCTGTTCAATATCGATGATTTTTTATTACTACTATCACTGGTAGCGGTGGAACTGGGACAGGTGACATTTGAACTTTGTAACTTGTTCCAAATTTCGTACATACCGGAAGAGTCGACTTTGTGCGCGGTAATTGAATTTTTAAGTACACAGTAATCAAATTTACGCGGTATGTAACTGAACCCGGGATTATTTACGGGACGTAGTTTAGCCTTTTTCGCGCATAAACCCGTCAAATAAACGTCTTCTAAATGTAACAGAGGAGTTTTCAACGCGGTCTCGTATAATTTTGATGCGACATCTAAACTCATAACGTAACCGGTACCTGACAAATAATTTGGATATGTTTTTTCTGAAAACATGTATTTTGGAGTGTACCTGTTAACACAAAAAATAATTATTAACATGATAATAAAAAATTTTTTAATTGTCTAAGTCTGGCTCCACTTATTTTTTACCATAAAAATTTGAAACTTCAAATTTCTTAATATTTTTGTTTTTTTAAATTTCCCGCGGCGGATTGTTGAAAAAATTAAAACAGTATTGCAAATAATTATTTCCTGTTTTTAAATTATCAATTAAAAAAACAAAAAAAATCACCTTTTTTCCGATTTTTTATAATAAAAAATATTTTAGATAATTATTTAATAAATTATAAATTTAATTTCCGTAAAAAAATATCCGCGGGAAAAATATCTTAACTTTTTCAAAATATTTTTTTACTAAGCGCGGGATCCGCAATTTATTTAAAATTATTTACCCGCGCAAAAAATAAATGAAACCAAACCGCTAGAGATAAAGTTTCCCAATAAATACTTACCACTTATTTTTAGGATCAGATATTGGACGGGCATTGCAAATAAGTGACCCCATCAAGGTCCCAGCGCTAGTAGGTCTCGACTTGATGACCTTAACTAACGCCGGGACATTAACATACATGTCATCATCAGTTTTCATGAGATAGGTCGCCTGTGGGCAGCTCGTGGTGACCCACTTCAGCATCATCACCGACTTAAGAGTCAAATTATTGTACGTGTCGATGAATTTTTCCTGAATGATGTCTCCGTACTCGTAGTTTTCGTCCAGTATCTGGGCATTGAGCGTATCGTTGGTGCTTTCCCCCAGCAGAAAAACCACCTTGACAGTCGTGTTCGCGGACGAGGACGACGTCGACAGGTAATACAAGTTCTGTTCGCTGCCCCAGGTGCTCCTGATGGCGGTTCTCGCCTTCTGGTTGCCCACCGCCGAGCAAACGATTATCAGCAGATACGGCGGGGAGCTTCCGCAGGACAACTCCGGACTCGTTATCGCCGTGTTGTTGTCTGGGTTTATATACAAATTTACATTCCTAGAAGTATTAAACGTCCATCCCGATATTTGTACTGAAATCACAACGATCTCCATTATCTCCTGGTATTATTATCAATTTTCCTAATCAATACACAGACCTCATGCTCATTACTATACTCAGCAGTCTAGATATTTTAAAAAAATAATCTACATACAGTTAATTAAAGCCTCGAAAAAAATGGTCAGTAGCAGCAGCAAAAGTAAAGCGAGTGATCGTCACAGAAAAAATAAATTAAATTAATAAAATTAAAAATAATTATCGGCGGTAACATCAAGTGCTGATTAGACTATGGAGTATATTAGTTAGCATTATTGTATGCATACCTACAGTAGAGTCTAGGTAGTTTGAACCTCCCCCTAATGATTCAGCAGGGGGTGAAACCTCACCTATTCCAAAGAGCGGACCTTGTGCCGAGTGATAAGCGGGAACGTAAAGAAGACCAAGAGCTGCTAGGATGATACATCCGACTCCAAGTCGACGGATAAATGACATTCGTCCTCTTCCATTGTTGTTGTTATTATTATTATTGTTATTTATATAGACCTGCTGCAGCGGAGACGTCGGCAGCAATCGTACTTTGTCCATCTAATTATCATATTAATTAATTTTTTTTGTATATGTATTTGGAGTTATTGTTTGTACCTTTTGTATCTATTGCCTTTGATAGCGACCCCCATTTACTTGATGCCATTGAAGGGACATAACACTTGTAACAAATAAAAAAATTTATGTATTTTCATTTTCAGTAAACAAAGTAAATACTGACACAAAAATTTATGAAATCAATAAAAAAAATTTTAGAAATTTATGAGTGTGAAGCAGAAGACATCAGACGAATTCAAATTATAAATAAATAGAGTAAATAATTTTTTAAAAAATATTTATAAAAAATGCATTTATTAATTTTAAAATTTTTTAAATGCCCATTTTTTTTAAATTTAATTTTATTAATTATTTACTCTATTAATTAATAATTTTAAATTTGATGTCTGCTACATTCATACTCATATTTAAAATCATAAATAAATAGAGTAAATAATTAAAAAAAAAATATTTATAAAAAATGCACCGATGAATTTTTAAATTTTTTAAATGCCCATTTTTTCAAATTTTATTTTATAAATTATTTACTCCATTGATTAATAATTTTAAATTTGTCTGATGTCTGCTACATTCCCGCTCATATAAATTTTATTGCATATTTTTTAAAAACTTTCTGATGACAATTATCTTGATAACTAAAAACAATAAAATTTTCATATGTCGATTACTGTCAGCGTCATTAATTACAAGTAATTAATTTAACAATAAAATACTTACTAGTATCTTGATAATCCTTAGCTCCAGGATAGGTTTCAAATGTATCAGATTACCTGGGGATTATGAATGACGTTAAATTCAATAAATATTAATTATTAAAAAAATACCCAGTGGAAGAGTTTTATCTCTGATTAAATATTTATACAGCCTATAATATATCAGTTATGTGTTACAATTAAAGTTACAGGCGAGTGCATTTTTAGCAATCGCCAGATAAAAAACAAATAAAAAAACACTACATAAGGGTGTGTTTTCAAATCATAGATTACGTTTACTATTATAATTATTGCAGCTGCTGTTCTTAAGTTTAAATTTTTAAAATAAAATCTCGATAGTTTAAAAATTTAAATACTAGTTTTTAAATAATTTTTCATTAATTTTACTACCTCGTAGTTAATAAGAATTTTAAACTTCACTAAAAAACTTCAATCACAATTTGTAAAGTAATCAGTATTTTTGTCGTTAAAACTACAGTATGTGCAAACTATAGATGGTTATAAAATATATATAAAAACATATTTATCTTGATAAGTTTTTTTATTTGTTTATCATGACTCTATCGCGTTAAAAATTTGTAAGTATTGTTATGTATATTATTTTTAAGTTACACTTTTATATTTATATATGTGTAGACATATATATGTATATATATTTTTATATTTTATTTAATTAAATGTAAGTACTTGAATTTAACCTGTCAGTGTCATACATGTCATATATTTTATAATGTAATTATAATTATAATTGTAATTGCAAATAATATTTTTATTTACAGATTTCATTTGGACCAAGTTGTCATTAAAATGATTAAAGCTATTTTGGTATTTAATAATCATGGCAAGCCGAGATTATCTAAATTTTATCATTATTTTGTAAGTGAGTTAATTATTTATTATTATTATTATTATTTTGATTCATGAGTAAATGTAGCAGATGTCAGACAAATTTTTAATTATTAATAACTAGAGTAAATAATTAAGAAATTAAAATTTAAAAAAATGCACATTTGAAAATTTTTTTAAATAATAAGTGCATTTTTTCAAATTTTCATTTTTTAATTATTTTCTCTATTTATTTATAATTTTAAATATGATTCTGAATGTAGCAGACATCAAACGAATTAAAAATGATTAATAAATAGAGTAAATAATTAGGAAATTGAATTTAAAAAAAAATGTACGTTTAAAAAATTTTGAAACTCATAAGTGCATTTTTTTAAAAATTATTTACTCTATTCATTTATAATTTTAAATTTGTCTGATATCTGCTACATTCACACTCAACTACTATCATTATTATTATTATTTTAATTTCCTGACGTAAATTAAAAAAAAAATATTCAATGACCCCAACCTGTATTTGAAATTAATTTTTAAAAAAACAAGGGTCAGTTTTTTTTTTTTTAATTCGGATTAAATTCAAACTTATAATTAAATAAAAATTGGGAAATAATATAATCCTGGAATTAAAAAACTGATTCCCAACAATTAATCCTACGACAATTTTAATGACATCTAATTCCACTGATCAAAACAACATTTATTTGTATCTATTATATTATTGTTATATATTAGCATATATCAAGGGATCAGTTGCCACGGGATTAGATAACGGGGATCAGTTACACCAGTAAAATTAAAACCAATAAATTTTTTTTATTCATTTGATAGAATGAAGACATGCAACAGCAGATAATAAAAGAAACATTTCAACTGGTGTCTAAAAGAGACGACAATGTCTGCAATTTTCTAGAAGGTGGAAGTTTGATCGGTGGATCTGATTATAAACTTATTTACAGGCACTATGCAACTCTTTATTTTGTATTTTGCGTCGACAGTTCGGAGTCCGAGCTGGGGATACTTGACTTGATTCAGGTGTTTGTCGAGACACTGGACAAGTGCTTCGAAAATGTCTGTGAGCTAGACCTGATATTTCATGTCGACAAAGTCCATTACATTCTCAACGAGCTGGTGATGGGCGGGATGGTTCTGGAGACCAACATGACTGAGATTCTCACGAGAATCGAGGACCAGAACAAGCTCGAGAAACAAGAGGTAAATTCAATCATTATTTTCATTATCGATATTCAAAATAATTATTTTAATTGCAATTATCAGGCGGGAATAACAGCAGCACCAGCACGAGCTGTTTCAGCGGTTAAAAATATGAACATTCCTCAGCAAATAAAAGATATGAAACTTCCTGATCTACCGCAAGCTATTAAAGATCTCAAATTTTGACATCTGTTATCACTAATTAATTATCACTATAATTATTGTATGCATTTATTTTTAGATTATAAAAATATATAAATCATGTTTTATTATTAAATCCCTTATATTTATTAATCAGATAAATATATATATAATGTATGTACAACAAATAATACCTATTACTTTTTATGAATAGTCGTAGTTTCATTACCAAGTGACGTCCATATGTACCCACCAGTCGCACTTTCAATAAGCGGTGGCGGGTATGGAGTATTTTTGAGTCTGTAATAATCCGAGGGCGCGTGCATTATAAATTCCATGCACTCTAGTCTTCGAGGTAAATCTTCTTCAGGGCCAATTATATAAGTCTCCGGACTGAAACCTTCTTCCGGCGGTGGACTGAAAAAATTAATTATCAGTATCGCTGTAAAAATGATTATTTTAAAATTTTATAAGAACCTGGTGGCAGTTGGCAGCAGCCACGTAATCGCGGCACTTTTTTCGCAGTACTGATCAGTGATGAATCCTCGTATCTGAGCGTAGTAAATTCCCCCGTCATCAATGTCCTGGACGGAGACAACGTCGCCTACTTGAAAATACGAACCCTTGTAAAATACGAAATTGCTGGTGACTGGGGTCGCTACCGACGAAGGAGCTTTAGTTGGCTAATTTTTTTTAAAATAAAAAAATATGATTAATATTTTTTTGAATTGTATACAAAAGTTGAAAAGTATTTTATTTGACCTACGGGTTTTTTAAAAATATGACGGCGGCCTTTGCCCTTGGGGACAGTCCTGAGGGTTGATGGCAACGACGGCTCATTGGTTTTGGTGGGTTTGCACCAGCGTGTTATCCTGGTGCTTTTACGTGAGGGTTTAGATCCTTGATCTTCATCTTCATTTTTTTTTGATAAATTCGATGCGTTTCTCTCATCCTCCAGACATTTGTTGCACAGACTTCCAAGTTCTGTCGAATGCCACAGAGGAGTTTCTGTTGCTCCGCATTTTATACACACGGGTTTTGTAACTCCTAGTGGCATTTTAATTGTCTACATACATTTATATACTTATTTATATGAATATGTATATATATATTTATTTATATTTTATTATATTTATATTTACCACTCATAACCTCATTCAACTTCTCATATTTATTTTATGAACAAAAACAAAAAATTAAATCAGTAAAATATATTTTTTTAAATTTATGTCAAAAATTTAAATTTTTATTATTTTTGTATTTAATATTCAATATATTTTTATTTACATATTCACTTGGTATCAACTGTCTTCAGAATATACACAAATATCGATACCCGAAGTAAAAATACTTAAAATCAAAAATGGCGCGAAATTTAAATTTGACAGCTGAGTTTTAAAATTTAAAAAAAGAAGAATTTTCTTATGACGCAGTGTTGTCATTACTTTTAAGTAATCGGCGGTTTACTGTAAATAAAATTATATTAACATTAATAAGTTGTTTTATATGAGATGTATTACTTCATTTAAGTACTTACATTTCGAACTTTGGATTTTTCCTAGTATAGCGTCCTTGGACTTTAGCACCTTCGTCCTTCAGAGGTATCTTCTTTAGTACTGTAAAATAAGAATTTTAAATCTATTAAGAAACAGACCAAAAAGTCCTGGGAAGAATTTATTTTTTGAGTTATACGCGTCAGGCAGATACGGGCAGATGACGGGTTTATGGCTTAGTTCCATACTTCACCTGATTTCGATGCAGGGGATCGAGATCTAAACCAATTTTTAGCCTTCTAGAGCAATGATTAGATTTTCTACGTCGACTTTAGTGGCCGGAATCACGATTTTTTCCCATTTTCACCCCCTGGAGACCCTCTGCAGGGCTTACTTATGGATTCTTAGTTCATACTTCGTCTGATTTCGATGCAGGGGATCGAGATCTATTTTCAAACCAAATTTTTGATGAAGAGTAGCCCGTAACTTCTCTCCTGTTGGGAATAACCCATCACAATAGTAACGTTTTTTGTTCATTATGGTGTCCCCTAGTAGGAGAAACCCCAACAAGTTTTCGGAAAAATTTCTCTTCTGAGTTCAGATCCATCTGAAGATTGGTGTAGAAGGGAAAAGATGAGGCTGTCCATGTCTTCCTATGAAGAGTAGCCCATAACTTTTTATCTGTCTGGGATATCTCTATACCATACTAACTTTTTTCGTTCATTAGAATGTCCTCTAGTAGGAAAAAGTCCAAAATTTTTTCGGCAAAATTTATTTTTTGACTTCTGAATCCGAGACGGAGCAGGGAGTGTACATCCATTTATTACAGCAAGTACTCATAGTGTACATAAATGTAAATTTAATGACGCTTATACTCAGCGATAATTATATTTACTTTTCAAAACTTGATTCTCCTCTTTCTCATTTCCTCTGCATCCTAATCGGTAACAGAAATCAAATAAAAAGTTTGTTAAAAAAGTTATCGGCAATATTACGGAGCTATAAACTCTTGTGTTGATTGTAAAAATAATTAATGCACAAATGTTGTATTTAAATTACTATTATAAATTTTTAATAGCGTTGATAAGTTCTGACATTTTTCCCGTATCTGAGTGTCGAGGAATCAATGAAACTTCAAATACTTCTGGCTTAGACAATAAAACTCTCCAAGTAAAAGTGGCTGGCAAATTATTTAGTATTTTATTCCTAAAAAAAAGTTGGGTTCCAGCAGTCGCGGAATGCCGCACCAGGGATTCGGAGCTTGCTGAAATAAATTCTATACGCGAAGCTAGAGCTCTAGCCCGCGCTATGCTCAAACATAGACCAGGTACTGGTTTTATTTTATTTATTGTCATTATCGATTGTATTTAAATGCATAAATTATTTAGTAGCCATTGAAAGTGCTTGGATCGCTGGGTATTTTAACGAGTCTACTGATGGAGTGTCTTGGAGATGGCTGTCAACTGGTAAAAAAATTGAATTGAGTAATTTTATGTCTGAAACTCATGATAAAAATGGAATCCAAGTATTCTTATCATCTTATAAGAAGAATTTGACATCTGATGATTTTAAAAATATTTGTTTATTTTTTGATTGTCATATTGATCAAGTTGCCATTATGGAGTCTTCATGTCAACGAAGACGTCAAATAATATGTCAAAATAAATATAATTATAATTTCTCTCAAGAATTTAATAATAATATCAGAGAAAATTTTTCTTCTTCAATAATTAATAAATTTTTAAATAATAATAATAATAATAATAATAATAATAATAATAATAATAATAATAATAATAATAATAATAATAATAATAATAATAATAATAAAATATTTACTACTGCACCAGTTTCAGTAAATAAATCTAGTAATTATTCTTTTTTATTATCGGACTCAATACTTTCTCCAACAACAACAACAGGAACTTCAACATCAACTTCATTTCTAATTACACCTCATTTTTTACGATCATCATTATCATTAACATCAACTTCAACAAGATCATCATTAGAAATCTCAGATTTAACTGAACCAAGAATGAAATCCGTGTCAACAATAAAAGCCAATAATTTATTTACAGAAAAAACTCAACAATCAGAACAAAAAAAAGTGACCCAAAAAAACTCAAGTACTTCAAAATATAAAAATATAAATACTGGGAGTAATTATAGAAAAAATTTAAATTCCAACGAAAGCGCGTATTCAAATTTACTAAAACTGTATTACGCATTCGAAGGCCCGTTAGTTGGAAAATTAGATAACAGCAATCCGTCCGATAAAAAAGTAAATACATATAAAAAATATATGAAAAAATATAAAGTTTGAATAAGTAAAATATGTCTTAATATTAATAATATTTATTTGGCTTTATACATTCTAAAATACGTAACGGAAACAAAAAATAGTTAATTTAATTGTGAAAAAAATTAACAAAAATTTTAAATAATAATATATATATATATAAATATATATAAAATATGAAAAAGTATGTACTTGGCATGTACACTGCATTATTTAAAATTATTTACAATATCTGTGCCAAGTATTACGTATAATTTGAAACATATTTATTGTCTACTAATACATTAATTATAAATTTTTATTTATATTTTAAATATACAATGTTTTATTATGCTGGCATATATATATGTATGTATTATTGTATAATACATATTATACATTTATCATATTATTTAATATTTTTATATTTATTTTAATAGTACGTTTGTTTGAAAGCTTTGTTTTCATTTTTTTTTGACTAAGTACTTTAATAGACAAAAAATAAATATATCTAACTAATAATAATTACAGTAAGCCAATATAATATATATGTATATAAATATTTATATTTAAATGGTTATAAATTTATAATAATTTTTAACGTACAAAATTGCACGAGTGTTTGTTGTAATAAATGCTTTTAAATAATAACTGTTGGATGTTTTTAAATTTGTGCTACCAACGGAAATGCAAAACGGTAACAAAAGAAAAAAGTATTTGTGTACTTGTAATTGAACTCATAGTTTAAATTTTAGTAATTTTAAAAATAAAGTATAATTTAAAACAATAAAATTTTGTGTTAATTAAATAATTCAAAATTGTGCGCTTAGGAAATTTTTACCCGGTCGGCGTGAACTAGCGTTAGAGAGCCAACGAGTGAGACAAGAGTTCGGTCCAGCCAAGTTATGGGATTTGGATACAAAAGTCCTCCTTCGTAGAACCCGAGATGACCACCGTGAGCTACTTCTACGTACAACGTATTATTATAACTTTCTGAAATAATTAAAATATATAAAATTATTTTGGGGTTCAATTATTAATTTTAATTTACTTAATTATTTTAATAAAAAATTTAAAGCGGGAGGTTGACTACTGGGTCAAGTATTTTGTTTAAATTTATTTATCTTAAAATTTTACTGTAAAAAATTCGCGGGTTAAATCCGGAGTGCGGAGCAGATGATTTTTTATTTATTAAATTTTATCGAAATTAAATTCACTCGGGAAAATTTATTTTAATATTAAAATTCCGTATCTGAATGCGGATTAAAATAAAATTCAAATCTGTCTACTGAAAAAAAAAATTCTGTTCACTCCGTAGGCGGATTAATTTTTTTAAAAACGAGTGAATTTGAATTAAAATAAAATTCATATTCACTACCTATTTTTTACAGGATATTTTATACTCCTCAGTCCCGAGGCATCATTTTGTTTGCTATTTGAATAATTTTTCATAAGTATACTTATAGACCTTTTAAGAAGCAAAAAAACATATGTATTTTTTTTAATTTATAGTTTTTAAAGCCATCTATTTTAGCTGTAGTAATAATTATTTTTATGGTTTAGCAAACAGCTGCTAGCTGCCAATGCTGGAAAAATTATCAGGATCGAGGTTGTCGTTAACTATAAGTACTAAAAGAAAGTCTATAAATTTATAAAAAAATTTTTTTACAAGACTAGAGTCCGGGTAATTTATTTAAATAAATAAAATGTAATAATTAAATTTACCAGCATGTTGCTTTATCGGTACCAGTAACATTTCGGGAACAATCGGATCATCAAGAGCGTTTATAAATACCATTGGTGTTGTTATGTCTTTTAAATAATTAATACTACTACTCCATTTGTATAATTCAGCGACTGATCTAAAATTATGTATCTGAAATATAATAAAATAAAATAATTAGTAAATTATTTATTTACTGAACAAAATAAATAAAATAAAAACTGATACTAACTCGTTTCGTGTAGGCCTCATCGAGTTCCGGCAGTGTCGCGGCAGAAATAATTTCTCTTTCATTAAGATTGTGTCGTTTTTTAACATCTTCTGATAGTAAAACATTTTTGTGCTTCAAAATAATATTTTTAACCGACTCAGTCATTATGTAGAGGTAGAACCGACGGAAGTTCTGCCAGTTGAGTAAATAATTAGTGCCTCTGAAATAAAAAGTATTTATTATTGTTTATTAAATCACTTTTATTTGCTCAATAACAGCTGCTATTATTAGTCATTAGTCATTACATACTCGATAGCATTGTAGCCTTGGCAAATAGAAATTCCGCCTATTATCTGAGGCGATTTAGTGGTCGCTCTCTCGCCCATGTACTTGGTAACGAGATTACCACCTAAACTAAATCCTACGCAGACTATTTTTGTGCTGGGGTGCTTATCAAGCAGACTTGATAGCATGACATGATAATCATCAGTGTGGCCTGCAATTAATTAAAATTTCTTAATGTTTTAAATTCTGTCTTATAGAGATTAAATTTAAAAATAATGATACTGAATTTGGCCGACGTCTACTGATTTTTGTTTGAGTTCTTAAAAAACAATAAATTATGAAAAAAAAAATATTTGAAATAATTGCACTTATAGTTTTTTTAATTTTCTACATGTGCATTTTTTTAGTTTATTTCTTTTTTTTTAATTAATTAGTAAAAAAAAAATTTGAAAATTATTAATTGTTTACCAACTTCAGGATCATGGATAAAAATGATTTTTTTTCGGTCCGACCGTTTTTTGAACTCAAAAGTTTACTAACAGCGGAAAGTTTTGGAATTGGTCCACAGGGTCAACCATTTTTAAGATTTTTTTAGTAATTTATTTGTTGAGAGAAAAAAATTCAAAAATTTTATAAGCTCTAATTTAAGTAAAAAAATCATTTTTGATTTTTAAAATTTTTAAACCGCCATAACTAATAGAAATATCATTTTATTTTGAAATTTTTTTCTTATCATCAATCTGCTGAAGAGTAGATCAATTAAAAAATTCCTGATACAAGTATTTTTATGGCCAAAAGTCGGCAGTGTCCCACTTCTAGACCACCAGCGAAAATTTTAAATTGTCAACTGACTTGATCAGTAGGAAATAATAATTTTACCATAAGAAAATATTCTTGGTGCGGTGACCTTGACACTTGAAAGTGCTCCAACATGATTGAGCACCGCGCATCTGTACCCATGACACTGAGCGAAATGAACAAATGTCCTGATATAAACACTCTCGGAAGTATTGCCAATTCCTGGAGCAATTGCTACCGTGATGTCATCTAGTTTATTTAAATTAGTAAAGTAATTGATTCATTATTTATTTACTTATTTAAAAATGAGCAATAAAACTTTGCGATAAATAGCTGACCTTCGTGACCGTTACTCAGCGGTTGATATAAATCATAAGTTAAAGTAGTTCCATCAACAAGAATTATATAAACTCGTTCGCCAATGGGCCATGGACATCGGACACGACCAATGATACTGTGGACAATTGTCTGCACATGACCACTAAATCCCCAGAGTCTTGTTGGCTTGTAGCTGTCAAATTATCATCAAATTAATAATTATAAATTATCGCTTATCAATAAAAATAAAATGGACAGAGAAAAAATTCAACTTACGGCTCACCAATTACTGGAGCAATTTTAAGAATTGTAGATAAAAAAACTGAGTCTTGGCAAACAAGTACCGGTTGTTTGGGTGCACTGTTGACATTTAAAATTCTAAAAAGAATACACAGAATAACAGCAATGACAGCTAGTAATGCCGTTGACATTTTTTTAAAAACTTTAGTATTATTCCTCCACTTGTACGCAAATAATCAGCATATATATATTTTATATAGTAACAATCAAATCAGTCGTTCTGTCAACGATTTCTCCAACTCGGTTATGCTATTGGACATACGAACACAAGACGTATATTTATAAAAACTTTTTTAAAACTTAATCATCATAATAATAATTATTCAAGTAATAATCAATTATCATCATTTTAAAATCACTTTCATATCGTCCTCTTGTCTTATCAATTAATTACATCGTAGTAATTTTTCGGCCTGACATTGCATGGAATATTTTTTTTTAACTATCGGTTAATCCAAATACTGTTTCACTGAAATTTAACAACATTAATGTTTATATTATATATTATACTTTACATTTTTTTATGTTTAGATTTTTAGTATATATATAGATATATATACATATACACAAATATATTGTAAATCGTTATGTATAATATTGATATGAGTCCTTTACTTCATGGCAATCAATTTATATACACACCTATATTATACATATACTTATATATTATATATATGTATATGTATATGTACATATATGTATATAAATGTATATATTTCGTACACTATACGTAATACCAACCTCACTATTTCTTAGGCATAGACAATTATGTTTTTAAAAATATATAGATATATATTTATAAATATATATGTATATATATTGCAATTACATATTGGCAATTGGCCACACACAGGGTTGAGGTTACTGATCGGTGTTACTTTTATTATTATTATTATTAAATCGTACACTTTTGGATGAGTAATCCTGGGTCGTATGATCGACTACTACAAGTTAAAAATTTGTATGCGATATATATGTAAATATATATATGTATGTATACACAAAAAGGTTTAAGATGGCGATAAGTAGGTGGTAGAATTGAACGGAATTTAAAAAGAGAAGGCGCGCGTGAAAAGAGAGGGAAATATATTTGCGCGTGCGCGGGCGCCAATTTTAAAACGAATTATAAACGTTTTTGGAAAATAATAAACTTATCGAGATTTGGGGGTCGAGGTGAGGTCAAGTTGAAGTTTCTATTTGCGATTTATTTTTACTGTTACTTAAATCCTGCTGGAATGAGTGAAAGTCTTTCGACGCGCTCGGTAGAAAATCAAATTCAAATTTTTTAAATTCTTTGTAGAAGAGAAAAGCTGTCAAAATTTTTTTTTACTTGAAAAAAATTACAGAAATTTCTGTTGAGAAATAAAATTTATTTAAAAAGAGTTTTCTTTTGTTTTTCCTGGAAAAATCATGACAATGAAGTTACCCGGCGTTTGATAATTTTTGGATTTTTTTAAAAACGATAAATCATTGAAAAAAAAAATATTTGAAAAAATGCACTTATAGTTTATTCAATTTTCTACATGTGCATATTTTTGGTTTTTTTTTTCTTGAAATCAAATTTGAAATTTTTGATGCTAACTTCAGTCCTGAAAAATTATTATTTTTAAAATTTTTTGCGGTGTCTTATTTTTATTTGCGGTGAAATTTTAAATAGACACGTGTCAAGTACCAGATAATATGTATCGTAAAAATTTCTTTAAAAAAGATGTACATATTAATTCCTGACTGATATTTACTCTACTTTGTAAGAGTACTCTGTAATTATCGTCTTCATTATCATTATTTATATAATTTGAATTTAGCCATAATTACCCTGGCATTCGCGCGCCATCTATCAGCAACTAAAAGAACCCGCATGTCACGTAGAACACTTGAGTAATGTACTTTTCTACCATCAGTTCTCGACAGTGCTGCCAAAACGTGCGATATTTTTACCCCCTCCTGCCATTACACTCAATGCTATTTCACCTCAGGAGGGGGTAAAAATATCGCACGTTCTGGCAGCACTGGTTCACGGGTTATTTCTCTTTCTTAATCTCACTCATTCCAGTTGGCTTTGGCTGTTGGCTTCAGTTTTTAGTCAGATCCAGAACTCTCCAAAGGTGCCGCGTGTTGTGTCCTAAATAAAATTATTTAAATTAATTAATAATCGAATTTAAGTTAATAAATTAGTCAATATGTCTATTCAGCCGCATAGCAAAAAACGTGTTTGCTATTATTACGACAGTGAGTATTTTTTTATTTAAATTTCGCCTCCAAATCTTAACCCAAAAACGTGACGCTTTACCCCGCAGTAGTTTTTTTACTCCTCGTATTTTTAATTTATTTATTATTTCAAATTATCCAGAGATTCACTACGTCATCAAATACTCATATTTGAAATAAAAATAGTATAATAATTTGAATAAAATGTTATTTTTATCCAGTGATACTGTTTTGTTATCGTTAAGCCGAGAGATTCGTCGATTTATTTAAAAAGCGTGACCGTAGTTTGCAAAAGACGCCATGAGTACGTGACCGTAGTGATAAATAAAATCTCTCGCGTTAACTTTACAAAAACAATATATTTTATGATAAATCATATTTATATTTTTTATTACTTGGTCTTATTTTATTATTAAGATAAGATTCAATATTTATTTATTATTATTTTTATTTTTTTTGTCTGCCGTCATTATTATTTATTTAAAAAAAAATCGCGTCCTCACTCACATTATTCTATAAACTCTATCGAAATTAAAATAACCTGCATTTTTTTTTTTTTTTTTTTTTTTTTTATTAATAAATTAATTTATGAGTGAGTGTAGCAGACATCAGATTAATTTTAAATTATTAATAAGTGGAGTAAATAATTAATAAAATAAAATTTTTAAAAAATGCACATTTAAAAAATTTAAAAATTAATAAGTGCATTTTTTAAAAATATTTATATTTTAATTATTTACTCTATTTATTTATAATTTTAAAGATGTCTGATATCTGCTATATTCACACGTATTAATTTATTTAAAAAAAAAAAAATGGAGTAAATTTATCATACTAATTAATTACTAAATCTTAATTAATATTTAATAATTAATATTTTTAATTGATTAATTTGGAGTAATTTAAATTTTTTATGCATTTATTTATTTAATTATTTGTAATTTAATATTTTCGCGCGTAAAATATTAAAAAAAAAAATTTAATTTAATTATAGGTGACATTGGAAATTATTATTACGGGCAAGGTCACCCGATGAAGCCGCACAGAATACGCATGACCCACAACTTGCTGTTGAACTATGGGCTCTACAGGAAAATGGAGATCTACCGGCCGCACAAAGCGACCGCCGACGAGATGACAAAATTCCACAGCGACGAGTACATACGATTTTTACGGTCGATTCGCCCCGACAATATGTCAGAGTACAACAAACAGATGCAGAGGTTCAATGTAGGTGAAGATTGTCCAGTTTTCGATGGTCTCTACGAGTTCTGTCAGTTATCCGCCGGTGGGTCAGTAGCCGCGGCCGTCAAGTTGAACAAAATGGCATCAGAAATTTGCATTAACTGGGGCGGAGGTCTTCATCACGCCAAGAAGAGCGAAGCCTCCGGGTTCTGTTACGTCAACGACATTGTCTTGGGTATCCTGGAGCTTCTGAAGTACCACCAGCGTGTTCTGTACATTGATATCGATGTCCATCACGGAGATGGAGTAGAGGAAGCTTTTTACACAACTGACCGAGTGATGACGGTGTCTTTTCACAAGTACGGCGAGTACTTCCCCGGCACCGGCGATCTGAGAGACATCGGAGCTGGTAAAGGTAAATACTACGCCGTAAATATTCCCCTTCGCGACGGCATGGATGACGACAGCTACGAGTCCATCTTCGTTCCCATAATTTCCAAAGTCATGGAAACCTTCCAGCCTTCGGCGGTGGTCCTGCAATGCGGAGCCGACTCTTTAACCGGTGACCGGCTTGGATGCTTCAACCTCACAGTCCGCGGGCATGGTAAATGCGTTGAATTTGTTAAGAAATACAACCTCCCATTCTTGATGGTCGGCGGGGGCGGATACACCATCAGAAATGTGTCAAGATGCTGGACGTACGAGACTTCGGTTGCTCTCGGATGCGAAATCGCAAATGAACTTCCTTACAACGACTACTTTGAATATTTTGGACCCGATTTTAAACTCCACATCAGTCCGTCCAATATGGGCAACCAAAATACAATTGAGTACTTGGAGAAAATAAAGACTCGTTTGTTTGAAAATCTACGGATGCTTCCACATGCTCCTGGTGTCCAAGTCCAGGCGATTCCTGAAGACGGCGTGACTATTGAAGACTCCGAAGCTGAAGAGAAGGTTAATCCTGATGAAAGACTGCCTCAGCGGGACATCGACAAGAGAATCCAGCATGAGAACGAGTACAGTGATAGTGAAGACGAAGGAGAGGGTGGGCGCAGAGACAACAGATCCTTCAAGGGTGCGAGGAAGAGGCCAAGGCTCGAAAAAGGACAGGAACCCATGGAGACTGATATCAAAAAAGAGGATGATATTAAGAATGAAGCTAAAGGTAATTTATTTTTTGTTAATTAATTAATTATTAATTAGTAGTTTGTCTAATGAATGAAATTGAAATTTTTACAGATGAAAAGGATGAAAAAAACAACATAATGAACGAGGAGACGAAGAAGGAGTCAACTAATCCTTGATAGTAAAGCAGCTCCAAGGCTGGACAAACTCATAAAATTTAATTTATTAATTAATTAATTAATAAAAATAATATTATAAATTATTATATCAGTGATTTCTATTTATAATTAAGTAAAATCTACAATTATGCCAGTACTTTACTTGCTACTACGAACACTTGATTTTGTAAATCGTAATTAAGTAAACATATGTCGCGTTAATTAATTAATCAATCAATCAAATTACTCCACATATGTCTACTTGAATAAATAAATTGATTAATTATAGTAATAACTATTAATTAATAGTTGCAATAATGAAATGTTCGTGGCGAGCGATTAAGTCCGCTGACTACAATCTGATGATTAAATTTTAAAAGTTAATAATTAATACTATGATAAGTAAGTCTTATAGTTAATTTAAAGAGTAACTAAGTATTTACCAATGGACTTTATAATTTTTATATTATTTCATTAAATTTTATACGCAGGTTATTTTTTGTAAATACATAATTGCTGATGGTTACTTTTGCTAATAGGTAATAATTGCAATTACCGATGATGTTTAAGTAACTTCTTTTTTTATTCGTAATTTTTTTCCAGCTAAATTCGTTGTGTCTACTGATTATTGTTTAGCTTATTGTGTAAATAAAGCGGTAAATTTATTTTATTTTATTTTTTTTCATTATTAAGTTGCGAATTTAAAAGACTTGATCAAGTTTTAAGTTTACTGTAATTAAATTTATAACAACTCGAATTAATTTTTAAAATTTATATAAATAAATGATAATAATTACCATAAAATAATTTATTAGTTTTATTTAATTATCTCTGGTGGGTTTTAATATTTTTAAAAATTCAATTTAAATTATGGGAAAGTTTATATATATTTTTTTTATTACTGTATGTTATTTATGGCTAAATATTAATTCGTTCGATTTATTAGTTAACTAATTAATTAATTGAATTTGAATAGTGGCGGCCCAAGTCATAGAATGGAACAATGGAATAGAAATTTATTATGTTTATTGATTTTTTGTTAATTATTTACTGAGGGAGCAATGACATGATTTTTAAAAATTAAATTTATTGATTAACTTTGGAGGTAAAAAAAATTCAGGTGTTTTATAGAATTTTAGTAGAATATTTTTACTTAATGATAAACTTTAAAATTTAAAAATTCAGTATGTGGAACTTGGGACGGAAAGGAGAGAAAGTTGACTCAGATCTTCTTTAGATTTTTTCGCGCATGTCTTGTAATTCTCATAAATTTTTCGGGTCATATTTAATTAATTGTCTGAAAATGTCTCAAACTTGGAATTCAAAATGATCCTGAAGTAAGCAGACAATTACGAGTGTAAATGTAGCAGACATTAGAGAAATTTAAAACTATAAATAAATAGAGGAAATAATTAAAAAAATGATATTTATAAAAAATGCACTTGTTAATTTTTAATTTTTTAAATGCGTATTTTTAAAAAATTTTATTTCATTAATTATCTACTCTATTTATTTATAATTTTAAATTTATCTAATGTCTGCTACATTCACACTCGTAATTTATTTAATTTTGAATTTTTTTCGCGGCAAGATGGCAGCACTGATACGTTTTGCTGGACGGACGCAGTTTATTTTAGAAACTTCTCGCAAACGGTCGGCTCGGCATCCGCGCAAGTTCAGAAAGTTTTTAGTGTCGTTAAAAAAAGTTATTAATTATAAATTATTATCTCAAGTAATTAATTATGTGGTAAAAAAAGTGCGCGAGTGATAATAATAGTCAATTAAATGTTTAAAGTGATTATTTTATTTTTTTTCCGTGATCAGTACAAGTGTCGAGCAGCGGCCATTTTGAGCGGGAGTTTGAATTTTGAATTTCTCCGGTCGGTAAGTCGATTTTTTTAAATTTTATATAAATTCATACATTTTAGCGGTCAATCATTTATAAATGATCTAGATTTATTAAAAAAAATTTATTAAATTTAATGAGTGTCAATTTTTAAAAAGTCAGACATTTTTTTTAGTGTCAGTACTAATTAATCTTGATTAATATTAAATATATAATCTAATATATCAAATTAATTGTGGACTGAAGTTCAAATAATTGAAGGTTTAAGCCCATAAAATTTTATTATTTAAAAATACAGAATGAATTTTTATTCAAATGCATTATAAATATATATATATTCCATATGAAAATAATTATTCAGTAGGCAGGTAATAATTTTCCCGCGCATTCTCCAAATCCAACTTTGTAATCATCTCCAACGCAATATCCGCGAATTATAACTTCGTCATTGTCTTGGAGAAATTTTCTGGTACTTCCGTCTTGCATTGATACAGGCATGGTTCCTTTCCATGACAATTCCAGCATGGATCCAAATGAATCAGCAGTCTACAGTAATAATTAATAATTAATTACAGTCAATAATTGACAATTAGCACTCATATAAATTCATTAAATGAACTTACTTCGCCGCTTATTGTACCGGATGCCATCAGATCTCCAGGGTTTACATTACATCCGGTTACCGTGTGATGAGCAAGTTGCTGCTGAGGTGTCCAGTACATGTATTTGTAGTTACTACGCGACACTGTGGTGACAACTCCTTTAGGTGCTGGAATTTAAGGCCATTGAGAAATTAATTAATTATTAGAATTATTTGAATAGTTAGAAATGAAAGTACTTTTGATGTCGACTTCAAGTTTTATATCAAAGTTACAGAAATTATTGTGCTGGAGATATTCAAAAGGTTTTGGATCCTGGTCCATGTTAGGAACTTTGAAAGGTTCAAGAGCTTCCATAGTTACGACCCATGGTGAAATAGTTGTCCCGAAATTTTTTGCACCGAATGGACCCAGGGGCACGTACTCCCACTTCTGGATGTCTCTTGCTGGAATTTTTGAATGAATCATCTAAATTTTATGCAAGTGAGCAGTCGGTCAGTTGATTACTTGATGACTTACCGCTCCAGTCATTCATCAAAACCATTCCAAAAATATGGTCGTAAGCTTTTGAAGCGGGGATTGAATCTCCGAGATTAGTCGGAGGTCCACCGACAAAAAACGCAACTTCTAGTTCGAAATCCATCAGCTTCGAGGTTCCGTAGACTGGGGCCTGACCCTCCACGGGTGCGGTTTGTCCTCGAGGACGACGCAGTGGAGTTCCTGATACCACTACTGAACTTGCACGACCGTGATAACCCACTGGCAAATATTTCCTATGAAAAAATTTAATTATCAGCAATTTATTAATTTATTAATTTGAAAGAAAAATTGGTAATTTATTATTCGAGTACCAGTTTGGCATCAGAGCGTTTTCTTTTCCTCGGAACATGATTCCAACATTAGTAGCATGATGAATTGATGAATAAAAGTCCGTGTAATCTCCTATTTTTGCTGGCAAATGCATCGTCGCTAATTCTTGTTTGACAAAAGCTCTGAAAATAAATTTAAAATAACAACGTAATTTTTTTTATTTTAATTGCCGTTGGTTGAAACCAACTAATTGGCGTTTTTTAAATCCCAGGGGCTAATTGAGGGTAATAATAAATTATAGAAGGCTTTGGATTATTAATTGAGAGATAAAAATATAATTTACTTGGATCTCAGAGGCTCTTGTTGAAGTTTCGCGTTTGAGGGAGATAACAAATTTTGTATAGTCGATCTTGCTTCGAGCCAAGCGGGTCTTCCAAGTGACATGAAATCATTGAGACAATCCTGTTGAAAGACTTGTTGCCTCCCAGATAACAAAGGTCCAGTAAATAAATGGGATATCGCAAACAAATCGAGTATTTGGTCACCGATCGCTACTCCCACGTGTTTCTGTGTCTGAAATAAATGAAGACAAAAAAAAAATAATTCGAAAATCCCGCGGCTAAATTTTTACCGGCGAAAATATTTTTTACCATCACACGGTCTCCAAATCCTTTATCATTAAGGACTTAGCTCAGCTGTTAGAACTTTTTTTTTTTTTTTAATCAAAGGCAACAATTTGACAAAAAAATTTGTCAATTACCATTTGATTATTTTTTAAATTAGAAAATTAGTAGCATACATGAAATTATAATTTTGCCATAACCTCTGTCTTGAATGATTCAAGGATATGTTATCGGATAAATATAAATACATAATTATAAAAATATATCATTTTTGAACGAGTAGAAAAATCGTTACCTGGTCAGACGTAGAAAAAACTCCATACGGCAAATTTTCAATGGGAAACTCGCAGTCTCGCGAATAATTGATAAAAGACTTCATTATTTATTCTTGAGTAGTTGCAGCACCGTCGCGTACAATATCGCGGCGTAGATTAAAATGAATCCACGAGCCGCTGAAATGTTACCAGTGATCCCGGCGCTATCGAGGTCGACTAGCTCGTTGATTATTCACATGTTTATGAGTTTTTAAATTATCAAAACGTGTTTTACTGTAAAACTGGTTGTTTTTAAAAAAAAACAAAAATTACTATTTTATTTTAATTAATTGCAGTTTGAAATTTCATTAATTATTTTTTCTTAGATGCAGATAAAAATTATATAAAGTACTGAAGTCAAAAAATTTTTTGAGTGTCTGAGCGTTTCCTCTATGGGTCGATCGGTTATTTTTGTTTAAATTCAGGCTTTTTCGATGTAAAATAATAGAAAATACTGAAAAAATTTTCCAAAAAATTTAGGAAATTAAATAAAAAATATATTTCTTCAATAAATTTTTAAAAAATGATATCTTTAAAATCACAGGGTTTTCGAAATAAATATAAAAATACAAGATGAAATACTTTTTATTAGGATAACAGCATTTTATTTGAATATTCACATACAGGATAATATTTAGGCAATTTAAACGATTATAATTACTACAACAATAATAATAAATATATCAATTAAAATTAACAATCAATCAACAAAATTTAAAAAGTCCGTCTTATACATTTTTTAATCTCGTTGCACTTCTGACGGAAACAAATTTAAAATTACTAAACAATTAATTAAACGGCACTAACATTTAATTATCAGCGGGTGGAAGACGTATGATTTTGTCGTTTTATTTAATAACACTTTTGTTAAATTAAATTAGCAAGCTCACTAGTATTAACGCTCACCGCTTTGAATATTATATTTAATTCCTACCATAAGTTACAATGACAATGATTTAACGAAAGATGTTAGTGTATATACAAGATGAAATTTCAATTAAGGGCATCCTCAGACAGCGCCCTCTACTTTTTTAAAATATTCAATGACTTCCAATTTTCATAACCGTATTTAAATTTTATTAATTAATTAAAAAAAGTCTAATTGTTAATTTAAAAAAGATGAAGAGTTACAATTTTATCGAGATATAGAGGTACCGTTTTTGGTCACTTTAGGGCCAGTGTTAAACATTTGAAAAATTTAAATAAAATAATTTGTAAAAGACCCAATAACATAATCAATTTTTAAAATATGTGTAAAGATATTTCTATCCCACTAAAAAATGCAAATTTTATTTTACACTTATTAATTAATTAAAATAAAGGATTAAATGTCTAAAAGTGGAGCAGTGGAATTTTTCGTGATCTGACTGTACATAAAAATAAAAATCAAAATTCAAATAAATTTCAGCTTGAAAAATTAGACATTTTAAATTATAATGACATGAAAATTTTAAAAAAATTTATTCAACAAATTTCGTTTTAGTCATAACTGAGAAAAGCGGCAATTTGTTTTTTAAATCTATACCTCGGTGTGTCACTATGTCATCTTTTTTTCAATTAATGCTCTAGCTCTTTTTTAATTAATTAATAAAATTTAAATACGGCCATGACAGTTCAAGATCATTAAATATTTTTGAAAAGTAGGGGACATTGTCTGAGAATGCTCTCAAATAAAATAATAATATTTAATTAAAAATAATAATATAAACATTTTTAAAATATATTTTCAATAACAATAACTTTATACAGATTTATTTTAAGTTGATAGACATAAACTAGTTTGGGAAAAATATTAACGCATCTGACTAATGAATCGATCATTAGTCAATAAAATAGATTTCACAATTCAACGGGAGATATTTTTTTGTTTGTCATTATTGTTATACCTTTTGTCAGTTAATTTTATTAATTGTCAATCTAAAAATACACCACGTTCATTTTAATAAATAATATTTTTAAATATATATTTTTTTAATTATTTAAATAATGCGTTGCATTTTCTACACTGGACGTACATTTTCTCAACTTTAAATACTGCATAGTTTTTTTTATTCTCATATTTATTTTAATTTTCTATCAGATCAGAATTGACGCCGATATTTTTATTGCCCTTCTACACATGCGCGATTTTTTTAAATTATTTATTTATTTTTTTTTTTTCTAAAGGGTATATACTGTTTATACGCAAATGTATAATACATAAATACATATTCATTTGTATTTTTAATTTATATAATATATATATATATATATTTTTTTTTTTTTTTTCATTACATCTATAAATAATTTTTATTCAACTTAGTCATTATTTGCTGATGGTCATTAAATAATGGCGAGTAAAACCTATATATTTTTGAATTTATAATTTTTAAATCTTTTTTCCAAAATTTACGAAAAAGAAAAAAAAAACAAAAAAAAAAATGTAGTGTTTATTAAAATATTGACTGTTTTTTTGCTAATTATTATTAATTAAATAAAATAATATAAATAATTGATTTAAAGTTAAAAAGCATGTACTTTCATGGTTTTGTATATTTTTTTTTAATTTTATAATTTTCATGCTAAATATACTTTTCGTTAGTTAATTAATTTTTTTTACTTTTAATATTTCATTCTAGCAGATCCGAATTACGGTAAATTACCAAAATTTACCGTAAATTGTCGCAATTTACCGAAAAATATGGCACTTGGCCGTTAAGTAGACAAATTACGGTAATTTAGGTAAAATGCCACCTCTTACGGTAATACTGCGGTATTTTACGGTAAAACTGCGGCGTTTAACCTAAAAGACCGAAATTTACAGTATTCGGAAGAATTGCCGTAAATTACCACAAAATACGGGATGTTACCGTCAAATAGAGCCAATTACAGCATTTAGGTAGAAATTTCGTATTTTACGACAAATTTGACGTCAAATTGCGGCAATACTGTGGTATTTTACCGTAAAATACCATAATTTATAGTATTCAGAAGAATTACTGTAAAATACGGTATTTTACGGCAAATTTTCAATAAATTACGGCATTTTTCGGTAAAATACAGTAATTCAACGTAATGCAGATCCGCTAGAGCAATTAATTAATAATATTAATTTAAAAAATAAAATATGGCTCCAAACTATTGGCGTTATTTCTAAAAAAAAGAAAAAAAATTAAACGAAGAATAATAAAACCCACGATTCTCACAGTCTCTTCTAATACTCTTTTTACACATCCCCTTTATCTTTAAAATATTTATCTTGATATTTATCTGACATAAAATATTTATTTTCCGAGCCAGCTCGCGTACAATTCCCTGCATTATTTCAATTCATAAACAATTCCGTCGTGATTTGTAATTAAATAGTTAAATACTTTGCAATAATCTCCATATATTTTAATATATATTTATAATATTTTGTTTATTTATTTATATTTGGATATGCTGAGTTGCTTAAAAATCTATTCATGTCCACTTTCAATTAAGACCAACGTTTATCAATAAATTATATATTTTTATATGATTTGGTTATAATTTAACAGTTTTTTTAAATAGTTACTAAATTTGGTAAAGTGACAAGTGCATTGATAGTCTTTGGCAAAGCAGTTTAAGTTTATAAGACCGTCGGTACACTTGGACACCTTACAAGAGATTCATATGTCTTGATTCAATATTCATGGTTGCCTTGTGGTATCAATAGTCAGATTGTAATTTGAAATTATAAGTGTGATTTTAAATGATAGTAATAATAAAATAATAAGTTCTGAGATGACAGCTTAGAGATCGTGGCCAAGTCGATCCATTTCAGCGAGTAGGAAATCGATGTCAGCTTCCGTTACTGCAGCACTCGATATTATGTTACGGAAGAAATTTGGTCTGCGGTCGTCTGGCTGGTAGCCAACCATCAATGTACCGGATTCCATCATTCTGTTCTTTAGAATGGGGCAGATCTACAGAAAAATAATAAATCACCCAGTTAAATTTTTTCGGCTGTCACTTGAAGAGATCAGAGACTGAAAAAATAAATTCAAACCTCGCCGAGAATTTTTTCCCTTTCAGGACTGTGTGGCATGTTTCGTACCCGTGTTGGCAAGTACCAGAAACAGACATTGACCAGTTCTGGTTCTAGGATTAAGTAGAATCTATCAGACATTTGCTTAATGCGCTTGACCATATATTCACTCAGTTCCATCAGCCTGTCGATTAATTTTTCGAAGCCCTCGGTACCCTAAAATATTATTTGTTATTATCAAAATTTCGGGTTTGTCGTTTCTTGGGTTGGGATTTAAAACTGAAGGTACCTTGGCACGCCATTGCAACCACAATTTAAAAATATCATTGTGACGACCGCATTGAATTACTTTGTCACCAGTGTCGTATCTAACATCGTAGAGTTTGTCTGTCATGAATAAATATTCAGCAGACATTTGGTTACAGCTGATCAAAAGACCCTTTAATGAGATAATTATTGCCATCATTTAGTAAATTAACAGTAAAGTTGTGTAAAAAGTACGTAAATTTCATCTAAACTATGATTTTTCACTGCATTGATTCTGAAGTACAGAACAGTTACAAAATCGCGAATAAGGATGTTATTGATCTAAGTTTCAAATTTATCTGCTAATATTTTGTGAAGGAGGGGTAAAATTGACCGAAACTAGTCTATTTGAGCGATTAGATTGAAACCAAGGTGCCTAAAATATAAGATAGATGGGAGAATAAAAAATGATCAGGCGGTGATAGAGTTCGGTATCATCCGTTGATAGTCCAGTCTGAAATAGATAGGTGTTATATATGGATCCGGACATGATTGAATGGCTAAAAGGGTGGGCCGTGTGTCAAAGTGATATATAATAGGCTAAAGTGAAGTTCTGCGATTCGCTTGCGCATCGCGGAAATGTTGTCTGAGTTCCGGTCGATATCGCACGTCCTCGTGTTTAGTTATCCCAACTTTGACACATGCGCACCGGAAATAGAACCAAAGACAAATATCTATATATATATGCATAAATAGATGCACACCCACGGAGGGTTCTCCTCACTAACGACTTTCACTGTATATATATTTATACAAGTTTATTATTATCAGTTTTCATAATGGCGGGTTTTGTTTATCGAATTTCCGCCATTTCGGGACACCTACACTCGCAATCTATTAATCAATAAATTATTTGCTGAATTAATTGTTAATATTCGGCGGATATATATCCTAGATATTTATTATTATTATTTCTCTTGTTATTGATGACTTGCCTTTTTTTCATGACAATGATGCGAAAAATAGTGTAGTGTAAAAAATTGCGTATCGCAATAAACGACTCACCCCCGTAATTTCTTGTGAAAGAAAAAAATATTTTTTGGGGTTTGTGTAACAGCCGGCGAGTGGAATTTTAATATCTTCGGGGCGCGTAGGTGTGAGCGTGAGTGTGTGTGCGAGTCTGCTGGGGGTGAGTTAGCAATAACTACGACGTGCCATAGCATAGGGTCGAATGTAACCCTCTAAAGCATCCATAGCTCCAGTCAGTCAGTATTCTCGGTAACATATGTTATCTCTTAGTTTAATTAAATTCCACTGTAGTGTCCCGTACCCTGTGTAGTTTACGACGCTCCTTCGCGATACTTGAAGTCCATCGTGTTTACGTCATCAACCCCTTGCCGCAAAATAGATTTATCAAGATATTTCAATAATATTTATTATTTATAGACATCATTTAGTTTTCATACATCAAAATTTTCTGCGGTAGTCTACTCAGTACCCGACCGGTTAGCGGAAGGTCGGCGGTTCGATTCTCGGTCAGGGTTTTTTATTTTTATAAAATAAAAAAATTTTTTTTTGTCCATCAGTTGTTGCAAATTACTTATCAGTGTACATAATTAGTAATTAATTATAAAATTAAAAATCATTAGCTTTAGACATTAAAAAAAATCTTGATAATGTTTTTAAATAATTGTGGACTTACATCTTCTTTGAAGTGGATTGTTGAGCATTGTAGTAGAGCACCCATCAATTTGTGAGGATTCCATGTTACGGAGTCAGCTCTGTAGTAATAGAAAAAAAAAAAAATTAATGATTTGATTATGGGCATTATTGAATTATTGAATCAATTAGCGATAGGTAATTAGCGTCCGTATGGGTGTGGGTGAAATATATTAGCAGTGTGGCCTTTGGGGTTGACACCTATATTCGATTCTGAATGCCACTGCTGCATGAGGTAATAGGGCCGAGGTCGAGGGTAAGAACAACTAAATGCGTCAGATTCAGCTCTACGTATAACATTAATCATTTCTCCCGCTCGGCTGTTATATTAAATGACGTTTAAATTTATTTGAGCATTTAAAATTTTTCGCTTGAGGCTCCGATTTATGGCGCCATGTGATTCCGAGGGATAGTTATTAAAAGTAACTATGATTTATTTCAATTATTAAAATGGTTAAATTTTAATCAGACGAAAATGGGCCAGATTCGGGATTAGAGGATAGAGATGGGATGAGCATGGAGTGTTTGTGACATTAATAGTTGGATTTTTTAAATGAGGATGCCGAAGAGTAACTAATGGTATGTGACTGGAAATGACGTGAAAGTTGAACGAGCCACTTCAAGTCTCGTGCAGTTGTGTGTACTCTGCTCTGCTATATTATAGCTACTGATGTTATATCTGCCAGTGAACGAGCGTTAAAGGGCCAGCGATTGGACATCCTTGTCACTTGCCATAAATCAATTACATTTATCATCATTCATGATATCAAATATCATCGTAACAATAAATGTCCGTAAATAATTTCAACTTTTTTTTTCAAGTCATGGTTAGGAAAATAAAATTTATAGAAATTGAAAAAAAGTAGAGTTTATTCTTTGGAAAATTTCGTAAAAAAAATTTGGGGGATTTTGAAAAAGCTGCGACTGTGTCAAAAATTTTCCCAGACTTTGCTAACAAAAAAAACTTGGAATCAATTAATAAAATTAATTTTCTATTTGAAATTAAAAAAAAAATCCGACATTTTTTTTTCTAATTCGATTTTCTCAAAAATCGAAGGAGCGAAAAAATATTGAAAAGTAGAAAAAATGTGAAGGGATGAAGTCTTGACTCGGTTATACTTTAATTGAATATGCATAATTTTTTTTTTTAATAATAGAGAATATAAAAATTGTTGTAAAAAAAAAAAAAGTTAATGTTTGTTTTTTAAAAAGTTTTTATTTGTGACATGGTTTTCTTAGACAATAAAAGAGTTTGTAAAGAAAAGTACACAGAGTAGTACGGAGGAATGAAGATAATAGAGAATGAGCTCTATTATTTTGAAGACAATTGATGCAGTAAGAGGAAGGATAAAATAAATGATAATAAAAGAAAGCGAACCTTGAACTTTTAGATTTATATAAAAATTTTCTTTGCGCTTTTAACTGGCGTCTCGTGTAATAATCATCGCTCGACTTTATCGCGAGCATGCAGAGTACAGAGTATGAGCGTAAAATAAAAAACATAATGAAAAATACGAGCATAAAAGCTTGTGTGTGTGTGTGTGTGATGTCTGTAAATACATCTGTGGGAGAAAGAGAGAAGGAGGAAGAAGGAAGTAGGAAGGAGAGCTTGACGTGTCCTTTGTCGGAGTTTAATCCAGCGTTGTCGGGGACCAGGGCTTTATTTCAAGCTCACTACTCACTACTCGGTACTTCACCGGCTCCACAGACGGCCAGAGCGTCAATAAGAGGAGATTCCTGTTCTGCAAATGCGCTTCGGGGAACCGATCCAGCTGTTGCTCCTGCCCGCGGATATTTCAACTTTATCTTTATCCGACTCCCCTGCTGTCTCTCACTTTGCATTTTTTCACTCATTCTTATCGCGCTGTTTCCTCGGGTTCCCATTTTAATCAAAATTCACAGAAAGTTTAGAGTTTTTTATGGACAAAACTCGTCGATATTTTATTATAAATTTATAAAGTTTTTTATTTATTTACAATTCAAGTTGAAATTTTTTTTTTACAAAAACGATTAATGAGAAAATTTTTGACTATTTTTGAATAACTACACACAATATTACCGTTTTTTTTTGTCAGTTTTTACGTATTTTTATAAAAATAATTTGAATAAAATTTTAAATTATGATTTCATAAATCGCAAGCTAAAAACAATTCTCAATAAAAAAAAAATCTCAGCATAGTCTAGTCGAAATAGTTCCCGTGGGAGTAATCATACACTTTTCTTTACCCAAGTGTCTGTGTGCGTAGAATTCCATGTAAGGCCAGTGAACAGATGCGCTTGGATGCAAATCGTGGATTAATCTCCGCAGTCCCCGGGAAGCAGACGAGACAAACCACCCCCGTGTGTCTAAACATCTACATTCTGCACCCTACATCAAGCTCCACAATGCACAATGTACATTAAACATGTTGTAGTGCCATAAGATAGTAAATGTGACCCCCAAGTGATATGTGTTCAAGGGTTGCCAGTGTCGGCACTCGCCTGCCAACAGTCACTCATTTTTATTTTACTCTTTACACTGTGCTCTGTACTCCTACATAAAAATTATAATACTCATTTTCTTTCACTTCTTCCAATTACTTTAGCAAAACATTTTCGCAAAATCCCCTAATTCTATTCTTAAAAAAAGTTACATACCAACTTTCTGAGTAATTTAGACTTAGACTTTAAAAAATATTGTTTTTATGGTTTAAAGTGATTGTATTCAGGATTATGTTGAAAGTGAATAGTAATGCTAAGTAATTTTTATACGAAAATACATTTAAGTACTAAAACGCGTCAATTTATCGATTTCGGTAGCGATAAGCCCAGTAAAAGCTGCTGCCTTGACTAGGGAACAGTGTGTGTGTGTGTGTGTTTTTTTTCTGAAGGACTCCATCAAACTAAGCCCCAATAAACTATAAAACTTGAGGATTAACTCTCCCTGGGTAGTGTGGGATTCCCAGTCTATAGTCTAGAGTCTGTAGTCTATAGTTCAGAGTCCAGAGTCGATAGTCTATTTCCCAAGTCCCGGCGGAGAATCCCGAGCTCGTGCATCATCTGGAGTCGTTACTTTTGGCTCATGTGTGCTCGTATGCAAGAGCTTTTACGGCAAATCCTTGTGTCAAATCGCAGCTTCTATCGATATTGAATGCCCGAATTTTCTCAGTACTCACACCCATGGGTTATAGAAATAAATGAGTTAATTTTTAAAATTTATCAACTTACCGCTCGATTCCAGTCAGTCGGGGATGACGGTATTTTCGTGACAGCAACAGTCCACCTCCCCAGGCAGCCTTAAAAAAAAAGTTTATACTTTTATTGTTTGGTCTAATTGAGGGCTAATTCATTTTAATTGGAGTCGATAGTCGGGTTTTCTCGAAATTTTCCGGCAGTTTGTCGTGATACAGCAGTTAAAGCTATTTGGAAGCTCCCACATTTATTATTTAAGATAAGACTGCTTAGGCACTTGGCATTTGCGCCGTAAATCCCTTCAGCGGATTTACTTCACGTAAACCTGAGGTATTTGAATAATTTTAAATCACTATTCAGTGATGGTGTAGTTCTCCATGTGTTTTTTCGATTTTATAGACTATTTAGAAGCTGCGCCTCCATGAATAAAAATTATCAGCTGTTGTAAAAAAATTTGATAGCCAAATATCTGGAGGGTTTACTTCTAGAACGTTCCCTAAATTTTTTTTATTGTCAAGAATTTTTGCCAGTGGGCTTTCAGCTTCTAGACGATTTTTACCAGCAATAAAATGCTCTTTAAATAATTTTATCTACATCCCAATACAATTTAAATGCAAATTCGGGTGGATTTGAAAATAATTCTGCCCAAGTAAAAAAAATTTCGAACCATTCAAATAATAAAATTTTTTCTCGGCCAAAAAGGGCCCAGATAGTGAAAACAAGGCCGAAATTTGGCCAAAAATAGGCCGACTTAATTTATCGCTGAATTTCCGGCCTGTTTATAAAAAGTAGTAAAATTTCGGTGTATTTTCGGCCTTTTTCAATAAAATTCTACGGTTTCGGCGTAATTTCAGCCAAATTTAGGCCACTGTGAATAAAATTAAAAAAAAAATTGAAGGTTGAAAAATTGATAAATGCGTGACTTACGTCAACATGAAGCCAGAGTTTGTATTTTTCACAAATATCAGCAATTTGTGAAATCGGATCAAACGCCCCGATTACAGTTGTACCGGCGGTTGCGTTGACAAAGAATGGAATGTGACCTCGGGCTTTGCGTTCCAGGATCAATTCTTCCAGCTTTGATGGTATTATGCGTCCACGTTCATCACTTGGTACCATAACACAGTTGTCAGTACCCAGACCACAGACGGATGCACACGATTTGACTGAATAGTGACACTTGATTCAAAAAATCAAAAAAATTGTTACCAGCAACTGCGCATCGGTTATTGACAGAAAAATAATTAATTAAAAATACCTGGTCAGAAGTAAACATGACAAGCTGACCACCAACGGCAGCCAACCCGCGTTCTTTGTATTGCGGAAACATTTTGTGTCGAGCTGCCAGAAATGCATATAAATTACTAATTGACCCACCGGGTGCTAAAATTGAATCCCCGGTGTTCCATCCGATGAGTTCCCGCATTTTTTGCAAAACCACATGCTCCATCAGAATGAACACGGGGGCTATCTCGTAGGTAAACATGTTGGTATTTGCTGTCGCCGTTAGCCACTCGCCCGCCATCGACACCACGTCCAGACCACATGACAATTGGTTGAAAAAATGCGGGTGGCCTAGTTTGCAAAAAAATTTTTCCACTGTTTTTATTTGCAGTCCATGCAGACAGAGTTTTAATTTCAAATACTGTGACAATTAAACCGTCAATTCTAAAAATTATTCCATTAATCACTTTCGCATAAACTGAGATTCATGACACGGAATGAGAGATTAATTAACATGACAATTAATCACTTGCACGCGCGAGAATAATTTACATCATGACATCGTCTTTGCAAGTGACTTGTGACGTCGAGTGCTGGAGAATAGTACTCACATAAATATATATATATATTCTATATATCTATGTGTAGTGTAGGGTACGGGCGAGCTTTAAAAGTTTAGTTTTAGCACTTGCTACTGCTGATGATGGGAAACATGAAGGAAAAAGATGGAGTAACAGCAGCAGCTTAAAGCTTCCTCTCTGAGTATGTTGTCATCCAGTTGGCTGAACATCGCGCTCGGATCAAACCTAATGCTTTTGTTTGATGGATCCCACCCTCCTTTTAGGTCATACGAACACTCGGAAGGCTTATGTCACTATATTTCTATACTGTATATATATATATATATATTTCTTAGGCATTAAAATATCACTTTTTTCTCAATCTTTTTTATAAAATTTTTTTTATATACTAAGAATTGATGGATTTTTTTTTGAATTTTTACTTTGACATTTCTGAGTTAAAAATTCAGTAAAATTTTTTTTTGTCGTATAAAATTTGATAGCAAGTTTTATTATTTTTTTTTTTTTTGATGGGTTCGTTTTTGTTGGAGTTAAGAATTTTTATGATTGAATTTTTCTTTGAATTCTCGTTCGCAAATAAAAAATTTTATCCAAAATTTTGGGAAATGAAAACTTTATTTGGACTTCGCGTAAGGTGGCATTGAGTTGTAGAGCATTAGAGTCTGAGGTTGAGAATCATTAGAGGCATTAATTTATTTTTTGTGTAATAAATGTTGAAAGTGAGAAACAAGCAGCTGGCTATCGGGTAGAGAGCGGCATTAAATGAAAATCGCAATACAGATGGACGGAGCCAGACGAGAGTGAATGTTCGTATAAGTACAAAGCGTTTTAATCTCCCGGAATTACTGGGCTGATTGACGTGTGACGCTAGTAGTCTTTAGGGTTCCTCGTGTATTTTCCCCTAGATATTGCCGGACCGAATGTGGGATTTGCTCGGGAGTATGCAGCAGGCACACCCACTGAACCGCGTGATTTTAGATCATCTTTAGATTGCTCCAGATCAATATAATCGGGCTCACGTATTTATTGCTACATTAGTAATGTTAATTCCCTAGTTTTGACGTAATTGGGGAAATAAATATCATTTTTGGTTCCATTTGTCATTATTAGGTCCCCGATTCATTCATTTGGAATTCAAACATTGGAGATTCGAGTGGAATTCCTTCTTTTGTATCTAAAGTATTTTTACACTTGAATTATTTTTTTAAATTACTCAATTATTTTATATAAATTTAAAATTCTCTCATTCTTCTTATTTTTATTTTTATAAATTTTAATAAATTTTATATTGTTTAAAAATAATTCCCAATTTTCATAACAAATTTAATCAAAAAAATCGGTCTGTCAGTTGACCCTGCGGGCCAGCCTCAAAACTCCCCGCCGTTTTCGAGCTCCTTGAGCTCGAAAAATTGTTGTGGATACATTTTCGAGCTCTTCGAGCTCGAAAATCCTTTTGTATGCCTTTGTTTTCGAAAAAAAACGTTTTTTACCATTTTTTCTCAAACGATATCTCTCGAACTAATAAAGCGATTGAGATGGTTAAGGTGGCAATCGACGCGTTTTATTGAGTTCTACAACTGATCAGACTTTCAAATTTATTTATCGAATCGTTTTTGAGAAATTTCAAAAATACTAAAAAAAATTTTTTTTTTTAATTCTTTCGACAACGGTATCTCTTGAAAGAATTAACCGATTTTGATGGTTGAGGTGGCATTCGACGCGGTTTATGAAGCTTCAGAGCCCAGTTGATTTTGGAATCAATCCATCGAGCCCGTAAAAAGTTATCCGAAAAAAACATTTTTGAAAAAAGTTTATTTTTGGAATATCTCCGAACGAGCCCTACCGATCAAGCTCAATTTTTTTCAGCTTTGAGATATTGACAAACCGCGTCGAATGACACCTTGACGATCAAAATCGGTTCATCCGTTCAAAAGTTATAGATATTTACATACGCTCGGACATGATCTTGAATTTAGTCAGAATAAATTCCTAGAACCTCAAAACGTCGACATCTATTGGAATTTCGATTTTCACAAATCGGGGTGAAACCAATAACTTCCCGAATTTTTGAAAATTTGCAATTTTCTTAGCGGGAAGTCAAAAATTTTCAATTGCAATTATTTATTAAAAGTCTTTTAATAAAAATTGATTTGCTTTCAGAAGTAATAAAACTTAATGTCTCAAAAATAAATATCTTTGAAAATAATAACAATTTGTATTTTTTCTAAAAAGAAAAGCCGTGTAGAATTTAATAATGAACAAATATATCAATAAATGTCGGAAATGGTCCGTTCAAAAGAACGTATCTCCAAGTCGTTTGTCGTGTACAGTTATATCCGCAATTACAGTGGTTTGTGAGTCGAGGCATGCGTCCGGTGGAGGACTAGACCCAGTCTGTAAGAATGTATCCGAGGGGTTCTTGTATCTACCTCAGATCATGCTGTCTCCATGCAATTTTTCTTATATTTTTTCTTTTACGTGTTTTCCTCTCATTCTGTCTTTCGATACACGAGACATCTGTATATATATATTTACAAGGGGGTAGATGCAAAGAGAAGGGTGGTTAGTTGGTTGAGGGTCGATGATCCGAAGAGCCCGCATTTTGCGCGTCATACGCGTCGCTGCCCGACTAGATTGTTTGCAGAGGCTCTCAAATCCAACACTTGCACATGACGAATCGTTAAAATATTTTATATATTTATTTACACTGGAATATCGGGAGTGAATACGGATTTTATTTCAACCCGTACTCATTCCGTCACTCGCAGTTCGGGAGTTAAAAAAAAATCACTCGCGAGCCTCCGCAAATTTTGTATTCAAAATTTCCCCGCGAGTTTTTTCCACGATTTCATTCTACGGAATTTTTTTTCAATTAATATCCCCCCCCCCCCCGTATATGTACTTATTATTTATATTTTATAAAAATTCTTAAATTAATTACCGGAAAAATATCGACTTGATTTTTCTCTATAAGAGAGAAAAATTCAGCGGCTACTGGACTCAGTGATTTAATGTCGGGTTTTGTTGCTCCGGGTGAGTTTAAAGTCTGTAGGCTGGTAAATAAGAGCGATTATTTATAATTTATTTAAGAGTAATTTGAGGGAAAATAAGTTAGTGAGTAGTTGAGGCGGAATTAAAAGTATAGAAATGTAAATAAAATAAAAGAGAGGGCATAAGAAAGAATGGCAAGTAGTAGAGTGTAGGACTTGGGGAGACCTGTCGCAAGCAGACCCCGCATGTTGTGATAAATTAGGGGACTCTGGATTTAGTATCAAGAGAAGTGTGTAACCCAGGCTTAATGTTAATACTTGGTCATCAATCATATCAAGTAAAGAGGAATTTATTTCACACAAATTTCAAAAGCCAATTGGTTTATAAATGAATTCTTTCCTTTCAGTTATTTCTACACCAAGAGCTCTCATGGTTTTATTTCCGGTTTAGAAAGACCGTAATTACTGCGATTACATCATTGTAGCGTAAGTGATAAATAAAAATTAATCGAGCTCTTGATTTGAGCTCTCGAGTAAAGAGGAGGGTTGGGGAAAAATGGGCCGCTGGAGAAAAAAATTACGAGTTAATTTTTTTGATTGTTTAGATTTTTTTTTAGAAGTAATTAATTTTTATTTGAGTCGGGAATAAAAGGGGTAAAATGGGTCGTCTTAAAAAAAATTACTTTCGTGGAATTTTTTAAGTATTTGAGTAAAAACAAAATGAGGAATTTTTTTTTTACTGAAAGCGATTTTTAAACCGTGAAAAAAATGTTGGTGAATATTTTTGCTTGTCATTTTGCTTCGGGGTGTAGAACAATAAAAAAAGGCAGTTAAATACGTGAAATTCTTCGGGTCGCTACTGAGTAAAAATTAGTTGGCTCTGGAATTCGAAAGTGAGGGTCCTTGGAGACGGTGGTATATAATCGGAGTCGTGACACGTCAAAATATCGAAGGATTCCAGAAACAAGTGGACGCGAAACTCGGCTGGCAATTTAAATTCCGGGCTATCTCATTCGTCTCGGTTCCATTCGTGAGCTATGCAGTATTTTACAACGGAGCAGAATTCAATAGGATAGAAAATAGAGAATAGAAAGTAGAAAAAGACGGGCGAGTACGGCAACTTTAACTACCCCATATTCTACAGCCCCTATTTGCTGTTTCGTCGACCTCACCCTCTCGCTCTCCAGCTCTCTCGGTTACTGGGGTTACAAAATCGTGTAGAAATGGCTCTTAATTACACCGATCCCATTCAATTGGCTGTCCCCTATCATTTTGCTTGCACGAGTGTCCCAAAGTGTTTTTTCATTTTTTATTTTTTTATTTTTTAATTCACACCACTAATTTTTATTCTTAATTTTAATTAATTTAAATAATTTTTTCATTAGTCTCAATTTTTTAAAAAAATATCAGCTCAAAAATTCCTACAATAATTTTTTCTAAAAGTATCCAGTTAAGAATTTTCAAAAAATTTTTTTTTCAAAAGTTTAATGTTTTCTTGTGAGAGTATGACCGGAAATTATTTTCAAAATATTCCTAATAAAAATTCTAGATCCGTCGGAAACTCAAAAAATTACAAAAAAAAAAAAAAAAAATCCATCAACCGGCGGATCAAAGAACTGGTAAAAAATAATTTCAAAAAAAAAAAATTGACTAAACACTATCTACCCCAAAAATTTCTGTGTTAAGATAAACTGTCAATCATCTTTTTATCACTCCCCCAATAGTCTCATTGTCCCTACCGCAATCTCCGGTCATCGTGGGTTCGTGTGGGCGCACAAAACAGTACCCTTGCACATCAAAAAAAAAAAAGTCGTTGAAATAATTTAAGATTCTCCCCGTACACAAAATACTCCGTACATATAACCAGGGATTGTATCTCAAGATCGATACGTCTGCTCTGAATAGAACTCAAAGGGGGTTCAGTGCCGAAATTCTCGGGGTACATAATCTAATAACGAGTTTTTGTTGCCGTATACTCGCGAGGGTAGTCTTTTCGTATCATTCAATTTCACATATACATATGCACTGTTGTCATCTCGCTGTCTCTTCACTTTCATGATACAGTATCGAGTACTCTTATACTCTTACTCAGTAGTATGTTTGCCCCATGACTCGGTGTGACGCTATTGTGCATTAGCATCCATTCAGGCTGGTAATCGAATCGACGATATACCGGCTACCCACCGTTGGGGGATTTGTGGTTGACTTCCGGCCGTACTTATACCTCGAAAATCACTACAACGCTACTGCAAACTTAATTAAACGATAACTAATAAAATATTACGTTAACTTCAACTATTTCTGACTAAATTTCGTGGTAAATTATTGGGTAGTGAGTATACTTAGGCACAGGGTCGATAAAAAAAAATTAAACTTACAAAAAGTATATTTATTTTAACGAATTAAGTGAAAAATTTTCCGAGGAAATTTCAATGTTCCAAAAAAAAAAAGTATGATTGGTTTTTTGCAAATATCTCTGTAAATATTAAGTTATCGAAAAAATGATAAGAGACCTTTTTTGTAGTGCGTTTAATTTCCTATAAAAAATGTTTCATATAAATTTTCCATAAAATGAATAACTATTGAGATATTTCAAGTTTAAAATTTGAATGAGTGATAAATTTGGAATTTGAGGTCTTGTGGACTCGAGGAGGCTGACAAGGGTTAAAATAATTTTTTTTTTTTAAGTATTGAATAGTTATCTGTGTCCCAGGAGTATTATGAAGTGTTTGAAACCGGATGTATAACAAGAATCTATATATTTATTTTTATAAATTAAGTAAAAAATTTTCCATGGAAATTTCAAAGTTCCAAAAAAAAGTGTGATTGGTTTTTTGCAAATATTTCTGTAAATATTGAGTTATCGAAAAAATGATATGAGACCTTTTTTGAAGTGCGTTTAATTTCCTATAAAAAATGTATTATATAAATTTTCCATAAAATGAATAGCTATTGAGATATTTCAAGTTTAAAATTTGAATGAGTGAGAAATTTGGAATTTGGGGTCTTGTGGACTCGAGGAGGCTGACAAGGGTTAAAATAATTTTTTTTTTTAAGTATTGAATAGTTATCTGTATCCCAGGAGTATTATGAAGTGTTTGAAACCGGATGTGTAACAAGAATCTATATATTTATTTTTTGCTTGTGTCTTTTATTATTTATTTGACTCCTCTAATCCCGTATGGACTATTTATCACACCCATAACGCGTGTGTATATACCTAGAGGGGGTTGAAGAGACTGGGGTGGGACGTTCGAGTGGGACGGGAAACTAGTCCAGTTATCTCGAGCTGCTGTACCTTATCTCCGGCGAAACTCTGTGCGGGCGTATGCTAAATTGAATATGAAATTATGCGGCTTATCGTCGGCTCACCCTCGCTACATCTGAGTTTACAGAAATTATTTTCGCCACATCAGCAATTAATTTTTCAACGAGAAATAATTTAACCATAATAATTATCACCTCATTATTTTAAATAATTACAAAAATAATATTATGCTAAATAAATTTTTTTGGAGCAGAAACTCACCAGTTTTGACCTGGTACTTGAGAGTAGTAGAGCAATCGATAAGAAGCTGCTGGAGTGTCAGCCCATTGTCCGGTATCTCGAGGTCCAGGATCCGCATCAAGTCAGCTGGGTGATGGAAATCCAGGACTTTTGAATTACGGTCATTTTGCGTTTTAAGATAGTCCAGTAAAATGTCTACCACTTTTGTCAAAAATTCCTTCGTTGCTGGATAGCCCTCAGCATTGATAGGAATTATGTCTGGAAATTAAATCCAATTTTTTTTTTTTAATCTTTCTCTCCTCCATTTGACATAAAAATTCTTCCTTCATATATTTCATATATATTAAAAAAAAAAAATGAAAAATTTTCAAAATGCCGCCACTGGATTCGAACCGCGTTCCTTAGACACGTCACTGATTTTTAATCAATTAAGAATTTTTTCATTGAATTCTTTTATTTTCGTAATTTTGATAGCTAATTAAAATAATTAATGACTAATCAAATTAATTATTAATTAAGAATGTGATTTTTTTGGAAAATTAAATTCGTAGGGGTAATTATTGATTTTTGTTACATACTTAGCTCGTTGTTGATGAACTTTGTGGGAGAGAAAATCCAGTAGATTAGAGGGAAATAATTAGAATGATTTCACCTCATCAAACAATTGAAAGTATAGACCTAAATTGACACACTCTCACTTGTTTGGTGGGGCGACACCATCAACTTGCGAAGACGTTCCTGGTCTCTCACTCCGTCAATGTCGATTAGATAAACGGTAGATAAAATAATATGAAGAAAAAAAAGTAGTAATGCCAGATGGAAATAATAAAGATGATTGAGTGGCAAGATAAGATGAAGACAAAATATCTGAGAACCAGCTCGGCTGTGTCTTGATCCAGATTCTGGTAAATCCACCGTAGATTAAGTTGTCCCTTTTTCACAGCCCAACTATAAAGTACCTCGTGAGCTGGCAGCACCCTTCGAGCTCGACTTCCTTTCCATTACCGCGATCCCATGGATAAGCAACCACGTAGCGACCGCGTTGTCTAGGGATTTTCTGATGCTCCAGCTCTTGTTTTTTTTTTTTTTTTTTTTTTCAATCCTCGGGGAATCCAAATAGTAAATTATTTTTATCATCCATAAACTTCTTATAGTCAAATAAACTCTCAACATTTTTTTTAAATTAAATTTTTTTTATTACAAAGAAAAAAAAAATAAATTTAAGAGTTTAATTAAAATTACTAGAGTAGTGACATCCGTCAGTCAATTTAATAAATCGGCCCATCTTGTAAACGCCAGATGCGTCTCAAGCTCTGCTCAGTCTAATAAAAATCTGCTCTAGGATTTTATTATAAAAAAAAATTCCACCGACTCATAAATAAAATTTTTTTTATCAGACAAAATTATGAAAAATTTCTGTCGGCATTTTTGTAAAATGAATTGAAAAGAAAATGTTTATTTTTCCGGCAGTCAGTGATTGATTTCAGTTTATTTGAATAGCAAAGAGTGTAAATGTAAGCGACGGTGCGCGGGCCGTTATCAGCGGGCTGACACTTGTGAAAAAGCAAATAACACTGAAGCAAGGGCCCAGGACACCAAGAGCTGCTCTGTGTATAGTATAGTATAAAATAAAACCCTTCCAACTGGCGTTACAAAGTCCCCTGCGGCGTGTAATCTGTCCTGAGCCACTCGTCGGGTACTCGGTCGCGACGTGCCTCGAGCTAACCCAAAATCCTCTATTATTATGCACCCCTATGACAACCTCGTCCTCATCCCGCCCGGGTATTCATTTCTCTAGTGTTAAATCACGACAATATTGTGGCTTCAAGATTCACAGATTGAAAATAAAAAAAAAAATAATAGTAATTATACACCTGCCTCAGTCACAAATTATAAATTTTTTTGCTTCAATTTTTATTACTCACCAGAGTACTTCAGATTAGCAGTCTCCTTACTGAGGGCGTATGCGTTTTCGGAACCCATTAGTCTCGTCGGTGAATGCGTTCGGGCGAAATTCTGCAATGGAAATTAAAAAGAAAAGTTTTACATTAAGATTTTTTTTTTGGAAATGAATTTATATTTTTTTGATGATGACAATGATGGTCATGATGGGAAGATGATGATGATGGTTCTTACATATAAGTAATCCTTGAGGGCAGTGATTTTAGTGCCGATCATTTGCACATTGTCCATGTCTCTGTCGTAGTGCCCCTCGCTTTGAGTCCCTACAACAATCAACAATAACAATGTGCTCAGTTATTCTCGGTGTTGGCCTCAAATTCACCAGCAAGAGCGCACGGTCAAAGAAACATGGACATTGTTTTTTTATTTTACTTTCTCCCTCAATAATTATAATTATCGGCCAATTGAAATACTCGTTATCGATACACTGCATTTATTCATTTCATGAAAAAGTGGAAATGGTTTATGAAAATTAAATGACATAAAATTTATTCAAAAATTATTGCCATGGAATTAAATAATTTTCGGAGTAAAATTTCAAATTAAAATTTTTGTGCACTTGAATTTTCATAAAAAATTTTTTAGTAATTATTTAATTAATTTGACAATAATTTTATTTACTCCAAGTAGTACAAGTCGATATTAGTCTGTGTTTGTCTGACCATGTGATGATTTTTCTACTTAAATAAATAGTCAACTTCTACTCTACTAAAAAAAAAAAAACTAAATAGCGATTGTAATAATTTTTGAAATTAATAAATTGCAAGAGGACTTACCAAAAGTAATTCGGTAACAGTCGCGGCGACGGTCCAATCAAAAGTGTCGGCAGCAACGTTTGTTAAATATTAAATGGCAAGTTTAAAAGTACCAAGTGAGCAGTAAGCAAGCTTTGGCAAATATTGCGTGGGTGACGACGGACGGGCTTTGGGGGTGTTTTCGACGGGACTGCGAGCAGCGACTCAAGCCTCGGCGATCTCGAGTCTCGGGTTGACTCGGCGGCCGGGATACACTCGCATTGACCCAGTTTCCGTTTCCCGTCCCAGCGGCGGGGGTGGTTTTACCCCGTGGGCGTGGCCTACTAGCTTACACTCTCAGGGTGGGAAACCACGTGGGCGACTGACGGGCGTGTTCCTCTCAGACCAATCAGAATTAGTTTACCCAAGGGTTTGTATCAAAATAGTCTTTTCCTCTCCGTCTTTATCTTATTCTTCTCCTTCATTTCTTCCTCCTCTTCCTGTTCCTCCTCACCCTCAATCCCTCGCTGTTTCTTCTTTTGATATTTATCTTAGTTGCAATGCCACTGAGAATGTGGTTGCCCCTCGACGAATTTTGCTAACCAAATGCTTCAAATCTCACGATTATCATCACTATTTTGCTTTCCTGACATTTACATGCTTTATTACATTTCAAAATAATATTATTCGACTTAAATATTTCTCTCACGATTTTATTTCATTTACATTTACATTTTTCGATAATAAAAAATTTAATTTCAACCAGATCTGATTTATATAAACGTTAAGGTCATTTTTGAAAATTATAGATCTCGAATTTTGGTTTTCGAAACCACACAGAAAAACAGAATTTATTGGCGCAAGAATTTTTTTCTCGCCTGAAAAATTTTTTTCTTGTTCCAAGAAAATTTTTTTTCACCCCAAGAAAATTTTTGGTTTCACTTTATAATACAAAAAATTTCTTGGGTCAAGTTAAAATTTTCTTAGAACAAGAAAAAAATTTTTCCACCAAAAAATCCTTTTTTTCTGTGCAGAAAAAAATAGATCTTTGTAAATCATTTGTAGATCAGATCTGAAATATTTAATTTTTTAAATTTTTACTTTTACTGAATCCTGAAATTTTTTTAAAAACTTAAATTTTGAATTTTTACACTCCGATAATTTACTGATTTTTTTTCCAGATCTATCCAGATCTAAATAATAAAAAATCTGATTCACGTAAATCTGGACTATTTCCACGTCAATTTTTCCCAGAATTATTAAATTTTTTTCAAAAAAAAAGTCCACATCTTTTTGCTGGATATTTATTTTTTCTCCAATTTTTTACGGTCGATTATCGGATTTCTATCAGTTCCGCCTAAACAAAAATAAATCAACCGAATGTCTGCATGTGACGTACTTCAATATGAACTTTTTTTATTTACTTACTTCACTTATTATTATTAATAAACCCCAGCTGGTTTCTCATACTTTTTTTAATTATCGGAGTTTTCGGCCGACATTCAAGACACTATTGATATAAATGTCAAGGCTAAGATTTTTCTATTAATATTTTTCTTCCCCCCTCTTATTTTTTCAAATTAAAAAAATCCCAGTACAGCCGCTAAGAATTTAAAATATCGAGTGTTATTAATAGTGACGTAGCCTGGTTTTAATAAAAATTTTTTTCTTCCGCGTTCCGTTCGCGGGTTATCGGAAAATGTAAATGTTTAATTAAATTTCGTTAAAAAAATTTTGAAATTAAAAAAAAAGTTTCTGTTATATGTGTATCTGAAAATATTAAAAACTGCTGACATTAACGTGGGTAGAAAAAAAGTTTAATGATATTCTGTCAACATGAAATAAAAAGAAAAAAAGAAAATGTAATGTACCCGCGATAACCAAAAGTGAGGCGTGTTTATACGGTATCCTCATTGTTATTTACTCGGATAGAAAGTACGAGAGTACTCAGGCTGAGGTATATATTTATATATATATGAGAAGCATAAAAAAAAGGTAACGTATATAAACATGCCAGGAATGAGAAACGGAAGAAACTCGAGGACTTTAAATACATCGACGAGACGACGTGTAACGTCGCAGTCGTGGGCAATATTAATGTGAGGGAAGTTTAAATTCAATTGTACGTTTATGTTTCTCTTGTACTGTACCTTATACCCAACTCGTTTGAGTAAAAAATTCTCGAAAAAAAAAGTTAATAATAAAAAAAAATGTGACGCTTGCGCGAGCATATCATCACGCGGACCGAGAAGAATTTCCGAGTTTAATAATGAGTAAGAGAGCTGGCGAACTCCCGTTGTGTGCACAAGAGAGTGAGAGGGAAAGGCCCGAAGAGATGGGTGCGGAGGAAGAGGTTCGAAAGTTTATTCGAGAGGGTGAGGACAAAATGGACGGCGGCCAATAGGATGCTGGGGCAAAATGGCCGACTGGGAATTTAATCAATACCGTATGCGGCCTCCGGAATCGCGGAGGGCTGAGGTCGAGGTTTATGAATCCACGCCAGGAACGTAACTAGTTGCTGCTATTTCCTCTTGCTTAAATATTTATTTTTTATCACTGTCTACGTCCTCGCCTAATATTAGTCACTTCCGAGCGGGAAAGGGGAAGGACATTTTAAAAGTGTGACGAAGTGTTGGTTTTCCTTTTGTACCCTCATCTGAGGACGTCGTAGATTTTTTTTACATTATCGAGTTTTCAAATCATATTTATCTCCTCTTCACTTTTGGTTTGACAATAACGCGCTATTTTTTATTTCAAGTACTTGTATACAAATATGAGCCATTAAATACTTTTATTACCAAAAGTATCGATCATTAATTTTATCAATGGGTGATTTGATTATTTACATAAAAATTTAATTATATTTACGAAATAAAAATATTTTTATCAGTAAGCAAAAAAAATTTTTTTTTGTAAAGATAAAAATTTTATTTGCTCCACTTCGTACCACTAGGTCAGACAATTTATGATTTGATTTAAAACTACATATAAATTTTTACCTAACGTTGTTTTGTTTATAATTTATTAGAGTTCAATAAATATTTTTATTTTAAGAAATTGTTCGAAAAATTTTGTCCCGCAATTTTGGAAATTGCAAGAATTTATTTACAAAAGTGGGGCAAAGTGGTTAGACCATAGGCTTAAATTTTTTTCAACTTCTAATTAGTGCAAGATTTTTGACTAGAAATTTGGGGTGTCCAATTTACCCCCGAGCTCTGAGTTTGAAATTTTTTTACAGATTCATCCCTTGTCTCTAATTTAATTTTAATGAAAGAAAAATTTCTTCAATGAAAAGTTGTAATAATATATTTACATAATTAAATTAATTAAAACTTTTGATTCTGATCATAATGGGAATAATTATTAATAATTTTAGAAAAGAAACTTTTGAATTCAACTGAATTCCAAAACTTTGAATTCAGTAATTCAATGAATTATTTAAAAGTGAAAAATTTTTTAATAATTAAATGAAAAATAAATTTTGCATGAACTAATTTCGCGAAGATATGAGAATACAGTCAGGTTTCAACGCCCAAGTTTAATGGATCGATTGTACCAACACTGTAACGTCTTTTCAAAATGCAAGACCTAAATATAAACCAACAGTACCAGTAACAGCCACTACACAAAAAAAAGATTCTATGGCGCAAAAAATTTTTACTCGACTCAAGAAAATTTTTACTTGTCCAAAAAAATTATTTAAATTATAAAAAAATAAAAAATAAAAATATGCACATGTAGAAAATTGAAAAAACTATAGGTGCAATTTTTTGAAATATTTTTTTTTTTTATATTTTATCGTTTTAAAAAACATCAAAAAATTATTGGAAGTCGGCTGACTTCAGATGATAAAAAAAGAAATTATTTGGGTCTAGAAAAAATTTTTTATGCCAAGAAATGATTTTTTTCTGTTTACTACTACTTCTGCAGTAGTTACTCTACTATAAGTAGTACAAAGTAACCTGAAAGATAATGCAAAAGTTCCAACTAAAAAACTCATTTCTTATACTTATGAAATAAACTTTGAACAAGAGCACTCTAGAATCTCAATGTAATCTTTTGTCGAACCTGTAGCAGAAACAAAAAGTACCAAAGATAAAATATCAAAAGTATATAACTCCATCCTTGATGTTTGCTGCGGCCCGCAAGCTGTTGTTCTCAAAAAGTATAACTTTTCACATTTCCTCAGGATACTCTCTCTGAAATTATTAATAAAACTAAAAACTTTATTCAAATTAAATTTCCCTTGATCGCTTTCATGTTTGTTTAATTAAAAAAAATTATCCGTCCGTCTCTTACTTGAGATAAGGGAAAAATTGATAGCAGGTTCTGTAGAAAAAAAAACCGATACTTTGAACTGAACAAGATAACACAGATACGGATTGTTAACTTTGATTGACGATAACAATTTGATGGCTATCTTTTAAATGAAAAATAAATTTAGTTACCGACTTTTCTTAAATTTTCTGAGGTATTGATTTCCCATCGCTCTCAGATGGCGCCTTTTGATACCGAAATACCTTTACACATATTTATATATCCATATATAGTTACAGTGATATATATGTATACAAGGGTTGCCAGTGGTGGTGGTAAAATAGAAATGGTGGTAAATATAAGGGTAGAATCAAACTACTGGTTGCTAACCATTTTACGACAGCGAATCACCATCAATATTCTGCGCAAGCGTATTAATATATAAACGATTTTACATATACATAAAATTTCTCTAAGGGTTGATGCTTTTGGTTATGGATCAGTTGGGCTTCGGCCCTTGCGCGGGCCTACGGGCTCCGCAGGCTCATAATTTGTAAAAAAAAATTTCTGAAGAACAGAAATCTCATTTCGAGTAATTCTTAAATTTCGAAATTAAATTGTGAATTTTCTGTGACAGTGAGTAAAAATAATAACAATGGATTAAAAGCAGACAGGTAATTAAATATAATAATTATTTTGAGTATTAAAATTTTTGACTTTTGACAGTTAAAATAAATAATTTTTTTGAAGCTGGTTTCTTTGAGAAACTGAAGAATCTCCGGCTGTGATAAGGGAAGAGCAGGTCAACGGAATGAAGAAAAGATAATTATTAATCTTTAACAAATAATTAAGATAATGGAACATTTTGAGAGGACATAAAATTGGTTATCGTTAGAAAAATGTAAAATGACCGGAAATTGAAAAAATTTTCGGCATTGAATTGACATATCCCTTAGAATAATTATCTAACATGTAATCTGCACTTAAAATAATCAATTAACCTGCTTAATAATATATAAGTAACATATATACATAAATATATAACAATGTTCTTAGGCTAAGATTTATCACCACTAGTTATACACGGCATATACTTTTAAGGATTAACCAAAAATATAAATTAAAGTTTAAAATTTTGAATCTTAATTTATTTTTTTTGATTTCACGGCCGTGTAACGAAAACTGTCGTGAGGCATGGGTGTATTATGCAATAAAATTATTTATAATTGTACACGCGAGGGTGTGATTAATTATAAAATAATTAATTAATTTAATAATTAATTTAAACGATCGATTAAAAAATGATTTTCTTTAATTTTGATCTCATATTCAAATATGAATGATGATAACAAAATCTACGTCTTCCATGAATTTATATGACTATGCTTTAAGCCACATGGCAAGTAGATAAACATATATACATATATGTACGATTAATGTTTAGAAATAATATATATGTCAGTAGATATAAGTGTTTATGTAAGCTATTGTAAAACTGCATTGGGGACTTGAGAATCGCAAAAACCACCAACATATACAACAATAAGATGCTATACTATACTATATTATATATTATTATATTATATGATACTACGCTATGAATATAAAGATGAAAAATATATACTATTGTTACAGTTAATATTGAAAGCTATTGAAGCCGAGCTAAATAAATAAATAAAAAATTTCACGCAGTGTGGCTTTAAGAAATAAGAATACGTTCAACAGGAACGGGCGGACTGGATGAAACCGTTTGTAAAAAGGGTTCATGTTGTTACGCCGTTCACAAAAGTTGTGACGCGACAATAAAAAAGTAGAATAGTTGATGATAAAATATATAGTTGGGATATTTAATAAATATGTGTGCTTAAAATATTTAATGATGGATCGAACAATTCCTGTCCGGCGTTTATGCTTATAATGGCTTTTAATGTGTCAGTGTTTGCTTATTTAGATAAACGACTTAATGTTATTGTACTGTTAGCTGTTGACAACTTGTAATGGTAATTAATTGTATTGGAAAATAATAATAGTTGAAATGAAAAAGAGTTTATTTATTGACCCGAATTTCTGTTGCAATTTTTTTTGGTTTGAATTGAGGTGGGAAATTCGAATAAGAGAAGTAGAAAAAAAGGGAAGGAGATAAATGGGTTTGAATTTGAGAATGGGGGTGGGAAAACAATTATGGGCTTTAGGTGATGGGGTTTGTTGGATTATTTGAAAGAAATAGGGAAAGAAGGTATAGCTTGTGATAGTGGAACAGTTGCTGATAAAGAAGGGAGTTTTTTTTTAATTTTTTAGAGCGGGGGAAGGGGTGAAACTTGTAACGTACTTACGTGATTCGGCAGTAGAAATATTAGGAAATAGACTGGCAGCCAGACTTTATGATCAGAAAGTCGGTATACTTTATTTGCGACCGACTTGACGATAATTTGTCGGAAACTTTCAGCTTTTCTGACTGCTGACTACGAGCTGTTACCAACTGTCCCGGAAAGTTGGCAAAAATCGACTGCTGCAACCTGATGCCAACTTTCTGAGAAGATTGAAGGCAAATTTCCGTCAACTGATAAGATATCAAATTTCACCACAAACTCTCTTGGGGAGTTGCCATAAACTTGAAGATATGCCAATTTTTGGGGTGAACTTGGCAACATATTGCGGTAAAAAGTGTCACCAGCCTGCTGCCCAATTGGCTATTGAAAGAGTTGGTAAAGGGTGAGTGGAAGATGAAGATAAAATCACAGCGATGGATAGATTGGCGATGAAAGGCAATGGAGATTTGATCCTACTGTTGATATCATCGCTACTGAGACTATCTACAGTGCAAAAAGTAAATTTTCGTGCAGAATCACATTCGACACTCAAGGTAGGAGTACAAAAGGCTCTTGTTTGATGGATTCCACACTAACTAACTGCAGGTCATAACACAAAGCTGGCCGTTTAAGGGTTCAACTCTGCACCAAATTTTTTTTTGCAATGAGCGAACAAGTTTTTTCCTTTACTTTTACGTGCCAGCGTTATCATAAATACTTTCTCTGAAAATCCTAGACAAATCCTAGAGAAAACCTAGAGAAAACTTGGAAAATTTTTTCCTTTACTTTTACGTGCCAGCCTTATCATAGAAACTTTCTCTGAAAATCCTAAAAAAATCCTTGACAAATCCTAGAGAAAATTTGGAAAATTTTTTCTTTTACTTTTACGTGCCAGCGTTATCATAGAAACTTTCTCTGAAAATCCTATTAGAGAAATCCTAGACAAATCCTAGAGAAATCCTAGAGAAAACTTGGAAAATTTCTTTGAAGGGCGGTTCTGTAGTATTTTTAATTTTTCTAAACAAGTAGACCCTGGCACTCCCGTATCGTCGTTCTTTCTAAAATGTATGCTACATCAAATTTACTTTACGGAGTTTCAGAAAATTCGTCTATTTGTCCCCTTTTCATCTTCATCTTGCTACTCACTATGTATATCAAAACTTTCATTCCCGTTCAATGAAGTAATTTTAACCAATCGATAATTCTTTTTCTAACGGCAAAATTCACGCATACACATATTCATTTAAGTCTGCTCATAATAACAGATAATTCAATTTATCCATAGAAAAGCAAATAAATTTCCCCAGCGTAAACTTCTATTCGAACCGCATCATAATTTAATTACTTTCCCTCGGGGCATCACCCCGCTGTCTCTCATTTAGCCGGCATAATTACATTTATCCTCCGTCGCGAAAATTTTTGTATAAAAGCTCCGTGCTTTCATGATCTGACCACAGTGAGCTTGCATCTCCAACAACATCAACACCTCTCTCAGAACAAACACGTAAGTACAAAAATTAATTCTTACAATTAATCCTCCTTATCTTTATCTTTAAAAATCTCATCTCATCTCCTCATGACTTTAAATTGTGACCGTAGGATTCAATTCCCGTAAACAATCAGTTTTCCTTTCTCTTATTCAATTTTTTGTCTCTTAACAAATGTCCCAATGATTAGCTGTCATCTGCAACTAATGACCAATTACTTGTTTTGACATTTACATTTTTCTTTAAATCTCAAGTCCTATAAAAGCTCAAAAATTCGCTCACTTCTTATCAGTCTTCTGTTAACTTTCAACTCATATACTTCTCACATCTTTCCGGTAAGTTTCTTTTACTTTTAACTCTAACAACAATTTCAAGTCAATTCTCTCTCACTAGTCTCCAATTTCATTTTTTGTATTTTTTTTTAAGTCGACGGTTTCTTTAAATTAATCGATCAGTTATTTTATTCTGTTAGTTATCAATTAATTATTTCAGATCCAAAAACCAAAAACTCAAAATGATGTCACTCAGAGTAATTATCGTCCTTGCCATCATTGCTTTCATTGCAACAGCCAACGTAGAAGGTGCCTACAAAAAGCCACCATTCAATGGAAGCATTTTTGGTAAACGATCAAACTCAGCAGCTGGTAATTATTTTCAAAATTTACTTCATATATTTTACCCTGATAGCAAAACTTTCTAGTCAGAAAATTGGTGTCAATTAGTTGTATTCAAGTTGATGACAACTTTAGTTTTTGTAATTGTTGACTATAAAGTTGTACCCTACTTTTTCAAAAAAGTGAAAGCAACTTTTCCAAAAATTAAAGGCATTTTTTCCAAAAACTGAATGCATTTTTTTCCAAAAAGTGATGGCAACTTTTTCAAAAAGTAAAGGCAACTTTTTTTTACCAATGAATGCTTTTGCTATCAACTTTCTTAGTAAATTAGCATCTAGTTGTCGTCAACTTATGAAAATGCCAATTTTCGCATCCAACTTGGCAACAAGTTGCAGCAGTAAGTTATCGTTTATTTGCTGTCAGTTTGGCTATCAGGGATTTACTCTCAAATTAAGCCGTAGACTTAAATTTTATTGATAAATTTAAATAGTGATTTCCTTTTTATATTATGGTCAATAATTTTTGTTTATTCGTACAGACTTCGAAGCCCTCAGCCGCGCACTTGGTAACATGTGCGAAATCGCCAGCGAAACTTGCAACGCATGGTTGATGCCCCAGGACACCAACTGAAGATAATCAACCGACTAATTTACGTACTTTTGAGCTACTGACGAAATAGTAAAAATTTATAATTATTTTGCTACAACGCCAATTTCCTATATATTTAAATGAAGATCACACCCAGCTTTCAAAATTTTTGGATATTTTTTTTTACTGTTTGTATCGAAAAAATTACGATTATTGAGTGTATAAATGCAGAGTTCGATAATTCAATTTTTTTATCATTTGTTTTATTTAAATAATTATTTATTGTATTCAATGTAAAATGTTATTTTGAAAAATAAAAAAATTGTATGAAAAAAATTTTTGTTATATTTGTCTACTATAAGTTTAGTGATAAGATACCATATTTTTTACCTACTATCAAAAATATGAAAAAATTATCTTTTTAATTTTTGGAGCTACCCCATTGTGCCCAAAAATGAAAAAAAAATTTATTTAATAGCAATTTTATATTTTCCCATTTTCTCAAACATCTTCATTTTAACGAGTCCAGTTTTCAAAAGGAAGTGTGCAATGACAATTTTATTTTTATATTTTTTGAGACGAATCAAAAATTTCTTGCAAGATTTTCTAGTCCTAAGAAAATTTTCGTCTTCAATTTATAATGCAAAATATTTCCTGCGCCGAAAAATCTTTTTTCTCTGTCGTTTAAAAATTTCCTCTATACGAAAAAAAAATATATCCAGAAAAAAAATATATAAAACATTTATTTTTATATATACCTCGCATATCAAAAAGTTAAAATCCTAATCTCAAAATTTTGACCTAAATTTTTGAGCTGAAACTTTACTTACTTCAGAGTCGCAATTTTCGCTCCTTAATTTTTTATTTCACACTCACGTTCACTTGCTGATTTACCTCGACATCAAATGTATGTTCAATTGATCTGTAGGTTGAGCTCAAAATTTTATCTAAGATATTTTTCATTTAAAAAATAAGTGGAAGCTTCCTAGAATATTTTTCAAAAATGATTTTTCCAATTTCGCTGATTATCGAATTTCTTTAAAAGATTGAAATCAAATGAAATTTAAATCTCACCCAGTCTACATAAATTAATTAACCGAATCACGTTGTCGCTCTACCAGCATGAATCTGAAAACCAGCATCATAAAGCCGCGAAAAAATCTAATTCGACCTATTTGGCGTTTTTTACAAAACAAACCGGGAGACTTGTTAACTAAATTTATAGCGAGTACTCGCGTCAAATATTTAATTAACCAATTTCGCCAGTATAAAAGCGCGAATAGAAATAAATTCGCACAGTCAATTCAAATTACCAAGCACTCAAGGTAAGTAAAAAATTAAAATTTATATTTAAATTCATAAATAATAAATATTATTTGTCCACTTCATTTTATTTTTATAAATTTGTTTGTTGTCATAAAATAATATATATATCGCTTATGAGTTTACTCAACTTGTTATCGATTTATCAAAATAGTTTGAATAAACTGATGCAGTATAGACAAATACTCAACTACTCGATACTCGATAATCCCGATATTTATTTTCGATGCACTTGAAAAATATTATCTGCTCAGTTCTATATAAAATTCGTGTCATTCGATTTAATATTCAGTGTCCAGCAAACCTTGGACATTTAATGTTATATTTTTTATTTTTTGATATAATGATAACCTTACAAAAAAAATTTATTACATATTTTTTTGCTTTCAATTAATTTTTAAAAAATAAATTCTGTAGTTTGTGTTATTAAATAATTTTTTTTTTATTTTTCATAGATTTAAAAATCATTAACTAAAAAAAATGTTGAAACAAAATAAAATGTACAAAATGTTTGTTGGTGAGTTATTTAATTTATTTATTTATTAACTACTTTTTTTTTTTTACTGATTACGCTGTAAAAAATTATCGGAGTAAGTCTGAAGTAAATGCGTAGTGTGTGATTCTTTATTATTAATGACCATAGTGAAATTCACTTCAGAGAATTTATTTCAAAATCAAAATTCTAGATCAGGAAATAAAGTCTTCATTACTCCGAAATTACATGATCCTGAAGTTAACAGACAATTAAAAATTTTTAGATTTTTTTTTTCAACAAATCAATGACAAAAAAAAAAAACTAAAAATATGCACATGTGGAATATTAAAAGAACTATAAGTGCAATTTTTCAAAATCTTTTTTTTTTAATAATTTTTAGTTTTAAAAAAATTCCAAACTTATTAGACGTTGGCTTACTTCAGTATCATAAAATAACTCCGCTAAAAAAAATCCTATATTTACTCCATATGTGAAAAAAAAAAAAAATAAAAATATGCACATGTAGAAAATTTAAAAAGCTACAGGTGCATTTTTTTAAATATTTTGTTTTTTGAAATTTATCATTGTTAAAAAAATTCAAAAATTATTAAATATCGGCTAACTTCAGTATCATGATTTTTTACAGTGTAAATTTATTATTATCATTATTATTATTATTTTTATTATTATTTAAGTGATTTGTGTAACTGGTATGGTACTTTCAATAAACTGGACCACCGTCGGAGCTGACGAAGTACCAGCATTTTTTCTTAAAATAGCAAAAAATATTCCCCGAGTCGGGCGGAGCGGCAGGATCGACGATTATTTATTTAACAAGCAATCGACCAATTATCCGCGGGCTAATAAAGTTGCTGAATATACTCCGGTACTTATTTGTCAATAAAATAAATTATTTATAATTAAATTAAATTTCTGAAAGAAAATTTTTTTTTTAGTCTAATGAATATTTGCCTTACACTGGAGGAAACGATCCGGAAATACATAAAAGGATGGTGAATTATCCTGCACCAGGAAGTAAATTAAGCATATCTATACATGTACTTTAGTTTTAATAATTTTGAATAATTTTTTCTAGACTTCGAATCAGTATCGTGGGAACATTTCCCTCTAGCTATTGAAGGACCTCCAGAACTTTGGCGTACACTTGCATCATATACGAACGATAAATATGGAACCTCTTCTGATGAGTCCGTTCTCTGTCTATTAAAAAAATTACTACTAATTTTAATTAATTAATTTAATAAGAAAAATTTGTAATTAATTTTTATTTTTTTTAGTATCGACAACGAAGTTTGGCAACGAAATAAACGCAAAAATGGTGACGCAGCCTAATGGGATGAGGAAAAAAAAATCTGAAGAAACGGAAAATTTTTAAAAATAAAAAAACTAAATTAAGGAAACGATTTTTTGTTAAAGGTGTTGGGAAATAAATGTAACAAAAAATATATTGTAGTTGAGAAATAAAAGAATTTGATTATAATTTATATTTTTATTTAAAACCAAATCCATGGGTTATGTAATAAAATTGGAAAAAAGGGAAATGGGAATAAAAAAATGTGAAATAGTGGAGTTGAAAGGTGTAATTTGTATAGTAAATTTATGATGGCTGGTAACAAGATCGGGCTGTTGGATGTTGGTGAGATAGGCGTGTATCGAATGGATCTGTCGATTATTGTCGAATGGTTTTCACAATGATGATAAGTTAGTAGCGAGGAATAGGAAGGCTAGGATATAGCGAGCGGTCGTACGGTGAGCAAAATACGAGGATAAGGATAAGGATAAAGAATTTGCTGGTGGTGGTGTTGCTGAGAGCAGATAGACTCGATCAATTGACGTGCCGCGGCTCCTGATACTCTGTAGTTATCTAGAGAGCGGCTTATGATCGAATTGAAAAGTTTAAGTTTCTAGGTGTGAAACTCCGAGCGGTTCGCACGAAACCCAACTCGAAATGTGAATTTTATTTGACTTTAGAGGAGAACTTAATGTCGATCCCTCGGGTCGTCACGGATATGATATATTTATATATTTATATGTGGGATTAGATGAATGCAGGGTTGATATGCCAATTGATACTCACTCTCAGGAATACAGAGAAATTTTATAACTTTTTCATAAATCACCGGGCACTTATTTCTAAGTGCTGTGAGTTTCTTTTGATGTAAACCTCGAGAGCGCCGTTTTATTATTCATTTTAACTTGTCGCGTTTTATGATTCAATAGTTCACGAGTTTCCTTAATTTTCGACTCTTTCCTGCATCAGTATGGACAGATATTTTTTGTGTAATTTCACACCTGTCTTCAGTTGATTTATGACCGATCATTTTTTCCTTTCCCAGTTTGCTGGTAAGATATCGGTGACGTTTCTGATAAGATGGCTCTTATTTATCGATTTATTTTCAAATTTCATCTTAGAAAATTTTAAATTTAAAAAAAATGAGAAATTACTCATTGGTCTGATACTCGAAAATTTTTGCAATGACTCCGATTTTTTTTTTATTATCCCAAAATTTTTTACGAATATGAACTTTAGTTCGTTTACACAAAAATTCCTGAAAAATAATTCAAACTTAATTTTAAAATAAAAAAAAAAAATTAACTAATTTTGAAAAAGTCATAATTTCGATTTTTCAAATAAATTTTTCAAAAATTAAAATAAAGTGATATCCAACTAACCAGTGGTCAGTAACTTTTTCTAACCACTTGTTTGCGCGCTCACTGATAAGATGGCGCCAGTGAGGTGTTTAAAAAAATGGCGGCAAGCATGCGCTCGTATCGTTATTTTTTCCCGTTCGTTATTTTCTCTCCGTAACAATAAATTGTCGTAATTACAATAATTCCGAGTCTCGAAGCGATACTTTGTGTGTACCCGTCGTCTCGCTGCCGCCGACCGGTAATTTCAATTCATCCTTGTGGTTAAGTGACAACAGCCACGATTTACTGTCCGTCTTTCTCTCTGCCTCTGTTTCAATCTCTTTATCCCTCAATCCCTATCTTTTCCCTCTTAGCCAGCGATTGCTGGCACACTACTGACCCAAATTCTGTAATCAACCCTTAGTCCTATCGGCCGTCTTACTGTCTGCCTCCGAATTTTTTCTTCACACCCCTCCCCTCCCTAATTAAGAATTCAAATACAAAAATAATAATGAATAAATATTGTTATTATTATTGTTGATATCAACAATTGAGAAAGTGAAAGGGCTAGACTCGGAAGCGGAAGTTGAAACGCATAACGAGCGAACAATAGACTTAGAGGTTGTATAGTCACTTAATACCCCTGATTAGCCGCTTACACGGGAAGAGTTGACTCAAAAGAGACTGCGTGATATGTCCGGAAATAAGACGGCACTTTGCATTAGTGTAGATTGTAAATAGTCTGGATGGTGTGCGGGTGTGTGTACTCAGTGCCCGCGGAGTATGACAGCGAGGGCTGCCAGGGTGCTTTCGGATAGGACGGAACGAAGGATCGCGCGGGCAACGAGCGTCCATAATCACGTAATGTGGTTATCATGCCAATTGCGTAAATATTTGAGCCAATTTGCGGCATGCAACACTGATGCGAGGATGTGCAGCTCTACTTGAACCGAGCGAGCGCACGAGGATCCGAGTGCGACGGTCTATGATCGACTGAGCATTACTGCTATCAACTTGGCGTATTTGCCTGAGTCATTAACACCTATATAATTCACATCAATCTCTTAATCCTTTTAAATATTCACTTTATCTATGTTTTTATTTTCTTAATACGGTTTTTTTTTTAATTAGAGGATTTATTATTTGAGGGATTTTTTTTTAAATTGAAAAGTTGCCGCGTTTTTTTAAAATTTATATTCAGTAATTGCTGAATAAATTTTTTATAAACCGATAAATTAAAAATTTGAATTTAATTTCTGGCGGGAAAATTCAAAATAAAAAAATGGGGAGATCACTTTTTTTCAAATAATTATTGAATTAATTTTTTGTACGGAGCAATGGATGTCTAGAATTTTCAAAATAAAATTTGAATTTTGAATGAGAAAATTAAAAAAAAAAAGGAGCCAACTAAAATATTTGAATATTTTATAAAATTTAGGGGATGACTTTTTTAAAAATATATTTTGTAGTAAAATGAAAAATGGGGTAAAATGGTCAGTCTGTTTTATGAAAAAAAATTTCATACATTTGAATTTTTCAGCAGAAAGTCCCCAAAATTAAAATTAAAAATTTCAATTGACCATTTTGCCCATTCTTGTTATATTTCTTCTCTCGAAAAAATAAAAACTACTGACTTAATTACAAACTGATGAATTAAAAAATAAATTTTAATCTCTGGTGTAAATTTAATTACAAAATAAAATAATTTTTGACAATGATACTAGAGGGTATAATTCGTGAATTAAATTGACTAGTGAGACACATGAATGAAATGATGAGACGTGGAATTGAAATGTTGAGCTGGTGGTCGATCGGACGGTCATCATGAGTCGCCAAGTCGCTACAACAGTACATATAAATATAAAAATGATTTTATTATAGCGTGTGAATGGTCGAGTAAAAATAAGAGGGCGTAAAAAGTAAAAAAATATTATTAAGTACAAAGATAAAGCGTAAAAAAAGGAAGCGGTTGAAGATGACCCAACGGAGAAGTCATATATAGCGCAAAGTCATGGCTAGTAATGACGCAGAACGCCTCTCACAGACGCCTCGTCTTATTTTTTACTTCTTGTCTACTTCTTACTCCGCTACTACTAAATAATAAATAAAATAAAATAATATTAAAACTCTATCTCATGAGACATCATATAATGTACTGAACACTTTTTCGGGCGCCAACATCCGCTACCGTGACTCTCCAGTACCCAATGACTTCATTAATGACCACTAATTTATTTTTTGAAACTTATTTTTTTATTTTCACTCAATACCAGACATTAACTACTAGACTTTTTAATTCCTCTTAATATTCTCGTACTAAATTTATTGAGCAACAAAAAGAGGAAGGAAATGTTTAAGTGTTAAATAAATTGTTGGGGCTAAAAAATTTTAAATTATCAGAAACCCAAGCAATTAAGGCGGACGCTAATGTGTCACAAATTTATTTTGATTGTAATGTTTTTTTTTTTTTAGTTTTTTTGTAACGTAAGATACTACCGGCTATTTTATATTTCATCTTTAATGGAAACTAGTCACGCCCGAAACAAATAAACCGTCACTTTTATCACAATTTTATTTTTTATTGTATGCCAAATTTTACGGAGATCTAGGGAATTTTTTTATTTTTTACGCCAGAAAATCAAATAACCGATAAGTAGACCGACAAATTTTTTTTTTAGTAACATTCGATAAATTCAAATTTTTCTAAAATACAACACGGGGTAAAATGGTCCAATTAAAAAAAGTGATTTTTTTTTCTCAAGAGAATTTCAATGTTAATATAAATTTTCTGAAAATTCTTATGATTCTGAAGTCAGTAGACAATTAGTAATTTTCTGATTTATTTTCCAACAAATCGATTACGAAAAAAAAAACTAAAAATATGCACATGTAGAGAATTTAAAAAACTACAGGTGCAATTTTTTAAAATATTTTTTTTTTTGTAATTTATTGTTTAAATAAAAATCTAAAAATTATTAGACGTTGGCAGTATCATAAATTCGTAAGTGTAAATAAATTTTATTTATTTTTTCGTAAATAAAACGAGTATCTTTTTAAAATCACCTGTTATTTAAAAGCAGTTTTAAAAACTAAAAAGAAGTAAATTACCACAATAAGAATTTATTTGGGAGTAATTTGTAAAAGGTTAAGTTACAACTTTAGTTGGCAGAGTGTTAAATCGGGCTGCTATTGTAAGTTAAAAGGGTATATTATGTATATATATATAATGGTCTGCAGTTGGGTTACAAGTTACAGAGTGTAAACTACAAAAAACAACCCCCCACGATGCGGACTGCGAGGACAGACACCACAGGGTGCTAAATGAAATTAGCGTGGCGTTTAGTCTATTTAGTCATGGCACTTTGAGTGGTCCACAACAGCTACTCTTTCACGATTATAAATTATTTAACGATGACTTGCGATACTCGACACACTCCGTTTAACATACAATAGCAGCAGAAAGAAAAAAAAGCCTAAATAAAGAGCTACTTAAATTAATCCATCGGAAATAAAAATCGGATCCTTGTTCTTCAATAAATTCGGCCGATGACTGAAATCGTCTATTTATTGGGAAAAAGATAATTAGCTTGCGTATTAATTTTTATTATAAATGGATAAAAAAATTATTTATATATATTCTTTATATATTTTTATGGGTAAAGGGGAGTGGCAAAGTCGGATTCGAAGACTTTGTATGGGGCCTGACAGGGAGACGGGATGGGATGAGGGTGAAGATGCTCGACGGTGGACTGAGGTATCAGGAAGAAGAGGGCATGATAAAAAAAAATGTAAAAAGGGTCGAGAGGCGTGAAACTGTGGCGCCCGGCGCTGTACCTCGGATAAAGGGTACCCGTGATTTTTGGAAAAGGAGCAAGGATAAATTGTTACTCTGTATAGGTATAGATCTATAGGTAAATTTGGGTGTATGTGTGTGTTTTGGGAGTCGGGTACCTTGAAAAACGTAACACGCCTGGGGATAGACACAAGACTCTTTCTCAATGACTCCGGCGTCAAGCCAACAAGAGGTCGACCGAAAAATTTCTCATTTCTTTACTCTACTGAGAAGACTTTGTAGGTTTTGCTTTAGATTTTATACTTTTGTTGGATTGTAAGTTGACCTCGCTGCAGGATACTGTTTCGATATCCGTTTATAATTATGAGTGACGTATATTTCTTTTTTATTTATTATTATAACCGTAATATATTGTTAACGTTTATTTTAAAATTTGTTTCGTGCAATACTTTGTTTTTGCTGCTCAATTCGTAATCGCCTTTTAAAGTTAATGGGGTAAGAAGAGGCTTAGGGTGATCATTGAAAGGGAAATTTAATCTTCTGTGACTTTGGTTTCAGTGAAAAATCATGTGGGACTAGAGGTTTAAAAGTTGGAACGATTTGAACAGTTTGGGAAGTTTTGGAAAAATATATAATTATTTTTTTTAAACTTAAAATGGCTGTATCTGGTAAAATATCGATTTTAGGATATTTTTTATAAGGACTAAAGTTGTAGGAAATTCAATTTCCTGTGATTTTTGATTCTTTAAAAAATCGCGTAGGATCAATAGTTTGAAAGTTATAGCGCTTCAATGAATTTGGAAAATTTTTGGAAATTATACAAATTCTTTCTAAGGCTTCATATAGCGATATCTTTAAAAATATTGAAGTTAGGACATTTTTTATGAGCACTTAAGTTGTGGGAAATTAAATTTCCTTTCCAACGACCTCCTTAAACATCAAATTATTCCAAATAGTCCCTAAGAAATTTCTAAGAAAAGAAAACTTTCTCAATCTTCAAATTTTCAAGTTCAAAAAAAGTTACGATTTTAATTATTTAAAAAAATAACCAAAAATATTTGAATACAAAAAATATTTGTCAGTCTCCATAATGACCGGAAGAAGAATATTACAAGCACATATTGAGTGAAGTTCATCAAGAGGAAGGAATAGAAGAAAAGAATAAAAAAAGTCTATATGACTAGTCGGGGGGTCTCGTTGGTCCTTTTCTTCGAGCATCTCCTCATCTCGTTCTTGTTCTCGTTCGGTGAGTATCATCGGCTCCAAAGCCTCGGAAGCAATTATAACCGACCCGCGGCGCGCGGTCTTTGTCTCGCGGTACCTGTCGGCTTGTTTCACAAACGAGGTTAGACGCGGGCCACTACAAAGGATCATCTTCCCCCGCCGACCTTCTTCCTTCCCGCGGCCTAGTCTCAGTGATACCTCTCCTACACCTATCTAGTCATTTCTACATCCACAAATGTACATCTATATATATTTTTGGTCATTTTATTTTCATTTAAAAATCTTATTCACTCGCCTCAATAACACACTTCTTAACTCGTGTGGTCCATGAGTCCAAGCTTTGGTTGAGTCCTCACTCAACTCACTCTCTCTCACCCATTCACTGACTCGATTTTTTGCATCAAATATTTACACATTTTTATTGGGTGCTAAAGCCATTCGTAGCGCCATCGGTCTTTTTGAATCGGTCATTTGTGTGTTGGTTGATGCGCTCGTTAGTACGGTTTATTATAAATAATAAACATCAAACTTATTATTATTAAATTTTAAAAAAAATTTTTTTCATCAACAATTTTTTTTTACGGACAAAAAATATAAAACGTATTAATTATTGCAAAGAATAATAATGTATTTAAAGTGAGCTAATAAAAAAAATTTATTTAACTTGGAAATCTTCCAAGAGATCTCATGCCCAAGTACACAGGTGAGTTACGTGCACCGAGAAAATATCGCGTGAGCGGTGTGCACAGTGAGAGAGATCCTAGTGATGTAGTCGCAGGAGTACTCGCTGTGAGTAAACCAGTAGAGTACCGAGAGAGTAAGAGTCAATCTGCTGAAAAATAAGACAAGAGACTTTGCTTGTGTACGAGAAGTAAAAAAGGAAGCGAGTCCCAGGTTCAACTACGAGGAGCGAGAGGGATCACTAGATACCGAGGGTAAATGAGCTGGTGGGGGCTTTCGAGAATAAGGTAGACGTACTATGAGAAATCAAGGAGAGAATGCCCGAGGTGAGGTGTAGCCATCGAATCCGGGACACGCGAGCCCAAAGGGAAATTATTGTTGACTACCACCAGTCTATACTTCTCTGTCTTTCTTTGCTTTAAGAAGCTATATTATACATCAAATCTGCTCTACTCTAAATTTATGCAATCTTGTTTTATACACTAGTCATTTTTACGAATTTTAATTAAATCATAAATTTATTTATTTTTTATCTCTCACTAAAAAAAAAAATTATTGGTACAGGTTCAAGTCAGGGACAAAATATTTTTTTTCTCGGACTGATTCAACTTTGGATTGGGGGTAAATTGGACCAGCAGTAAATTTTTGCCCAAATTTCAGCCGGTCCATTTCACCCTCCAAAAACTTTTCCTCAAACTCAGAATCGAAAAATAAAAATTTTCTGATATCAAGCGACTCTCAATCCTGGACATCGACATCAGACTAAAACCCAAGTCAGCTTTAGTCTCAGTGGCTGAGAAGACGGTGAGGTAAAATATAAGAAGAGGAGCAGAGTCAGAGGGAACTGGCGCCGCACGCGGCAGCCTCAAAGGAATCCTCCACACGCCCATCTGTCTCCGCCCCGCCTCCATACCCGCACACTGTATACATCATATATGCATGCTATATAGACACTCGTATGAGTGAAGACAGAGTACCATCGGTTGAAAGAGGGAGAGAGACAGCTTTGCAAACTGAGTCCTATACTCACAGCCCTGAAGCTGCTGCCATCCAGCAACTACACACACAGACATTATGTACACATACACACACACGTACACATATTAGTGCTTTTGTACGTTCGATATCACGTCAGCTCACGTCACGTTACACCCTAGTCATATATATATATGGTGGTGGGTCCGGGGGATGTCTATAGGGCTGCGGTATACTACCGCTGCAGGTGAACGACTACACCACCTCACTTTACTCTGTCCCTATACTACACACTCGTATCACTAGTTTCTATACAACCGTGATGAGGTCACTGTAACTTCAACTAGAGCGAATATTTTTATTTGATTGCACCTTTCGTCTATACAGTTTTATTGTTTAGATTTTTTTCCACTCATATGTCTGTCTATATTCACATATATTAATATTTGTATATATTACAATACATATGTGTATTGTATTATTTGCTTTAACAAATATTATATTTTTTAACTCTATATACTTAGTCCCGAGCATTATCTCATTAATAAATATTTTATTAAATTGTTATTCAACTATTTTATTATCGCTAAATATATATAAATTAAATTGTATCGTTCTTTGATAATATATCATTTACAAATCAAAATTCATGCATGTTTATTTTTTTTTTGACTCGTGTCCTTTATCGAAATTTGTCACAAATTTATTTTTGAAATTTGAGTACTGATTTTTTTTAAAAATTTCTCAGTGCCCCATTTTGCCCCGATATTTTGTGTCTAAAATTTTTATTAATAAAATTTATAAAAATTTGACGGTCAATTTTTATTATTTTTTTTTTTTATTTTTACCGAAATTTCGAAGTATCACCCTCTGGCTTTTATGAATAAATAAAATTTAAAGGTCACCCAAAATTACGACATAAAATACGGGATTACATAAAAAGTAAATCTGAAATAAAAATGAAATTTAAAATTTAAAATCACCCGAAAGATTAATCGATTTTTAAGTGACCAATTGCCACTGTTGGTCCTTGAGCAAAATAAAGCCAACTCATGCCTGGTGTTATATGACTTGCTAAAATAAATCCAACTATTTTCACTTCACCATTACATTGTAATAGACTTTTAATCCCAGTTGTACCCAGTAGTAGTGCCTAGACCCCAGATTTTCTCTCAGTATCTTCCTCTCTCTCTTTCTCTATCCCCATATATATATATATAGATATACCCATGTTGCATCTCGTCTCGTTTTTTTTTGACTCCCAAGATCTTTCTCGTTTCACGACTCACTTATACTCATAGCCGGCAAGAAAATCACCGGTACCGGTCTCTTTAGTCAGTTGACTAATGAACCTGCAGACGAGGATCCCGATCATCATCCACTAGATTACCTTCTCTTCATTCTCGTTTAAACTTCGTCGAAAGGGTCAACTGCGTAATGTCAAAAAAATACATTTCATAAAAAATATACATTAAATATTTAATTAACAATAATAATAACAATTTATTCATTTATTTATTTATTTATTTGAGTAAAAAATAAAAGGTGAAAAAAAAAATTATTTGGGTGGCTTGACTGATTGGGCAGGTAACTAATGAGCTTCAGGTCAGTGCTAATTGCCTCGCGAGTAATATTCCCCAGCAAAAACCAGGTAAAACACACAAGTCGGGCTTGCCTCCAGACTCGAGACCGTGATGATGATCAAAGAGACGGACGAACCGCTTCCTGGGCACGACCTTCTGTCCGACCTTCCCAATTTATTTTATCCACATGCCCGTTTACGTTTCAATACCACCGAATACACAATCTCATCTCTATATATATTTGTATGTTTGAGCCTCTTGTTTTTTATCATCCACTCAACTCCTCAGTCGTGTCTTGCGTATAGACAGTGCCCAGGTCCAGTGGTTTCCTCAGAGACCTCACGGACCTTTACACTCTGACTTGAGGAGAGACTCGACTTGGTCCCTTTGTTCATCATCAAGCTGCCCGGGGGGCTGGCTCTTCTCACGAAAGCCTTCTTATTCTTCTTCTTCTCTTTGCTTCTTCAGCTTTCCTGCTCTTTCTCATTCCAACCCCAGCACGTATTGTAACTTTTTTATCATTTATTACATTTTCTTTCTCTTTAATCATCATGTCCAAAATATATACAATACACATTCATCGGTTACCCATCGATCAAAGCTCCTAATTTCGACACCAGGTCTTTTGTTCAGTTCTAAAAATAAAAAAAAATTTTAACTTTAAACTTTCTTTAACTCAAACTTTAATTAACAGCCAACTTTCCAAGCTTTTAATTAAATTAAACTTTGATTTCTTAAATTTGCTAATTCAGCATTTGCTTAATTGTCATTTTTTAATTAAATTAAAATAAATTTTTTTTTTATTACGGTACCTATTGTTATTACGGGTATTGAAAGATATGTTTCGGTTGAAAAAAAAAGTTTACATTGGAAATGTCTTACACGGAGTGTGGATGTATAATTTAGCAGAGGAATAAAAAATAAATAAATTTTATAGCCGTGTTTGCATCTGCATCTTTGTGGTTTTACAACGTCCAAGAAACAGAACCCAAGTTGGAGAGAGAGTACTGTATCAGCAATAAATGCTGCCCCGGGCTGTCTTGATCGCTAAGGAGTAGTAGTTTATATGTACACTCTTCATAAAAGGAGACTGCGGTCAAATGAGAGCGAGCAAGAGGCCCAGGGTGTGTTTATATACATATTTACATGTGTGTACATGTGTGGGTATGCTTGTATAGGTGTAAGAGTAGAGCAGAATAGTACGGGCCGAAAGCGCCTTGAGGCAAAACTGGATTCGCCGGTTGAGTCCCAAACTCCTAGAAATCCCTTCTGGCGTCGTGCCATCAGAGACCACAAGGGCCAATTACGCTACATATAGTTGACTATCCCGGTCGGACAAAAAGTTAAAATTTTAAAAATACATGGACAAAAAATGGTAAAAAAATTTATAAACTTCGGCAACACGAACGCAGATCATCAGTCAAGATGATGCATTCTTTCGTGCATCGCACGAGATGTCAAAAATATTTTTAAAATGAATTTTTTTAAGAAACCGCAAAAAGTTATTTTTTTATTATTCGTTTAAACGTTTAACTTATTTTTCTTTAACAAGGGAATTCAATGAAAGTAAAGTTTCATTTTTTTATTAATTTATTTTATTGGAAAAAGTAAAGGTTTAATTTTTCAAGAATTTCTGATGGTAATTTATGTTCTGTAGATTTAATGAGCAGTATCTCAAAAAGTTATGAAGATAAATAGATGTTTAGGGTGACTTTTGAAAAGGAAATTTGATTTCCTAAAATTTTTTATTCTTCATAAAATTTCGTGAGATCAATACTTAAAAAGTTACAGCCTTTTATAGATTTTTGAATTTTTTTTCCAAAATATTATTTTTTCACACTTTGATGACTGGATTTGAAAAAGTTTTGATCCTAGGATATTTTTTATCGCAAAATTGTAGGAAATTAAATTTCCTCTTAATGACCTCCTCAAGTGTCTAATTATCTCAAATACACAGAAAAAAAGGATTTTTTGGCGCAAAAAATTTTTTCTTGTTCTAAGAAAATTTTTACTTGGCTCGAGGAATTTTTTGTATTATAAAGTGAAAACAAAAATTTTCTTGGGGTGAGAAAAAATTTTTTAGGCGAGAAAAAAATTCTTGAGCCAAGAAAAATTTTTGTCTTCAATTCATAATACAAAATATTTCTTGCGCCAAGAGATTCTTTTTTTCTGTGTAATAAAATATAAAAATAATAATAATGAAAAATTTCTTAAACGAGGTCACAAAAAATAAATTCTTTGCAAAAGAAAAGAAAAAAAAAATCAAAAAATGATCGTTTTTAATTTGGTAAAAATGTAGGAAAAATATATATTATTACATAAATATTGATTACATACATAGTAGTAAATAATAATAAAAGAGAAGTTTGTTTCTTCCGCCGAAAAGTTAAGAGTTGGCGTGACAGCCGAAGGCTGACAGGCAGATGCATACCAACTCGAGTTGACATTGCACGCTGCGGGCTAGCGTGGGTCGTACATACATATATATATCGTACAACTATAACTTCTTTCTCTCTTTCATCTATACACCCCACATCCCCACACCTCCATATACATATATATATTCATACATATATATAAAGTCCTCACACAACCTCTACCGCACACGAATCTCGCGGACTCATATCACGCACGTCCTATTTCATATCGATGCTTATTCTCTTCTGCACGCACATTATTCTAATACATGTCCATACATTTGTACCAATATCCATATATATATACATACATGCGTTTTGTTTCACTTGAGTGAGGACTAAACGTATCGTGAGTCTGTAGGACATGGACATGAGCGCGTGGACACACCCGGCGGCTCAAACTCGCGCGTTTGTCGTCATCATATATATACATATATATGATTTCTACTGTCCATTTATATTAATACATATATACGTATGCATTTGACGACATGGAATAGTAATGAGGGACAGAGATACAAGGCGGGTCTTCTACAACACCGGGAACGTCGAGGACGTCGGTGCGTCGTCACGCGAGAACGCCGCCAGCTGACGTTCTCACTCTTTTTACAATTTTTTTTTTTTTTCATTTTTTTTATTTTGTTTCCATGGACAGAGGCTCGGACTCGATGGACGAGGATTCCTGTCTATAGACAATACATGTATCTCTGATATATTTAATTTTATATGACATTGTTTAACTGTGTAATTATAGATAGCGAAAGGGGTTGGTGTACGTACTGTAATAGGGGTTTAAATTCTTAGGAACGGTATTTAATTAAATAGAGGAATTTTTTAAACTTTATCATATAAAATGATAATTACTTCATTTACTTAGTTCGTTTTTTTTTTTTTTTAATTCTATTGTATATAATTTTCCCTTTTTTTTCGTTTTACAGAATTGTCTTTAAGGAACTAAACGGATCGGAACGAAATTTAAGTGACTGGAGAGCAAACGACCCGTGGGAAAAAGCAAAGGTTATCCAGGGTGGAAGGGAAAGTCTAGGTCTAGTTTCAGGTGGTCACGGGTAGCAACTGAAAAACAAAGAGACCGAACAAGTTGCAGAGTGACGAACGTCAAAAGTGATGCATCGGGGGCGGAAGGATGCAACTGTAAAGGGTGTGGCAGCTTCCCTGCATAGAACCGAGCCTTCGCCCAAAAAACCGATTCCGGTAGCATTTTTTCTCAGAACACCAAAATAGTAACTGAGGTAAGAATTTTTTAAAGGCCCTAAATTAATTGTATAGTCGTTCCGACTAGACATGAGAACTCGAAACAATAGTTTGTCATTTTTTTTTTTTTTTTTCTTTTACTAGAACTTTATTTTGATCACGACTGGATAAAGTTTAATTTTAGTGTAACAGGTCGTAGTTGGGAAAAATGTTTTATTTGAATTTCGACACGAATTAAAAAGTCATTCCAATGTCGCATGAGGATCAAACTCACATGCACATTTTTAATAAAATAAATAGGGGAATCCCCTATTTATTTTTTTTACAACAATGTCCCATTTTACCTCGGAGTCAATTTTTTCCTGCTCAACAAAAAAATTCAGAAAAAAAAAATTTTTAATTTGGGATGGTCAACTTGCCCCAACCCTCTTACAAATTGCAATTAAGGATTTTTGAACGAAAAATAGTGTCTCATTTTGCCCCGGACATTTGCCAAAAATATGATGTCTCATTTTACCCCAGTCTTCCCTAAAAATAAAATATATATAGACATCGATGAGTATAAAAGGGAGAAGTTGATAGCCAGCTAAATATAGGAAAGCTCTGACTGATGCAAAAGCACTAACACCGAAGAAAGTCTACATATATGTATACATAAGGGGAGAAACATATATATAATATAACGTGGTCAAACGAATCGTTTGCGGGCGACGCCCACCCATATTCGCCCTGGCTTTTACTGCCAGGTAATAAACTACGAAAATTATTATTCGACGGGTTGTCACAGCTCCAGGCGATACTTAAAACTTAAATTTCAAGCCTCAGTACTTTGGCATTCTTCCAAACCCTTCTCAAAAGCTCCTCCATGGCTAGACCGAATTCTCCCGAAATTCAAGACTCCAATAGTTCTTCTTTAAAATGTCAAATTTAAGGTCGGCAGGGGAAAACGGACAGGGGGTGTACTATCATTAAAAAAAAAATTTAACGTATTTGAGTCCCCGAAAACTTATAGTATTTCCTCAAGTACCTCCCTGATGATATGATAGTCAAGTTAGCCGACGTCTAAGAACTTTAAAATTTTTTTTTAAACGATAAATTATAAAAAAAAAAATATTTTGAAAAATTGCGCCTGTAGTTTTTTAAATTTTCTACCTGTGCATTTTTTTAGTTTTCTTTTTTTTGTAATTGATTCGTTAAAAAAAAATTCGAAAATTTTTAATTTTTCTAACTTCAGGATCATCCCGACAGAATTAAAGTTAGCGAACATCTGAAAATTTTAAAAACTTTGAAATAATATATTAAAATGTTTGTAAAATAAAAATAAAAAAATGCATGTGTAGACAATTCTAAATTCAGAACATGCATTTTTTAAAAATTTTATTATTTTAATTATTTAATTTTTTTACATGTAATTAAAAATTTCTCATATGTCTGCTACATTTACACCCCCCCCCCCCTCTATATTTATTAAGAAACACGATAAAGTGGTTCAGGTTGATGAATCGATAGGCTCCCTATTAGCCAACTATCCAGCTCCGACTTTAGTAGCAAACTCGAACAAAACATCAGCAACTCTCGTTGCCGGTTCCGTGTCTAATTGAATGGCATTTTATTTAGCACACTTCCATGCACTCAGATTGCGGCTATTTACCAAGCTCAATTATGTAATTCACCGTACACAAACCTCAGTGGTTGATGGTTGGAGCAAATAATAAGTATACCACACGTACACACATATATATTTGCATCAGCCATATATATTTTTACTGCTCATAATGAAATGAACAAAAGATTCTTTTGGTCATTCCAAAACGGTTTCGCCCGAAAATGAAGAAAAAAAAAAAATTAATTATACCCAGACTGTTTCATGTTTAATATTCTGCTTTATGGTATTAATAGACTTATTATCTATAATCGATATTTATTATTCGTGTTAAAATATTTACTGACGGACACGTGTCATTTTGACTTTCCTTACTAATAAAGTGATGGTTATATAATATTTGGAATTAAGTTTTACGATTTCAAGATAAACATCAATAAAACTCGGGAGTTATTTGATATTTACTCGATTAATAGTAGAATAATATAAAAATATATAAGAAATAACAGAACTATTTTCCAGATTGTGGTACTCAATGGAGTTTTCACCGGTAGTTGGAAGTGTTAATTTATATATAATTATATATTTGGGATAGCAGGGAGCTTAACTCTAATTGAATGAAATTGGGATGAGCCGAAAAGGCAATTAGCCTAGAAAAATAACGGAAAACAATGGGCCGATAATCTAGTGGGGGAGAGAAAGCCGACACGACCTGGAAAAGACTTTGGACATCAGATAGTGTCACAGAGTGAGGAGGAAGAGAAAATTTTCTGAGGCTAAGGTACTCTGGTTAGAGGAAAGGTTGAGGATGACTAGGACATTGTGGTCCGTTGCTCGATCGAATGTCGCCGTGGCAAGGATGCGTGAGTGCTCGGAGGCTAATGCGGGTCTAGCCGGGACTTCCGGTTCTCACGAGAAGTCCCGGGTGCCTGTAGCTACGAGCTAAGAGTCGAGTGAAGGTACACGCTCGTGTACAACTAATAATAGCGAGTGTGTCGACGGTGAAGGTGGATCATGCATGAGTTGGAAGGTAGCTGTTGAGGTTAAACCAGAAGCAGAGATAGAGGAACTGATGTATTCCTGGTTGTGCTGGTTGTGGTGTGAGTCTTGTGGCAGCAATACATGCAAGAGCTAGGAAAAGGCCAGTAGAAAATATCGGAGGATGATGAGGAGAATGTCAAGCAGTTGGTGCTGCCAGCAGAGAGTGTAAATTGCCTAGCGGGTCTGATCAGACCATTAGATAAGACTAGAGTCAACAAGTTGTCTCTTCGACCCTCTCTGTCTTTCCTCCATCATCAGCAAACTTGGGTATAGCTAAAGACAGTGACTGCTCTAGTTGACTCCAGTCTGGTCTCCAGGCCTCGACTAATCGTCGAAGCCAAGCTGCGTAAACATTGCCGAGAAAAAATAATTTTTAAAAGGACATAATAAGCCATCGAGGCTTGCCCTAGAAGGCTGCGGGTGTGGATAAGAAAACAGAACACTTGGCAAAGGTGTCAAGGTCAATAGTCGAGGGTCGCACCAGCACCGTGGGCTATATATTCATAAAATAATGCGGATCTAGTTCACTATTATCGGAGTTATTTGTGACTATGACTGGCACAGGTGACTCGGATGGACGAGGATTTGCTTGGGAGCAGAGTCAGGCAAGGTGATATGCAGATTTGCATGACTTGGATCGTGTGCCAATAGCTACACTCTTGACATATTACCAAGAACAAGTCTGGTCTAATACTTGTGATGTGGATTACGCTCCAGGCACTCTGAGAAAAATAGTTCTCAAGCAAAATCCTTGTTGATCTGTGTAAACACGTAAGCCAAGAAAGTAAAGTGGAAAAAGGTCGAGAGACCTTCAACCTCCATGGGCGTGTCTGCTCTCGAACTCTCTCACGTAAAAGTAGATCCATCATTACTTTCTTTCTCTAGCCTTTGTTCACTGGCCCTAAATGATGATAACAACACATGAAAAAAATATATATGTATAAATATATTTATTATTATATGATATAAAAATTCAATACTCCATCGAGCAGATTCTTAACCGATGGGCACTTTAGTTTTAGCAGACCGCAATCATCTAAAGAGTTTTATAAATCTCTGGTTGAATAACCACAGGTTCCTCATCGAGCCAGCTTCCGGAATGAAATTTTGAGAGTATACTCTACCGCATATAACGGAAAAGTTTTATATACTGGTGCTCAGACTGTTAGTTTATGATGATGCTGAGCAAAGTGAGTTTAAGTGAAACAACGCATATATCTGTCGGGATAAAGATAACAACAACTGGTAGATGTTGTTAAGTGTATAAAGGGTGCGAGTTTTGAATTTCCCAGTTTCTCACTCGGAACTACTCCGTGGGTACCCCCGGCAATGCGTGAGGACGCGTGTGACGCTCACTTGTACATTGCGGCTATCCAGGTAGGCGAGAACGGTTTCGCCGTCTTGGGCTATAACGTGGGCGTGGCCACCCCTGGCCCCGCCCAAGGGACACCATAATGGCTTCCACGCGACGAATCACCTGACACGACGTCACTGTCCCCGTGGTGGGGCGGACCAATCAGCGAGACGGACTCTCTGCCTGTGGGAGGAGTTTGCTCTGACCGCCACCGCACGGGGAACCGGAGAACCAGCGAAGCTGACTCTGGGAGAGGCTCGAGCTTCATTATGTATCATTATACCGGTCCACGCCGCGCGGTGTGCACTGCAGTTACTGGTCTAGACGCGCGTGTGTGGTTCCGTGTCCAGACCTTCCCTCTAAACGTTACGACGTGCTCAACCGAAACCGCGAACACGCCGTTTATAGTTATCCTTCCGTCTTATTCTTATTGTTGGTTAAACTTGTTCTCATTATCGTCCCTTGGTACCGATCCACCAGCAGCAAAACTCTTGCTGGGTGCTTAAAGTTAAGTATTTAACTAAAACGTGGATCACGGAACCCTTGTCAAACGACAGTGCAAGACAGTGTTGGTGATTTATGGTGGTTTAACAAGACTAGTGGTAGGAAAAGGTTTGAACTGGATTTATCGGATCGTATGATGTCTGAGTTATCAGCAAATAGCTGATGATAATAATAACAGCAGTATATTTAATTGAATGAGGATTGTTTTCGAAATAAGTCATCAAACTTGGTGGTTAGCCGACGGGCAATTATCGCTAATGATTAAAGTCTTAATGATAGTTATTTATAACATCTGTGCCGTTGTTCATCACGGATTTTATTAATTTTTTGGGGCTTGTTAGCTCATCAGTGTTTTTATACATCAAGTGTTTTTGGAATAGTGTTTTATTAGCCTGTTTATTTTATCAGCATACGGATTTCAACAATAGATATATTTTTAAAAATTAACATGAAGATTATTTATTATTTAGTGTCTGGTAGCATGACAAGCTGACGCTAGTGTACCGAGTGTCCGATTAATTGGATCGGTGAGTTATATTTAAAGATAACTCAGGTGTGTAGTGGACGTGTTGGCACATTTAAATATTCATTTGTGCGGATGGTGTCGCGAGTGTCTAGTGACATTAACGTCAAGTGGTTGGCTATCCAGGAATAAAGCATCAGCAACACACGAAACGAAAGCGTACTAATTTTACTAGATAGTACAGAGTGCTCGAGATCATCAACAAGGGCACTAGTGTCGTAATGTCATAATCTGGTCAGGATTGATCAGTAGGAAATAAATAATTTGGTAAATTATCCCCGAGTTGAGCCGACGCGAAAGCATCGGCAAGCTCCAAGATTCGGGCTCCGTGCGGCTTTCGAGTCGCCGCGACGTCGGCTGGAGCCGCGTACGGCCTCGACGTTGCTATTAAGGTGGATCGTCCGGGCAGCACGACGACGCTCAACTTTACGGACCTGGGGAGCCCATTCGGGGCGGGCGACCCCTGTCCGTCGAGCACCCCGACCCCGAACAGTATGTCGGGCGGACCCGCGTCGGGTGCTGGTGCTGGTGGCGGATCCGCCGGTGCTGGGGGCAACTCCGACATGGACCAGCATCTCCACCACGGCGGCTTGGGCTCCGTGACCCCTGGACCACCAGGCAACGGTGGTGACAGTGCCTCAAGCACTCCGGTATCACAGTCCGGCAAGAGTGCGTTCATCGAGCTCCAGCACAACAATCTTTACAACCCCGCGAGCCTCAGGGGTGGATACCCCGGTGGGCACAATGTCTCTTCAGGCCACCAGTTCTCACACCAAGTCAGCTCACTGGGCCACCAGAGCTCGGGCCCCGGTAGTGGGAACCAGCAGCACTCCGATGCAGGTTTTCCCAGTCCCAGATCTGCGTTAGCTGGTTATCCTTTTGCTCCAATGCATCAGCACAATGCCTATGGATATCACTTGAGTTCTTACGCACCACAATGTCCCTCACCGCCCAAGGACGGTGAGTACCCAAACTGTACGTATTCAATCTATTTTTATTACTAGTAGTTTTAAGTTACTCTTAAGAACAACCGTCGGAAAAATAGAGACTTCCCTCCTTATTTTGAATTTCCCGCTAAAGTCCAAGGATTCGCGCCTCAATGTTCAGGTTTCGGGCTCAAATTCCAGTTAGCGCCTGGCTGGCAATCAGTAATCCAACAAACTCCAATCATCAACTTAAAATCATCAACTTCTCTCGATTACTTTTGTCCAGATGCAGTTGATAACTCAAATATTATGTTTCTGCACAACATGAGTTTATAACTCCGAGTTTTAGTTGGCTTGGAAATAAAGTAGTTGCCAAGATATATCATAGCTAGGGGCTGCCTGCTGACTCTATAAGTATCCATATATACGATATATGTATTTATATTGAACAGGCATAGCCACCGGAATCGATATCTGAATAGAGCAGTCTGTTGTCCAGTCAACCGACCTTTCAGTCTCGATACCGCGATTAAATATAATATACCGAGTAAAAATACCATATTCTGCTTATTATTTACCTGTGTCGCGGTCTTAAACTTGATAGCCAAGGGGTTCCTGTGGTGAAAACAAGGGTTCGTATTTTTCACCAGACGTCGCGGGGAGTCCGAAGCGCACATTGGGCGCCAGTTTGTCTGCCCGGTTGTCGTTTCGCCCGATCGTTTTCCGATGACAGACCAACTGTTTGATGATGTTGCGAGTTATGTTCGATGGCATTGTTGAAAAATGGGCTTTTAAATAAATTTATTGAGACGCATTGAGTTTTTTTTTAATGAAAAATTCAAACGAACCGGAAAAATGTCTATAGTGTTAAAATAGTAGCAGAACATTATAAAAGTTGCCTAAAATATTTCTTTTTCTCGTCCTCGTTCTCATTCTTTTCAAGTTTTTTTTTTTTTATTTTATTTTTTTTTGTATTCAGTGTATAGTCTTTGAAGAGAACACGAAGAATAGAATGTGGATAGAGAAATAATAAAGAAAGGTGGACTGGAATAAAAAATAAAATTGTAAGAATCTGTAGCAGGTAGTGCGTCCGCCGGTCGACGCCCGATTTTGTTCTCTGCTCCCGAGCAGATTAACGCAGAGAAATGCCAGGAAAGATATACGACTTGATACCGACGTTGCCACGACGAGTCGCTCAAAAACAAACACAAACTTTGAATTAAATATTTTTTATTTTTAAACTGTCACTTTAATTCGTCTCATTAATTTACGCCATTTACTGAACTCTGCTAAACTGGATTGATATTTTTTAATGGACTCAATAAACACAATAGTACATACATTTCATATATTATCTGTAATTACAGTTATAACTTATCAAACTTTAAAGAAACAATATTATTTTTTAAATATATTTTTTCTAATTGTTGTGTTACAAGTTTTAATTACTCTACTTCAGTGCTAATTATATTTTTAACTATATTTTTTTATTGCTTACAGTAACTCAATAGATATGACATCACATTTTTAATTATTTGCATAATTTCATTTTTTAATGCACTTGGAGTATTTTCGGCGTAATTTTTTTTTCAATAAAAAAATCATGTGAAAATTTATAAAAATATATATATATTTGGTCATCATTTAAAAAAATTTAATATCCAGGGAGTGAAATATATGACATTTTTTAAATTATCACCATAGTTTTGAAATTGAATTCTACTACTCGAAAAAATCTTCGAGCTCGAAAATACTTTAGTATGCCTTTGTTTTCGAAAAAAAACGTTTTTTACCATTTTTTCTCGAACGATATCTCTCGAACTAATAAAGCGATTGAGATGGTTAAGGTGGCAATCGACGCGTTTTGTTGAGTTCTACAACTGATCAGACTTTCAAATTTATTTATCGAATCGTTTTTGAGAAATTTCAAAAATACTAAAAAAAATTTTTTTTTTTAATTCTTTCGACAACGGTATCTCTTGAAAGAATTAACCGATTTTGATGGTTGAGGTGGCATTCGAGGCGGTTTATGAAGCTTCAGAGCCCAGTTGATTTTGGAATCAATCCATCGAGCCCGTAAAAAGTTATCCGAAAAAAACATTTTTGAAAAAAGTTTATTTTTGGAATATCTCCGAACGAGCCCTACCGATCAAGCTCAATTTTTTGACAAACCGCGTCGAATGACACCTTGGCGATCAAAATCGGTCCATCCGTTCAAAAGTTATAGATATTTACATACTCTCGAACATGATCTTGAATTTAGTCAGAATATCTTCCTAGAATCTCAAAACGTCGACATCTATTGGAATTTCGATTTTCACAAATCGGGGTGAAACCAATAATTTCCCAAATTTTTGAAATTTTGCAATTTTCTTAGCGGGAAGTTAAAAATCAGGGGTTAATTCATAGTTTTAATGAATTTACATTTAATGACTTTTTTTTTATCCACAATTATAAATATCTATAATTTTTACCTCGAAGAGATTAAATATAAAAAACCACCCGGTCCGCATTAAATCCGCGTCGAGTCCGCACATTTTTTACAATGTCTTCTACAAAAATTTTTTCTTATCCAAAAAATCTTTAAATTAAAAAATGACTGTAAAAAGTAATCAGCAGACGGCTGATGCTGACTAAAGAAAATCTAAAAAAATAAAAATATATTTACCATTGAAAAAAAAGCATAATATTGAGAGTCAGGTGGCAATGCAGTCATTGTCTTCTCGTAACAATATAAATTCGTCCGTGAACATCATCATCATCATCATTATCATTACCATTATGATCATTATTATCATTACCAGCCTTCATTTAAAGTGCAGTAGCGTACAACATACGTACAATGTACAATACACATCAAAGTACTATAAAATTCACATCATCAATTTAACGATCATCTTATTATATTATGCACGCGTTAAATGTCAGTGACGCTTGCCAGTAATCCTTTATAGTTACAGCCAGTACTTAAATTATAACGGCGAAGCTTGGAGGGGAAAAAATACACCAGGTTCTAAAGGAAAAAAAGGGTTCAAGTTCAAGTTTGCTCAGTTTTTTTTTTCAATACCAAGGGGCGGCTCGAACCCGAGTCCGAGGGACCTGAGTAAGGAGTGCTGTCAATTTTTACATACAATATGGATGTAAGTCCGTCAAAGTCCGCTTCAAGGGTCCTATGGGCATCGACGTCGCGAACCGCGACCCTGGTTATTGCTCGTTACCTCGATGATCGTCGGTGGGGTTGGAAAAATTAAAGAACTCACCCTTGTGCATAAACTTATAATCGGTAATAAATATACTCGCATTGAGGTTTTTCTATAATTTTTCCAACCCTTTAAAGATGATTACTACTTTATATTTTCATATAAACTTTTCTTCGAGACTTAACCGGTCAATTGAAAGCAATTGAACAAAAAATAATACCGTGTTTTCATTTAATATTTATTAACTAAAGGGTTTTTTATCTTGTTTGATAACTTTGATGACAGTTATCATTTCCCGATAACTTTTTTTTCATCTATTAAATATTCTTGCCAACCCTATCGTTCAAAGTTTGAGTTTAAGCGAAACGTAATGATGGATTATTTAAGCAATCATTGAAAATGTATTAAAACTTTTTTTATAGTAAAACTTGGACTTGCTTCGTCAACTTTTAATTTGAGAATCGATAAATTTTTAACTCTTTCTGAGAAATGCATTTTTTACAAAAGATTGAAGGGTTGAATTTAAATTTAAATTGTATTCAGATGTAAGCCAAAGAATTTAATTTTTAGTGAATTTTAAAATTTGAAGTTCGCGCGGTTGATTGTAAACCAACTATTGGCCGATAACTAGGCTTGGAAATGGCTGAAAACTTGAAAATTTCTACATCCCGGGTCAAATAATTTCATCTGTTTTAAATAAAATACAAATTTTAAGTTATTTCTTTTAAATTTTGCTTTTTCTTTACTCTCTAAACAAGAATTAGTGAAAATAAGTGAATATTCACAAATTTCAAGTGCAAATCGAACCACTAATTTCAAAAAGTGGTTTCTTGAAATATTTTGCCTTTTTTTGTTTTTATTCAGACCAAAATTAGACTATTCCTGTCTATTATTTATTTTTTAGTCTGTTTTCGATTGTCTTTAGATAAAAAACAGCTTAAAATTTTCGTACAAATTTAAAAACAGATCAACTAGTTCAAATACAGACCAATTAGTCCAAATATAGTATAGTTATACTAAAATCAGATCAAATTTTTCCACCCGGGATGAAGTTGTTTGAAATTTTTCAAAGTTCTACAATTTTCATAAGAAAACAAAAAATACTATGGCCGAAATTGGCTAATTTTCGGCCTGTTTATGAAGAATCCTTGAATTTCGCAATGTTTTCGGTCAGCTTTCGGTCTTTTCCAAAAAAACTTCTCGACTTCGACGTAATTTCAGCCGATTTCAAGCCGCTTTGAATGAAATTATTCGATTTCGGCCAAATATTTTTACCCTTTATAGAGAGGGTAAATGGAAAAAAGTAGTAAATGGAGATAAAATAATAACGCGAATTAATGATGACTCGAGTGACTAACGAGCATTTTAACATCGACGGTAACAATACGCAAATAAATATATCGCATTGTTAGAAGGGGTGTCACTGCTCGGCATACCAGCTCCTGATTCAACAGAACAATAACAGATTCACGGGGTGCTTACGGGCCGATACACTCGCGGCGTCGTTTGATTAATTAAATAATAAATATCGCATCGCAATCGCGATTCGGTTAATTGCCACCGGGCACGCTATTGTTTGCTGCGCTACTGCCTCCTTTTTTAGTGATGTGCACGCGCCATTTGCTACTTCTATGTGTACCGACTACCCATGACCCATCGACAATTAACTTTTCAACCGTTAAAATTAACTTTAATTATATATATTTTATGTTAAATATTAATATTTAGTACCCATGCCCTTTCCCTCCTTCGAAAATATTCAGGGCGATTAATACGTGCGTCCAAGTAATCTACAAAAATTAATGTCTTTATAAATATAAGCGGTTAAGTTTGAATTAAAAATTTTATATATGCATAGTGATGAAAAGGATAATAATTAATATATATAAAAGATTGCGTGAAAATATATCGTCTATTATAGTTGAGTATTTATACAAAAATGATAATCTCCCCTTGTAAAAGTTATCTCGAGATTTATATTACGGTGAATATATTTATATATATTATAAAGGTAAATAGCCAAAGTAAATAAATTTTTAAATTGTGTTAAAAACGGACTGTGTTAAATTAACTCACGCTCTAAAAATTAAAATTTTCCGCAATTTTCAGTTTTTTCTACAACAAAAGCAGATTTTTTGCAGAAAGTTGCCCAAATAGAAAATTTCCATAAATTTGTACATAAATATGAGTATACACTAAAAGTATAAGACTTAGACTGGTTGTGTTATTTCTCATATTTATGAGTGAAAATTTCATTTTTTGTAATGAAAAAATTTTCAAACAGAGCAGATCAAAAACAAGAAAAAATTTCAAACACGTGCCTGAGAAAAAATTACTCAGACTGAAAACATGTCTGATTTTTCGCACGCATGCTCTAATCGTTTAAAAATTTCAAGTCAATTATTAAAAATTTTTCAGTGTAATTTCAAAAAATTTCCCAAATATTTATTTGCTGTGGGGTAAAAAATATTGTTTTTATGGAACTCAAGGTAAATATGCTTCTGATAGAATTGAATTCTTCATAAAATATATTATAAATATATGTGCGAGTGGTTTGTGCAGATATAGAGATCAAGGGGATAAGAAAGATATCGGCGGCAAGCCGTGAAGAAGAAACTTCTTGTGAGATGGTTGCTGTTTAAGTTAAGGAAGATCGGGTAGCGATCGCGTGATCCAACCTGGTGTACACGAGCGGTTAAACTCGGCGCCGGGCAAACATCGCGGACGCGCGTTAAGACACTAGATATTATCTCTCACTGCACCTTCTCGTTATTCTTATAAAAAATCCTTCCGTTTCATGCTTCTTGTTATGCGATCGAGTACAAACTTTTTCAATTTTTCCCTGAAAATTAGCAAAGGGGGTCAGCTACAAATAAATTACCATCAAATTTTTCGGACAAAAAACTGATAGATCACCGCGGGTCGCAAAATGGGTTTTACCAGAGGCTTTCTAGCGCAGACTAAGCCGTAGATCCAATTAGTAGGGACTAGAACAGGCAGTGGGAAAAATGGTCCCAGTCACCAGCCGGTTAACCTGCTACGCAAATTTACCCACAAGGGCTACAACTCACAAGACAATGCTTAGAACTAAGACTAGAAATGGGCTGGTGTGTTCAGAGGCTCTTATTTGATGGAGGTATTAAATGCTTGTTTTTACAAGGATTAAATTCCCTTAATAATTCTTTATAATCCTCGAAAAAAAAAGAAAAAAAAAATTACGCTGAGAAGGTGCGAGCGAAAATTAAAACAATCGAAGCTTCGGAAATTCGTAAACTAAAAAAATGTATTTATTATTATTATTATGAAATAACAAGTGTGACACCTGACATACATGTTTAAACTCTTTCTAGCGTGCGCATTGTGAAAACAGTTTGGTGTATACATTATTATATTTTTTAATCTAAGATTATACGTCGAGGTAATTAACTGTACTAATTTCGTGATGAGTGATCATTAATTAACGGCGGGTTATTAAATCGTACGGACAAAACCCACGTGAGTTTAGCTGAGAGCAGTCAGGAGAGCTCTAGGCTGAGGAGAACTATCTGAGGTGTAGCACAATAGCCTGTACCCCATGTGCTTCATGTACGCACACATGCACCGATGAATAGCTGCATAATGTTTAAAAGTGTGAGCCTCGGTAATGACTAATGATAATGAGTAGCAAAGATAAAATAATATAATATAGAAAAAAAAAAAATTATGATGCTAATATGTGTGCATATGATGTATTAAGAAAAGGATTATTAAATATGAAACGTATAAATTATTGACGGGTATCACATGCTCTCATCAATATATGATGTGCATATACGAGTATAACTCAAGAGTTTTATTCTTCTTTTGCTTATAAGAATTTTAAATACACCGCTCCCATCATCAACTATTCTTATATTATTTTTATTCATTCATATATATATACATATATATATTGATTCTTACTATTCTCTTTTTCTTCATTCACACGCCCTCGCGATGCATTTTTTTGTTAATTAATTTTCAAATTTTTTTATTCAATAATTGACTTGAAAATTTTAATTAAAAAAAAAAAAAAAAATTTATTAATTTGAAAATTATAAAAATCGATTTGAATAAATTTTTAATTAGTTGGGATAAAAAGGAAAGATAGGAAGTTGACCACTTCCGCTACTGAAGCAAATTTTTTTTTATGCCCGTGTCCAATTTGCCTCAGATGCCTACAGATCCCCGGTTAAAATATTAGACCAAATTCTGGGCCTTTTTTGGCCACTTTTTGACTTGAAATTTTTTTATCTGGGATGTTATAGTTCCATTTTGCCCCAGGTTCCATTATTTCGATTATTAAAAAAAATTATTAAAATTCCGAAAAAACAAATTTAAAATAAAGACTTAAATTAAAATTTTTATGATTTATATTTTTAATTTGTTAATTTTAATTTAAATTTTGTGTTAATTTAATTTAATTATTACTTTTGTTTCATTTACATTACGTTTATTTGCCGATTAAATTTTTAGTTTTTTTATGTTAATTTTTACGCCTAAATGGACCAGGATTCTGAAGGTTGATATCAGGGTGGTGTATGTTCACAGACCTCTCGCCATTGGGTGACAAGGGCGGCAGCCTAGTGGATGAACTGGGCGGAGGTGGCGGCGGGTCCCTCAGAAATGGCAAGGGCAAGAAAATGCGAAAGCCGAGGACCATCTACAGCAGCCTGCAGCTCCAGCAGCTGAACAGGCGGTTCCAGAGGACGCAGTACCTCGCGTTACCTGAGCGAGCCGAATTGGCCGCCAGCTTGGGGTTGACGCAGACGCAGGTGAGTCTTGTGTTCCTACTTAATATATTACCCATAATTAAATCGACCGAGCCCTAGTTTGGTCTCCAAACATCAATTATTCTCCAAATAGTTGTCAATTCCCTCAGAAAAAATAATCTCATTTGCCAGTAGAATATTTAGTGAAAACAGTGAAAATGAAACTTATAGAGCGGTCTCCTGTTTCAAACTATCCTCGATAGTTCTGTATACTGAGCAAAGAGAGAGTTATAGTCGAGAGAGTTTATTTTTCGCGGTATACTTGGAATATGATCCTACAAACGGCAGCATCTGTCAGCGTTATCGGGACAAATGACTCCGCTAAATCACCGATCCGGCACGCCCTGGACATCGAGGATAGGGTTGCCAAGAGTGTCCGGTGTTAGTTCAAGCCACTAACGAGCGAGCTATAAATTTTCCCGGTCATCTGAAGCCGTCTGGCAGCTTGTCTTTCACGCTCCCATTTTACTTTCACATAAATTCCTGACAAAATCTCCACACAAAATAATTATATAAAATACTATCGATTATTCGCAAAACAAACCCGGTAAACCCGTCTACTCAAATTTAATTTAATTTAACTACCATAGCATATACATGTATATATTTATAAACCGGTCAATTGGATATGCCAAGGGATTGATAACCGTAAGCTAGGGCCTATCTGCGAAGGGCAGACCGGATAATTTCATTAGTTCCCCTGGACATCGAGTTGGCTCCCCAGTCGATCGTTCAGTTCCTAACCCCAGTAATGTTATTGAGCAACAATCACTAGAATCCCCATAACACTTGTGTGTTATCTTTTATCTCCTATCTGGTCTTATTAGATTTTTCTCATTACGAATTTTCAAATATCCCGCCAATTTTCCCTCCGAAATAAACAGCCGGCGACATCTGGGCAGCTGCTTCTTAGTAATTCTAAGCAACATGGCGCCTGCATTTGCTGCCATATGATTTCGCACAACAATTTCCTATGGTGAAATAGAGTAGAGTCTTCAGACAAGGAATTATTTTATTTCCTGAAATAAATAACCGGCTGTAGTAAATTTTTGAGGTTTTTAAAGATATTCTATGATTAAAGAATTATTGCGTGTTTCTAAAGAAGAATCAAGAGACTTGTACACAAGTTCTTTGTGTTGATGGCTGATGCGGTTGGCGTGCTTCTGCAACCTCTTTTGTTTCCCCTTTTTGCTGTACACCCGAGGGCATCAATTCGAGGACGGCATCAGTAGCGGCCGTTGCACTTTTTTAGCCCCGGCTTATTTGTTTTTTCTTACATTTATTTCTTCATTATTGCCCTTTTTGTATAAAAAACAATCCCTCAGTTTTAACAAAACCTCTTGTCCTCTACTTCGACTTTTACTTTAAATTTTAATTATCGAACTCTGGAAATTCGCTATTTTTCCGCCGGTATCAATAATCATCAAGACATTACGTGATAATTACGTGGAATCGGTCGTCTCATATATTATTTTTATCGTAATTGTCTATTATTAAGTGCACCCAGTAATCAAAGTACATAATTAATATATTCTACTCGATTCAAGGAAATTTTTGTTCATTTTGTCAGAATGCATGCTAATAATTTTCCATCTTCTCTGAGTATTTTCTTACCGAGTGCAGGTGGACAAAATTTTGAAAAAAATTATAAATGAATACAAATCCAATTTATTTGTTTACGATAACGATTTCTCGGATTATAAACTAGGAAATGAGAATCATGCGTGCGTAGAGAAAATATCACTTTTATATAAAATTTTGTCATCAGGAATCATTCGAGTGAATCGCGAAACATATCGACGTTATGCATGAGACAATAGTGAAATTGCAAGCCATTTACATGTCTATCTTCACGTATATATTTTATGTAGTCTTGGAGTAAGTTGTATATTTCAGCTACTTTGTATACAATATTTCGAGTAAATGGCGCACGGAATATTCGCACGAGATTGCACGCGACCCTCATGTTCAACTATTTGAAACGTATACTAGAAAAGACAATTTTAAGGAATTTCCTTACTTGGCTCTACATTCTTATGATAATAAAAATAATAATGGAGGAGAAAAATTCAAATGTTTTGTGCCTTTTTTGCGGCTGTTGTTTGCGACTAAAAGTTTGTTGTATATATTTATATATATAGCTGATATTAATGGGTATAAATACTAACTGTTACGTGATTGCGAGTCTTCGTGTCTGCTGATGTGATACTTTGGCTAATAATTTATTCAAAAAACAAAAAGTTAAGTTTTATTTAGTGCAGTATGTTCCCAAGTATTTTTATTAAATTTATTATTCAGATTTTTTGCTCATTATTACATTACTGGAGTGGAATTTCATTTGGTTGACTTGTGATATTTTGGGAATAAGGATATAAGGAGACATTGGAAGTGATCAGTGGGTTCTATTATAAATTTCGGGTCGATAGTCAAAAATTTGGGAAGTTTTGGAAAATCATTATTTTAGTTTCAGACTTCAAATGGCTGTATCTTTTAAAATATTGATCCTACAAAATTTTTTATGGATATAAAAATTGTAGGAAATTTAATTTCCTACAATTTCGGTTTCTGCAAAAAATTACATGCGATCAATCGTTTAAAAGTTACAGCTGTTCAAAGAATTTGGAAATTTTTGGGAATGGAAAAATATATGATTTTTTTCTAATACTTCAAATGGACATATCTTATAAAATATTGAGTATAGCAAATTTTTTATAGAGATCGAAATTTTAAAGAATTAAATTTCCTACAATTTTTGTCGAATTATAAAATGCCCTAGGATCGATAGGTCAAAAGTTACAGCGCAGTTAAGAATTTTTTTGAAAAATTTCAAATATTTTTTCCACTTCCAATCGCAATATCAGCAAAAATATCTACATTAGAACACTTTTCATAATGAATAGTAATAAGTTTTAATAAAATTCGGTCACGTATAAATTTTTTCGATTTGAAATAAAATATGTGAATTGAATTATGTATTAAAATTTTATTAGGGTGAATTTTATTCCGTAAACTAAAAAAAAAAAATTCCCACGATTGCAATAATAATGAATATGTATGAAGTGGCTGTCGAGAATTTGATGCACGTAAAGAATTTCCGGCAAGTATCGATTGAGAGGGCAATCGATTCGGCATTTATTTAAATTCTACGGTCCATTTCTGACGTGTAATCGAGCGTCACGCGGAAAGACTAATTACCGATCGTCGATCTGAACGAATTAATAAATATACATATATATCTTCATATAATCAAGTATAAATATATATACATATATACACTCAGTTCTCCCAAGCAAGCTGAGAATGAGATTTTGGCCGTGAGACACTCACATTAAATCAAGTAAACGAATCAGAACAAGCTCAGACCTCAACTTACACACTTGTACTCACGTACTCGAAGAATTCGCGCAAAACACATCCGATCATCTGGACCCTGCTCCAAGGACCTTTTAAAGTCCTACCGTTTGTTTTTTATTTTTAATCTCCTTGTTCACTCTGATTAATTTTTATGTGAGTCTTTGACTCGCAAAATAATTTTTAATTGATAAATTTTATTTCCAAAAAAATATCTAAGTCCTAATTTCAATAGCTCGGAAAAAATTTCTAAAATAAAAATAAAAATGGAATTTTGTCATTCATTTTTTACTGCGACACGAGGGGTTGAGGTGTGGACTTTAAGATTTTTTTTTCTGGTAAATAAAAAAAGGCGGATAGGGACAAAGGATCTAGTGATTTAATAAAAAAAATGAAAAGCCGGCAGAGGGTTTGAAGAAGAGTCAGAAGACTTTTGCGATGGCAAAGTCCTGAGATTGAGGGAGAAAGCAACGGGGGTACACACATTATTTCAATGTTGGCAGTAATGCCTGTTATTAAGCGATGATAATGATTGGTATTATCGCGGGTAGGGAGCAGGACTGGTAGCAGCGGATATAAATCATCCGTTACTTCCTTCTCTACTCGTCTCTGCTCTCAAGGCGTACACACCACCTTTGTACATTAAACCCATCGCTGTATCTACAACTATATACATCCTACTATCTCATACATATCAACTCGACTGAGACTTATATACACGTACTTTAACATGCCAAGAAGCTGTAAATAACCTCCAAGTCGCCGTGAATTTGCCCTGGGCTTAGAACGAGTCCATGCTTCCCTTTGCTCTGCTCCCAGACTTAAACTTTTTCCTCACTACCTTTCTTTTTCTTGCCTTTACTTTACTTTGGTTGCATCAGCGCACACCTTTTTTACCCCTAAGCAACAACATGCCACTTTTTACTTCAACTTCATTCGCGTGTTGTGCGAGTCTATGAAAAAAAATAAAAAAAAAACAACTCGATCTCATCCCCTTCGGGCGAAAGAAGAATTTTAATTTTAAATAAATTATTTAAGTTATTTTATTTTGTAGGGTGGATTGTCTTGTTGACTTTTTGACACTTACTAGACACGCACACTTTATTTTATTCAAAAAAAAAATTTATTCAAACTTTCGGAATGAATTTTAGTATAAAATTTTTTACTAAATGGACTGAAAAATTTTTCGACCACAGTTTGATGAAAAATTTTAATTTTAATTTTTTTACCGTCCAAATTAAAAAAAAAAAATTCAAAAAACCCGAGTCAAAAAAAAAATTCTAGTTTAGTCCTCAAAAGTCTCAATTCTTTTTCCTTTGATGTTTTATTTGCTGGCCAGAAAGTAATTTTACTTTAGTACTCAAAATCTTCAATGAGAACTGAGACTCAAATTTGAACTTTTTACTCGAGAAGAAAAGAAATTAAAATTTTTAAAAGGAATTTTTATTAAAAAGACTGATAAGAAAGAGTTGAAATTTATAAAAATAATTATTTGATAAATTTTTACTATACTTTTTTTTATTTGAGGTGGAACGTCTGACGAATTAACGTAATAAATCAACCGAGTCCGATGATCGTCTCGATATAAGTCCTTCCGATTCCTAGAACGATTCAAAAGGGCTCTCGGGGCAGAGTGTACTCTTTGGTGGATATCGTTTCGAAACGCGAGTGTTCCATGTTATATTATACACCATACACACATATATACATATACATATACATAGATATGAAGGAGGCTCATATGAAGGGAAAGAGAGCGAGATGGAGAAAGGGGGTTGGGCGCGGCCGAGGATAGAGCCTCTTCAGCGTATGTATAACGGTATCGCGTTTTACATGTATTAACGTATTTTATCAAGTGGACGTGTATGTGTAAACTATAAAGAGGGTTGGGAACCAGGGCTGAGGGTGAGAGCGAGCCTGTAACGCCCACGCCTATCTCGATCTAATAAATTCAACATTTCGCCGGTAAATCCGAGCCTCCTTGAAAAAGACCAAGATAGAAAATTTACACTTTTTATTTATTTTTCATACTTTTTATTTACTTCATTTACTTAATTTTCCATTATTTTTATTATTTTTAATTCCACCAAAATTAATAAATTCATTTTTAAAAATACTAATTAAAAAATTCTTAAGATATTTATCCTGGTGAATTTTTTCCGGGCGTAACAAATAAAAATAAAGTTTCACCTCGTTCTCCGTACGCATTTCTTGCATACGAAAATCATCAAACGGTTATTGCATACCGTCCTATAGGCACGTGTCATCTATCGAGATAAAAAGACGCCCGGGACGCCCGGAAAAAAAAATATTTTAAATAAAATCTCGTGGCTTCTTGGTATAGAAAGTAAGAGAGAGAGTGAAAGAAAGAGAAGAAGGACAAGTCAAGTTATTTGGCATCGGTATCAGCAGTTGATGATGGTGGTGATGATGGTGAGACGTAAGAAGAATAAGAAATTATTCGATCTGGTAGGTCCGCGGCATAAAGGTGGTATCCGCGTGTTCCAAGACACTCTAGCTGGTTCATGGGTCCACTAGGTTCATTTAGTCCTGTCGGGGTTACCGAACTCTCGGGAAATAATCATAAAACTAGTCAGCAGTATCCAGTCTCATGCGTACCGTCAGGGTCCCAAGTGTAAGCAATAAAAACGCGGGAATTCTTATAAATGAACAATTATAGGAATCCGTGGCCACGAGCTGTTCAAAGTCTCGAGGGAGAGTTTCTTCATTGGGGGGTGGTGTATAACTGGAGAACTGTCTTCCGAGCTGTCGTAGAGTTTGTAGAGCAGCGGGCCGCGGAGAGACCCAACGCGGATCGTTTGAAGTCAGGCGTTCGTTTTCTTGCCTACAGAAGAGAAACAGACAAACGGAGAATTTAAATCCGTCTCTGTCCAACTCACGTTTCATCGGTTCTTCGGCTTACCTTTAGGTATTTCGTTTGTTGCAGCGGCATTGGCTCTCTGCTTCCTTCTCCCTCTCATTCTCCTTTATTGTCTTATTCTCCTTTAATCTCCCGATGTCTTTTTCTCTCTCGGGCACTTTTATCCCTGTCCAACCTGGATTGTTGCTGCATCGCTGCGCCCTTTATACAATACCAACACAACATTGTTTCGCTCCAAGAAGCTCTCGATCCGCGACTTTTCCCCTCGGAATATTCGCGGTACTTTTTTCACCTCCGCGCTCTTATGGATGCATTACAACTTTTTAAATTACTGGGCCCTTTTTTTATTTTTTACTATAACTCACTTCCCAATGCTTCTCACACTTGAGTGACCGTTTGTTTGAACCGTCAGAATTATTGCGATACCGGTTCTCTAAGGGCTTAATAAAAATATTTAAATTCCCTTGTTTATTTATTTATATATTTATATATTTATCTGAGCTTGTTATAAGACGGTAAGATTTTTATTTAAAACCACGGCCAAGTCTGCGCACAAAGATTTTCAGGGCCCGGTTAATTTAGTATTCAGCCGACGCATGCGCCAGTTGTCAACGCTGACACATCGTTCGTCAACCGATTCTACACAACCACACATATATTTATATAGATATATATATAGATATAAGTGTGTGTCTGGTGGATATACTAGCGGCAGCAAAAAGTATCTCGAGTTGACAAAAAACCGGATAAAAGAAACGATACATGTCGATGGGGACGTGAAGGATAAGATGCCATCGGTTTTCTCCCGAGTCATGGAAAGAACGTCTCAATTGCTGCCTCCAGCAACGTCTTATTTCAATTGCATTTATTTCAACATTGGTTGTTTTTTTTTTTTCGACAGACCGCTGTTTTGTCGGATTATTTTTTATTATTTTTTACCTCCACCTCAAACGTTTTTTGCGGCGGCTGGTTACTCTCTTCGAGACTGGGGTGTTTTTAATGAATTTCTGCGGTGGTTAGAAAGATTTGTACTGGTTCGTTGAAAGCAATGTAAGTGTTGATGCTTACCTACTATCCGTCTAAAAGAAGGTGGAGGTTTTTCGAGTGGATCGCCTTGGAGCGGAGGCGCCCCGCCCACCGTCTCGTCCACTCTCTTTTTCGTTTCTCTTTACATTACTTATTCTTATTCTTATTCTCATTCTCATTCTCATTCTCATTCTTACTACCAACTTATTTCTCATTTTCAAACCCTTTGCCTTCTCCCCGTCTCATTTCAAAAATATATAAACCCAAAAATCCATTTTCGCTTTCCCAAAAATCTATTTGTCGTCAACCCCAAATTCGGTGACCTCACAGATATCTGTCATAAAAACTAATAAAACCGCGGATAATCTATTCAGTGTACCCACAGACCTGATCCTCATATATGTGATATATATAGATATCAGATGCCCTTTAAAGAATTCCCAACCGCGATCCCTTCCTTCCTATTCACTAATTTTTTTCATTTCATTATAAATTTAACAACTGAATCGGTGGATCTGGATGTAGATCTGGATCTGGATCATGTTACCATCTCGTCCCTTATCCTTCTTATTATCCCTTGTCTTTTGACACACAGCTAGACCAATAGACAGAACACTAAAACTATTATTCAATCTATACTAAATAGCCTTCATTATATTTACGCTGAAAGAGCCAACGACCCGTCCAAATAATAAATTAAACTATTACCGGGTGACGAAATCCCACTCAATCATGTCTTCAAAAATATCCACCGAAATTAAATTAACCTCTTATATATATTTTTTTTTCTAACAAAATATTTATCACGGATCGCTGGGTTGAGCAGAGATAAAATGACCGGTAGCAGTCCAGCGAAATAATTAAAATTGTGTCAAGTAAATGAGGGCAAGAACAAGAGCGACATTTTATTTTGAATGTGTGCTTTCACGAGTCACTTGTGGCTAAATACAATAAATAAAATAGAATAAACTAAAAAAAAAACAATAAAAAATAAAAACATTTGTGAACACAAAAGAACAGCAAACGGAAAAAGGAGTGGTGATAAATCCTGTGCGTATGCTCATGTGTGCGTGCGTGTGTGCGTGTGTGTGTGTGTAATAGTAGTTTAAATGATCGTTTGTCGTCTTGGTTGGGCTGGAAGAAAAATACCAATTGATATATTTAATGCATTTATAATAGTAAATTGAATGTACTTGGGGAGGGGTGGGGGGAGAGGACCCAAAGTACACATCGAGTCGGATCGTATGTCGTTATTACTTGGATAAATAAATAAGTGAATGGGGTATATACATTTATATGTGGATGTATTTGTAAGAATGTGGGGAATTTTGTGTGGAATGTTTCGCACGATAGAAAGAAAAATATCACGGCTACGAAAACGGGTACAAGAGAGTCTCGTAAACTCGGTGAGAAGATACTTTCCCATCGATCCGACGAGTTACCGTCTTAGGTGCACTGTTTGGTATATATTTGTAAGCTGGTGTGTGCGTGTGTGTGTGTGAGGTATCTATATAAAAGTCGAGAAATGCAACTGCAGATCTCGCGAGACTGACAACACATGGATTATGGAGTGTCGAGGATGTTTTCATGTCTTTTAAAATACTGAGGCTCTGGATTGCTATGAAATGTTATGATGTACAAGAACTTTTGATCTAAAGTATGAAGCAAGGATATGGGAGATCAAAAAAGGTGTGTGTGTGTGTGTGAAATGTATTTGAGTACCTGAGGTTTTGCGGCAGTTTGTGTGCCCAAGTGAGTAAGTGTCTGTGCAGAGTAGACTTCTCGCGAACTTTCGCGACCTCACACTTTCATATTGTCCGCCTTCGAATCATTTTTTTTCATCGCCATCATTTCTGTTGTTCTAATAAGTATGGACGAGTAAATTGGAGATTAGTTCCGTAAGCTCCGCTAGGTGGCTTTAGATAGAAAATCTCTCGTAGTCTGAGCGCGAGCTTCACTTCATATATCCCGTAAAATTCTACGGGTATTTCTCTATTTTGCCCCCTCTATCCAGAATATTTCACATGCGGAAAAATAACGGTCGTAAATAAAAATTTCTTAAGATTTAAGTAAACAAAAAGAAAACTAGCGGACGTTGGACAATAAATGGTTACAAAATAAATAAAACTTTTATTATAATCAGCATTCGCAATTCATATTTATATAAAAAAACCGGTAAATTAACTATTTATTCTACAGCCCGAGCATTAAATTCATAAGAAAACAAATAAATAAACAATGAAAAAAAAAAAAAAAAAAAGTTTTAAATAAAAGAAGCAAAAAGAAAGAGAGCAGTAGCAAAAGACATACGGCGGCTGTAAGAAATAATGACAGGCCCGGTATATCGGGCCCCTCTTCACTTGCCAACATAACAACTTAGCCGTCTGTCTGTCGTCAACGTGAGCTTGATCCGGAAGCGACCACGAAAACATTTTCCACGATAGTATACCATACCAACGATCTATAATACCGTGATGTACCTACCCAACACACTCACATATATATCAACATATACATACACATATACATACAGCAGCAGTCTAGCGCACCGCAACCACCCACCCTCTTTCCTGCGTTTACTCATCGATGCGTAGCGAGCAAATAACTTTTACCTTGAACCCCAAAAGTTGGTGTTGTAGCTTTGCCGAGCATATGGCCCTGCTCGAAACCAACATCAGGCTTTGGCTTTTACTTGCGAAAATACTATTTATAATCACTGGTACTTGCGCGAGTACTTTGGTCAATACTACGGCCATCTATACACACATACGTATGACATTTGTATGAAACTTTTATTGCTGTCAACTTTTTACTTTTCAAGTATAATAACCACTCTGTAGTTTCGTGTCTTTTAGGGTACTCGCGTGGCTAAGCATTACCGTTCTTGGCAAAACTTTTTCAAAAAAAAAAAAAACTACAAAGATAAGTTAACTTTATTATAATTTACTCCGCCCCGTGACAATTTTGATTTATCATGCAATCAGAGTTTCAAAGAGACTTTTTTTGTAATTTTTATAAGCGGATGTGAATGTTGAAATCGATTTTTGTATAATTGATTAATTGATTGATTGGTTGGTGGATTTATTTTTGAGAGATAAAAAATTAGAGGTGGAGGAAACAAAAGGATGGCAAGAGGGAAAAAGAGGTAAAAGTATTGGATTGGCGCATGTAATAAATATTCATGGTTACCCGGCGGGTTATGAGGTGTGGGTGAAACACGCGGCAGACAAGAGGGAAGATTGTGTTTGAGTGAACCACCTCGCGAGCAGTATCATGTAAGAGTTTTAAATGAGAATAAATAAAGACGGAGTTGCCGTGGCGGGCAAGAAGGACGGGGCAGAATTAACGGCGTCTCGCTCTCGCTCCCAGCGATAGTGTCTCGTGGACGTGCGCCGGGTCAGTCGGGCCCCCGAGGTCAATTAGCGCTGCTCAACACTATCCACTCGCGGTCTGCTCTTCAGCTTGATGGGAATAGTCAACTCATCTCTTTCCGCTCTTTGCTTTTTAAAACCCTCGCGTCCACCCACGACTTTTTTTCTAGTTTTGCTAGTGGCGCCAATTTTTATTTCAAATTTTTTTAAATCCTCAATTGAAAATAAATTCGATTTTTTTAAAAAGTTTAAATTTTCAAAAAATTATAAAGTCAATTAAAAATTAATTTTAATATTTTTTTTTCATTTATGATAAAGCGCTTAAGACGAGAAGCATCGACCTGATAACCTATTAGCATAAATTAATTGCTTTGCGCACCCTATCACTCACCCTATACATCAAGTGCGGAATATTGTGCGTCAGTCGAGTGTCTCACGTACACGGCAACACATAACAGCACACTCTAAAATTTCCTCACTGCATCCATACCATACCCACTCGTTTATATCAGCGGTTATGTAAAAGTTATTAAGTTCTCGACATGGAGAAGAAATTAAAAGGGTTACACGCATATTGTACCCTGTCAACGTCCGCATGATCAATTAATACTTGATATATATATGTTATTACTTTAACCGCTAAAATGTAAAACAAAAGATTAATCCGTCAACCTCCAGTGGAATTAAACCCAGTGCTTAATTTGACATTATTGATGCCTATAAGTGTCAGTTAAAATATCAATATCTATAGCTCTGTTCATTATTCACCTTCATGCTAATCGTAAATTCCGTTTTACTATGCAGCTTGCTGTTGAATGACACGTCAAACATTTTTTTTTTTTCTATTAAATCTTGAGCGTAGCATTGCATTGATTATTTTTTTTAGAATAACTTTTAAATGAATCACGTGTCAACGTAATAGTGAATTTTATTTTTTAATGTCATCTTTATTTAATTTGCACAGAAAATGAGGATTTTTTGGTGTAAAAAATTTTTATTCCCCTCAAGAAAATTTTTATTTGCTCTAAAAAATTTTTTTCGACAAGAAAATTTTGGTTTTTAATTTTTGATGCGAAAAAATTCTGAGGACAAGAAAAAATTTTTTGCACCAATAAATCCTTTTTTTGTGTTAAAATGTCTATTTTATTTATGACTGCAATTTACTGCCTCTCATTAAAAAAAAAAAAAAAAAAAAAAAAAAAGTCGACTGGCTTTAGTCTGATAGGAATAAAAATAGTTGAGCTAAAAGTAATTAAAAGATCATAGCGATGTTCCGGGTAATACAGAAGTTAATTTTATTGTAACGAGATTAAGCGATAAAAATGAATTTTGTTTAAAAAATATTAAATTAGTAATTAAAGTTTGAGTTATAACTTGTACGCAGCTCCAGCTCGCGGTTATAAAAGTGGATGCAACGTCAGGTTCACGCGCGAGCGAATCCACTCTCTGTATAATGTATGTATATATATGTATATTTATATATATAATAATACTACGGACTTGATACACTCGCGGTAAGCTGTGTGCTATAGATGTACGATATATACGATATATTACTACTATATACAATGAATGACGTCCCGAAGGCCACGGCGTGATGCCGCAATAATTCTTCATTCCTCAGTAGTCTCACAGTTTAAGTATTCGGAAAAAAAATATTTAAAAAAAATTTACCATTTTTACATTTTACATTCATTTATTTACAATGTTTACATATTATTATTTATTTTATTTACACGTTATCACTTTACATTGACGTTTACTGCTTTATTAGCAATCGGGGCAAAATGGGGCTCAAAAAAATTCCCAATTGTAATTTTTTTTTTTTTAATTTTAACCCCCACTAGAATTAATTAAAAAATTTTATTGCGGAGTAAAATTAGTCGCTAATTTTTCTGCCCAACTTACCCCTCATAAATAAAAAAAAAGTTCTCACGTGTATTTTGCATCTTTTTATTTAAATTTATTTCAAAGTTTATTTAAAAAAAAAAAAGTAAATGGAAAAAAAAAGATGAAAAAAAAAAAAGATCACGTGGTAGCCACTGCCCACCTGACGTCATGCACCTGTTTCTCATGTCTTGGGTTATAAAAATCTACTATAGAGCTCCGAGTACATACATTACATATATGCATACAGTCTCCGTAACAAGGGGCCCCATAGAGACTGTAAACATCACAAAAGCTTTTCTCTTGATGATTATGATTTTGTTATTAAGTAAAATATAATAAAATGTATATTGTGACGGTGAATCGTCCATCATACACTGGTTACAGTACACCGTGGAATAATATTTCATTTGTTGTTTATTATTTTTTATTACTTAGCAAGTACAGTATAAATAATAATGAGCGAGGTACATTGTTGGTTTTAAAAATATTTAACCGGAAGCAGGCTAGATAATTACGGAACCCTCGGTCGCATGTGGAGACCGAGTTGAAAGATGACCACAAGTTTCTATGAGTAATGGGAATCGCAACTGTTATGGTCTGGGGTGAAATAGAAAAATAAAGGAGTGTGTGAGTGCGGTTTCGCTGCCATGGGGTGAGAGTCGCCCGGTATAGATATAGAGGATTAAAAATATTGTATACAAGGGTGGGAAGAGGAGGGGGAATTAAAATTAAAAGTACGAGACATGAGAAATGAAACGTCGATGGAGTGACGAGCGAGACCCGAGACAACCAAACGGGTATAGATGCAAGAGCTGAATAAGAAAACCACCTGTAGCTATGCTATAACGACTGCCGATGAGTCTTCCGAGTCTTGTAATGTAGTCACGCAACGATAGATTTTTTTAAATATATTTATTCATATAATCTATTTTAAATCTCATTACTACTTTTTTTTTTAATCAATTAAAATTTTTTTTCATTCAGTAAATTCTTGATAGAAATTTCAAATTAAATATTTACGGCAATAATTATTTTTTTTTTTAAATTATTAATTTATTATTCAAATTTATTAATGAAGCTTTTGATTTAAAAAAAAAAAAATAAATAAATAAATATGGACATTTAAGACTCCGCCTTACGCAATCGCAATCCCCATGTGCGCGCGACTCACTCCGTAGATTCGCGGAGCAAACGTAAAAGCTATACCGCAACGAGCTATACACTTGCACACACACATATGACATATATGTATGGACATAATATAATGTAAGAGGACAGGACAGAAAGGATAGATCAAGAGGCGGAGTAAGTCCATGAGCAAAACTCCATACCAGCAATAACCTAGTAGATGTAGATGTAGATGTTGTAGATGCGCTTACGTAATTCCCTTCCCGGACTTAACTTGCGGTACTCAGTACAGGGTAACAGGCCGTGTACTTGCACGTGACTACTGTCATACACCACCTCCACTTGCATACTTAACTCACTCATACCCGACTCTACACTTTACCAACTAAAACTTCAATACCCTTTACTTCCACGTTGCTCATAAAAAGTACAATAAATTTATTTTCGCTCTTTAAATACATAAAGTCCCAGTTTATTTATTTACACAAGACATTTTTTATTGTTATTGTAATTAATTTGATGTCAAGGAAGTTAAAACTTGTCGATCAACGTGAAATCAATCTAATAATTACATTCTGTATATTACATAATTTAATGTAATCCGTCAGCATGACTCTTTTCTCCGTCAATCTTGACGTGATAATTTATGAGAAATTACTCTTGTTTAATACGTAATTTATAAACTAACAAAAATGGGTACTTTTATATACTTTTTGTTGTTATTATTATTTATGTACGCGTTACCATGATTGCGGTAAATGTATGATTTATTCTTACGTCAATTATTATTTATCTTTGGTTATTTATCATTTATTTGAACGCGAGAAAATAATCGACTGGGGGGTGGTATTGAGCCGCCAGCATTCGCGGTAGTATATATGTGGATATATATATGTATGTATGTATATAAGTAAAAGCATTGGCGGAGAAAGAATAAGTATGAGTATACAAGAGCAATAAGAAATTTTCGTGGCGGCATTCTACATTCTGGCTGCATAAATCGCTCCGGGCTAATTAAACCGTGCTCTATCGCGACGATTAATCGATCGACGCTTCTTCACTCGGCGGACGGGTTCAATTTTTTTTTTTAAGACTTAACTTTACTTATTATTCTTATTATTATTTTATTTAGTATTTTTATTTATTTATTTGAGTTTTGTTTTTTAAAAACCAGATTTTACGGTTTTTGCTATTTCTTTTTTTTTTTTTTTTAATTATTTAATGTGGATAAATTTTTTTGGATTTATTAATGGGTTGTATGACGAGTGTAAATTAATATTTTAATGAGAATTAATTATTTTAAAGAGAAAATAGATTTTTAATTGAAGCTTTAAGTCGATGCGGTTTAAATCGATCGTAAATAAAGAAAAAACAATTACCGTTTTAAAAGCATCAGATAAAGTTTTAACTACACTTTAAAAATCCGTAAACCCAATAAAATGTATGTATCTCTTGATCGGGTAATAAAAAAATAATAGACAATTAAAAGATACGAATTGAAATAAAGTAATAAAACTAAATCGATTTTTCGCAGGTGTAATTTATTTGAGTTTTAAATTATTCAATCAGGTTCAGGGGTTTTCGAGATAAATTAATGTTTAAGGAGCTTATTGGATAGGAAATTTGATTTCCTAGATTTTTGGTATCAGTAAAAAAAATCGTAGGACCCATAGTTTTGAAGATATCGCGGTTTTAAGTCTTGGAAATATAATGAGACATTTTTCCAAATTTCCAAAATCTTATGGTGGCTGTAACTTTTCGAAAACTCATCCTACGTTATTTTACAATCAGACAAAAGTTATAGAAAATTTGATTTCCTACAATTTTAGTCCTTACAAAAAAGAGCCTAGAATCAATATTTCGAAAGATATCGCGGTTTTAAGCCTTAGAAATATAATTAGACTTTTTTCCAAAATTTCCAAAATCTTCTGGCGGCTGTAACTTTTCAAAAACTCATCCCACGTTAATTTACAATCAGACAAAAGTTATAGAAAATTTAATTTCCTACAATTTTAGTCCTTACAAAAAAATGCCTAGAACCAATATTTCAAGAGATATCATCAAAAAAACAAAAATAGAACAATATCACCAAAAAAATAAAACTAAATCTCTACTCTAATGACCGTTTAATTTCCTGTAATTTACAAAAAATCAAACTATTTCCACATATATTCAAATTAGGCCTCATGTTATGATAACCCAGCATCTCCACGAGCTTCCTTTTAATTCTGAAAGCCAACTTGTCTACTTTGACTACTTACTCTTGCAGCAGCGTTACAATCTTGCCTGCTATTCCGTAACATGTACATTTTAACTCCATGAATACTTGTCTATTAGTATACATACCCTTCCCCCTCTCCCCAGCCCTCTCTCATAGATCGACGTGTTGTGACCGACACCGACATCGACATCGACATCGACACCGATACCGAGTAGAGACCGAACGGATACATGTGTAGTTTAACTTGTCGCTTGAATATTTATGTCCCGACCTCCGTCGATTTCATACCAACGACGAGGTTTCAGTAGAGAAACCGGCAACCGGGGTCTCGAAAAAAAATACTCCGCAAACTGATTTATAAGATCGGATCGGCAATCCTGTTCAAATGCGGCACCTTCTTTCTCCACTATTATTATTTTTTTTAAAATTATTTTTCAACACATGTGATTTTAATCATTTTTTTAATCATCTATTTATTTATAAATAAATAAATAAATAATTTAAGATTTAATATCAAGGTGATGAATTATTTTGCTTAGATCTTAATGACAGGATCACGTGCTCGGCTCTGGGTTATACAATTATCGTTAACCATGTGCACATTCATATATATACATACATATATCTACATTGCCTTTGTTTCCACAATAAAGAGAATAAGAAAGCGGCGGGTCAGGGATGAAAAATAAGAGCCCAAATTTTAATTCGGGACTTGACGGCTCAACTATTGGTCCGGTCACTAAATATTTAATTGTATTTTTATTATCATCGGACAACCATCGGTCCCAAATAAAACAATTCTTTCTTATTCTCTCTTTTAGTTTCACAAACCAGTTATACGATTACCTTTTTTCGCTGGACTCGTTCGCCAGGTCGAGGTGCCCGTATCGATTATTTTACTTGCAATCGCTCTAAACGCGTGTACTAGTAATTCAAATTATTTTACCTCAGGTTTTAAATCTAAATATCTAATCCATCTATCGACTTTTTAAAAAAATAAATCAACATCACAAAAAAAAATTTCATATTTAAATTTACAATAAAATAAAAATTTTTTGAGACACGTGGAATTTTTTCCTTCAATTAAAATTTCAAATTTTTCTGAAAAATTAAAAAAAAAATTTTATTTAACAGAAAATTAGTATCGTCTTACAAGAAAAGTCCGCGTGCCAACATCTCATCTAAAGAAACGAATAAAAAAAAAATATGTACATATATATATTTTTCTCATATATATAAGCTTGTCTTTTTCTTTCACGAGTGTTCCTAAACATGAAATGTGAATAGCAGTATATAATGCTCATAGGTATATGGGATGTACCGCGAAACGCCCACTGCGCTTCATCCTGCAGTGGTTCTCAAAATATTAAACAAAAATTATAAAATAAATATTACTGTTATTTATATCAGTGGGTATGCTGACGGTACTGGTACTGGTACTGGTGAAATATTTTAGCCGAGTTAAATTTATGTGGGACAATAAGTGAAGTTAATGTGATGTATTGAGTCACGTGGAAGCGGAATGTTTTTATAATAGATCGCAGTAGATCATTGTTAGACGTGTGGATCGTGAATCATCGGCAATGCAAGTTTATATATTTATATGTACATATTTATATAAATGTGGATGTATGGAGATAGTGTATGCAATGTAGGTAAAGTCAAAGTCTCGTGGACGTGCAATGCGTGCACGTCCTCTACTTTAGTGACACGCAACCGACATTATTTCTTTTTATACTGACTTTTTATTATTATTATTTTTTGATGCCTGAAGGTATTCTTATGACAGTCGTTGGCGAAATGTGCGGGCACCTGCAGTCGAAAAGAAACAAAAATAAGGAAATGAAAAGAAATATATTTATATATGGGAAAAAAAACATTTATGTTGTAAGGAGAGAAAATAATGTTGTCTAGTGCAATGTCATGACAATGAGAGCATAAATTTTTTTTTAAACAAGCCAGCATTGAGCTGACAATAATTATATTTTTATAGAAAACATTTTTTTTTAGATTTTGAATTATTTTTGATAATTGAATTTCATAACTTTTTGAGTAATGGCTTGAAAAAATTAGATATTTGGATATTGTGGGTGGTCGTTGGAAAGGAAATTTGATTTCCGATAATTTTTGTCTGATTGAAAAATTTTGTGGGATCAATAATTTGAAAGTTAGAGCGCTTTGAATAATTTGATAAATTTTTGGAAAAGTGTACTCATGATTATGAATCTTCCGACGGCTGTATCTTTTAAACTATTGATCCTAGAGTATTTTTTGCTGATATTAAAGTTATAGGAAATTTAATTTGCTACAACTTCTGTCTGATTAAAAAATAACCTCAGACCCTTAGTTCAAAAGTTACAGCCGTTTAAGCAGTTTGAACATTTTTGGCATAATATATATATTTTTCTAAGACTTCAAACTGCGATATCTTTTAAAATATCACTCGTACGATATTTCTTCTCAGGACAAAAGTTGCAGAGAATCAAATTTCCTTTCCAACGACCTCCTCAAACGTCTATTTATCCCAAATGATCACTGCGATATCATCAATAATAAAAAACCGTAAATTCTCTATTAAATTTCTACTTCACAAATGAATAATTCATGAGCAAAAAAAAACCTGTCATCGAGTAATTGTACAACAAACTATTAAAAACAAACTTAATATCCTCCGTATCCGTATATATAAATATAAATACAAACATAAACATATATATCTATTATGTCCCGACATAATAGCACTAAGTCAAGTGGCTCACGTAAATTATGCTAATGGGTGATTTCGTTAAATGCCGGCAGTCGTTTATACGGCGCCTTTGGGATTGGGACTACCCTAAATACCGGTCTCAAATGACTCAAGTGAATAAGATACCACACACTGATAGCACCACACAACATATATACACGTATATATTATATATCAACCTGTTTGAGTATCATTCCAGCATATCAGGAAGTAAACTACAAACCTACCAATCATTTGTACATCACACACTAAAAAGAAATAAATCGTATCAAATAAATAGCAATCGGGCCCAAACAAACAAGACCTAGACCATCTCCAAAAAAATAAAAGAATTTTAGTCTTCAAGACTCCAAAGCAAAAAGTTTATTGCAAACTATAAACAGATCCGCGACTCGGCTCGCGGCTCGCGTGACTTCTTGTGTCGTGTCGATACTCAGTTTATTAGCATACACACTTTTAAATTTCTCTTTATTTCTCTCATTGTCAATAAAATTACTCCAATCATAATAATATATAAATAATAAATATGTGTATTAAAAAAAAAAAAATTAAAATTAAATTACAAGATCCAGAGCAACTTTACATCCCGTAATTTTTTTCTTCTTTACAAAAAAAAAAAAGTGTAAGTAGTGCGTAGGCATCCCTCAAGTGCAGCATGTAGTTGAAGAAGTAAACAAGTTTCCATCCATCCTCAAGTCCAGGGAAAATAAATAAATGCCGGCTCCATATCTGCGGCACAGAAGAGTCCGCCCGTACTCGATCGGCATTAGCTTCCTCCCGCGGTTGCATACCGGGTGTTCACATCCGTGAAAACAGGCTTAGTAAATATGCACGTTTTATGCATCAATACCAGGCTTATTTTCTCTTCTCTTCATCTTCATCCACCACAACCTCATCATTTTTATCCCACTGGGAGTACTTGCAGACAGGAAAACATGAATCGCTTGCTCCCAGCTACCATTCATCACTTGCTAAAAAATTATTTTAATTACGGCGTTAATCATTTTTTTTTTTTATGATTAATAAGAGGAAGTTTATGAAATTATTTGGGTCACTCGCCGGTGATTGATGGATCAATTTATTTTATTTGCTTTGAAAAAAGTTAAAAAAACACTCGAGTGTTGGCTGAGTTTTTTTAGAAAAAAAACTAGAGGAAAAAATTAGTGAAGAAGTGAAAGAAGAAAATTGTGCAATTTGTGGAGTAAAAAAGTGAAGACGGGAATGGAAGCTGGGATGGAAAAAATATCTGAGGGAATCGAGTATCGAGCAAGTGGAAACGGCTTTAACGGTCGGGCAGTAGAAAAATACCCGAGCGAAATCGCGGCTGTTTCCTCGGTTTCAGAAGACGAGTTATGGGCAAGGATGAGTTTTAACGCGGGAATATAACACAGCTCGGGATCCTCAAAGTCATTCGTATGAAAATTTCTGTTGACGTTTACAGTCCCGCGGTTGAGTTATGAGGGAAATTTTATGGTTCTAAAGAACATGAGTGCGCTTTTATATTTTAGAGTTGAGTCTAGAAAATTATTGTATTGCGGAAGAATTTTTATCACGCAGTTAAAATTTTTTTTTAAATAAAAAAGATATAAAATTTTTAATAAAAATATTCTCTTGAATTTTATGTTGAAAATTTTTTTTTTATATTTTCCACTAAATTTTGAAAATATAATTGATCTGTAAAAATTTAAAAAAATTCATAAATTTTGCTATGAAAAAAAAAAAAATTTTCTCTGAATTTCAAAGTCGCATTCGATATTTTTTTATCGTTTGGTTCAACAGGAGTCGCTAGAATCGATATATGACTTTTGACTTTATTGTTTAGCCATCGAGCCGTCGAAAAAAAAATATTAAATAAGTTATCAACATATAAATAAATCGATAAGAAAAAAATTATGGCCGATAGTAAAAATGAATGATAAAAAAAATAATAGTACTGGGGGAACTTGGTCATCGAGGACACTCTCAATTGTTATCGCGAGCTCGTTGAAAAAGTTAGCGATTCCGGTATTACCTGTTTGCACAGCTAATTATCTCGATATTGACGAGTGCGCTAAATTTCGCTTGACTGATATGTTATATATTTTATTTCTATTTCTACTTATTATTATTATCGTAATTACAATATTCATATATTTATTGGTATTGGGACGTTTTATAAATGCCGTCGAAATAAATATTTATGAGGACGGACATAATTTTGGGCGAGGAATCGACGGTTCGGGTAAAACGACAGCCGTTGAGCGTACGAGTACCCGGTACGCAGAAAGACGCGTCGATGCGTATTAAAAAGCGCGCGCATGTCCGGGTTTCGGGGGCTCGGCATTAGGGAAATATTCAAATGGGGGTCCCCAGAGTGCGCCGACGCGTTGCCCCATTATTATTCTACCGTGAAAACGGCTGACGTTGTTACCTTTTATTAGTGTAATTCGTCCTATTAACTGTTTCCCAGGAGCGCCCGGCGACCGTTGATCTACGCTTTTTTTTTTTTTTTTTTTACTCGACTCAATAAATTATCATTTTTAATTTACATCCCAAATAGACTTTTTTTTTCATATCTAATAAATTAAATTATTGGTGATTTAAATAGTGGGCATAGAAATTGTGTAATTATTAAATATATTACGTATACGTACACAGAAAAAAAAGTTATCTTGGGTCAAGAAAATATTTTTGAAGACAAACGTCTTCGGGAACCAAGTCAAGATTTTCTTGAGCCAAGAGAATTTGTCTTGGTTGAAAAAAATTCGTCTTAGTCTGAGAAGATTTTTAATTTATCTGAGAAAATTTAAGTTTCCAAAAAAATTTTCTCTTCGAGCTTGAAAATACTTTTGTATGCCTTTGTTTTCGAAAAAAAACGTTTTTTTCCATTTTTTCTCAACCGATATCTCTCGAACTAATAAAGCGATTGAGATGGTTAAGGTGGTAATCGACGCGTTTTATTGAGTTCTACAACTGATCAGACTTTGGAATTTATTTATCGAATCGTTTTTGAGAAATTTCAAAAATACTAAAAAAAATTTTTTTTTTTAATTCTTTCGACAACGGTATCTCTTGAAAGAATTAACCGATTTTGATGGTTGAGGTGGCATTCGACGCGGTTTATGAAGCTTCAGAGCCCAGTTGATTTTGGAATCAATCCATCGAGCCCGTGAAAAGTTATCCGAAAAAAACATTTTTGAAAAAAGTTTATTTTTGGAATATCTCCGAACGAGCCCTACCGATCAAGCTCAATTTTTTTCAGCTTCGAGATATTGACAAACCGCGTGGAATGACACCTTGACGATCAAAATCGGTTGATCCGTTCAAAAGTTATAGATATTTACATACACTCGGACATGATCTTGAATTTAGTCAGAATTGGCTTCCTAGAACCTCAAAACGTCGACATCTATTGGAATTTCGATTTTCACAAATCGGGGTGAAACCAATAACTTCTCGAATTTTTGAAAATTTGCAATTTTCTTAGCGGGAAGTTAATATTTAAATAAGTACATAGCAAAATTCAAATTTCTTCCAGATATTATCCGTTGAATTTTTACATACTTTTTTTTTCTAATTTCTATACGTGGAATTTTTTTTTACCCGGTGGTTTAATTTTACCACCGCATGGTGTTAAACTGAGTCAATTTTGAACTCCGCTTTTTTTACAGTGTAGTAAATAATTTAAAAAAAAATAAAGTCTTGACAATAAACATTAAAACACGGTTGTATAGCAAATACAAAGGCTTTACATGACGACGATCTTAACTCGTGATACAATCTACTCCTCATTACATAATTTCACCTTGCCGCTAAACACGAAACAATGCAATACAATAGCCTATAGCCTCTTCACTCGGTCTCCATTCCACATCACAAGTAAACTCAAACACACACACACACACACAGCCCAATATGTCAAACGAATCTAAAATACTACCATATATACAATACTATTTAGTAGCATGTTAAAAACGCAACTATTTTTTACTCGTCACCCAGATCTCAATTCAAATTTCATCTCAAACTTTACTCCGCCGATCGATCTGATAAAACCGTGGAAACTACTGTACTAACAAGTGACTTGACCTCTACAAAAAAAAAGATTTAAAAAACGCAAATAAATTTAATCAGACTTTCACAGTACACGCGTTAATTTATTTAAATTGACATCTAAACATGGCACTTGATTACATTTAATTACATACAAAATGACATTTTGTCACTACAAATATCTTTATTTCAATTAACATTATAATTCTAATCATAAATATATATATATATATTTAATGAATACCGATGGAATGTCATGATTACTTTATAAATAATAATTGACGTTTTATTTATAATTTTTAATTGATGATTGATTTTAATCTGTAATTGTAATTAATTTTTTTTATTACTATTAGTATTATTATTATGATGAAATAATTTTTATTGCGATGATAGATAAAATAACATCAGTACTAAAATATTTAAATGAGCAATTTCAATTTTATTCCTCTACAAAAAAAAATTTATTTGAATTTTTAAAAAACCCGCCATAAATATTAAGATGTTTTGAACCCGGTATCATATTAGTGCGTTACAAGTTCCGCAGCGGTAATTTATGAGCATGCGTGCGTAAAGCTGCGTTTAAACAAGTGCACTGTTAGTGATACTGAGCTTCGATTAAGAAAAGTTGGGAAAATTAAAAAAAAAACAGGAAAATTTATACAAAGTTTACTCATTTAATTGCATTCTATCACGATAAATAATTAGTATGCGTTGAATTTATTGAAAAAAAATGGCTGGGTTTTAAATCAGACAGTAATGAGACATCTATTTTATAATTTTTTTTTGTCGCAAAAAAGTCGACGCCATGCATCGCGAAGCGGGACTAAATCTTAGTATTCGAGTGTTAATTTACTAACTTACATGTTTATTATTTTTCTCGCACATTCAACACATTTACTTACTATATATATGTATATATGTATGGAAAAGAGTTGGAAGATGTTTGAAATAGATAAGACACGACATTGTCGCTCATAAGTCCGTAACTATCTTCTAGTCACGCATTTTTTTACATTTTATAAAATTTAGGGCCACCCTATTTTTCACCCCCTCCCTATTGTAGAATAGACGAATTAAAAATGGGGGGGATTAAATCAGAATTGTCAATAAAAATGAATATGAGCGCAATTATTTTCCGGTAATTAAATGTTTAATATTTCGATGTAAAAATTTATCGGCTATTGGATAGTGGTAAAGTAAAAGCGTAAAATTACCCAGTAATTTATCGAGCCAAGTGCCCTGAACTGTGGTTAGTATGGAAATAAAAGTAAATTTAATGTTATTTTAAAAATATTTATCTAATGTAGAAAAAAATAAAAACAAAAAGCGAAATAAACAAAAGAAGAATAGAAATTCTTCGGGACATTCCGCGCGAGAGAAGGTGGCGATGGAGTGCAGGAGTTGGATGCATTTCCTGGACGAAATCACGTGGTCCGTGAGACTGCCAGGATTACAGGACCGTAACGTTTAAATTCGTCGGAAGAAAGAACGTCCGTTCCGGTGACCGAACCTGCCCTGCCCTCTCTTATATATACGTTACATTATATATATATGTATATATATACCCTGTCTCTGCTTACATTACATTACTATCTTCATGAATTCATGTATTATATCTTAAACATTTTATTTTATTTTTTTTATTTTGTACTGCACTCACATACGTCAACTATCCCGCGTTAATTTTATCCTTTATCCTGGCAAAAATGCGAAGGACGATGGTAACGTAACGGTGGACGAGTGTAATAGTTACAAGACCGTGGCCGTGAATTTACTTATCATCTAAATTATTCATTACTCTTTTGCATAAGGACTTTTTGTTTTTTGTTTTCTTTTTTTATTTTTTTTTTTTTACTCATTTACATACATAAATATTTCTACAAATTAGTTCACTGTAGTTTATTTAACAGGTGAATAAATAGCTAAATATTCATAAATTACTTTTTTTATTTTCATGCTGATTTTTTCATTTTCGTGGTAATTTTTTTTTTCAATGCCTCTGTAAACTCGTTACGATTGTCGGGGCAAAATGAACAAATCTTTTGTTGGAGGTTCGAGACTGTAGTTTAGGATGCACTCGATATTTTTTTTTTTTTTTTCTAAGAAAAAAAATGAAAATGAATGGGGAGAAAAATTGGAAAATTTTTGGACGCCTGGAAAAATGGGAAGGAATTGACATAAAAAAAATTGGAAAAAGGGAAATTTGAGCTGAAAGTATGAGTTTGTGGAAAAAGGTATGGAAAATGTGATAGGAAATTTTTTTTTCATAAATTTTGGGCATTGAAGGAAATTTTGAAATTTTGGTAATTGAGCCTGAGCTCAAATTAAAAAAAAAAAATTCCTAGGAATTATTTATGTGTTTTATTGTCACGGGTGTGAAAAATAGATACTGGGAGACTGAAAATAAATTTTTTTTTTCGTTTTTCTACGGCTATTTGTCGGGGAGATTAAAATCTGACGCATCTAAATATCTCGACACCTAATAAATAATAATAACGATAATAATAATAGTAAAAATAAAAATTGCCTATCTTTATGTCAACTATTATTTCATAATTATATCGCCGAGGTCATTTTAAATATCACAACAATAAAAAAAAATATATATAATAAAAATAATAATATTTCTCATATCGGCATCAACGATTTTAATGTCAAGTTGCTTTTACAATGTGAGAATTTCCGTCATGCTTGGAGTCTCTGAAAAATGTTCTTTTGTCTCAACACGTGTGTACAAGTCTACATAAACATTGCACATATTTATATAAAAAAAATATGTATATAAATAATAAAATAAAAATCTTAGAAAAATAAAACCTCGGCTACAACTCCCAGGTTCTCAATTTCCGTAAAAGTCTCTTTATATATATATATTATATATATATATATAAATGTTACTGCCACATGCGTTAGTACACATGTCGAATGAAAACTCAGATCTTCACTCGACATTTCGTGATAAATGTGAGATTGAAGTAACAGCAAGTCGCGGAATTGAAAGACTTAAAGGCTAAAGCACGTGAGTTTTTATTCATTTTTTGCAAAAGGGCTATCGACATTTATCGCAGGGTAAAGTAAATGAATGACGTAGCACTAGTTACATCTTAATCTTATTGTATTTGATCTTTATCTCCTAATATAATAGAATACAATACAATAAGACGATAATAATAATAACGAAAGGAATATTAATTTAAATGTAGCATTTGTTTGCGGGCAATTGAGCTAAATTGAATTTTACAATCGATTAAATAGTCGGATGACTGATACTTTAATAAGGTGATATATATATGTCATAACCTTAACCCACTTAACTACTATGCAGTGTACCAGCATACAGCCGGTTGATTCCCAGTGACCCCAGGAGGTTCACGCCTTATTAACGCGCGAATAAAAACACTGACGTGACGAGTCTGTAGGTTAAGTTTTTAATCGTGTTTAGATTTGTTCAATGAGATAATGCTATCAATTATTTTATTAGGAATTAAAACGAATTTAAAATGAGTCATAATGATTTGAGAAAGAAAACTTCATTATTAACATTAATGCTGCGTTATCTTGGAAAATATCAGACTTGGGATATTTTTTGTCAGAACCAAACTTGTAGGAAATTTAATTTCCTACAACTTTTGTCTGATACAAAAATCACGTGGGATCAATTCTTTAGGAGTTACAGCGCTTTAAAAAATTTGGGAATTTTTGGGAAAAAATATATATACTTTTTACAAGACTTCAAATGGCTATATCTTCTAAACTATCGATCCTAAGTTATTTTTTATAAGAATCAAAATTATAGGGAAGATAATTTCCTACAAATTTCCTCAGATTATAAAATCACGTACGACCAATCCTTACAAAGTTACAGCGCTCCGTTTATAATTTTCCAAAAGCTCAAAATTTTTTTCCACCACAATTTTCATTATAAATAAATAACCGTTAAAAAAAGCTTAATAATAATTTCGAAAAATAAAAAATAAATTGCAGCAACTTTCAAGTATATAAAAAAATCCAACTCACGTCACGGGAAGTGGACGAGAAATGAGAGCGGATGTGCCGGAAAACGCGAACGTCACGTCTATCTATCTAAAACTCCAGTACGTCGTGCCGGTGTAACGTCATTACACGTCGTATTTTTCACGAGGATGAAGGATGAGTTCGAGACGGTAGTATAGTCATAGAAATGTCCAACGACAACCACAACGTAACGTCTCCGCCTCGGTGGAGGCGCAATTTACCGGCGAATAACGCAAGCGTGGTTTACATTTGTGGGACATTGCTGACCACGCTGCAGCTCACCAATACTAAACCTTTATATATATATGCTATACAAGCATATATACATAAGCTACATAAGTCCTATCCAGGGGACGAGGAACTACACCTCGATGAACACGCTACGACATTCTCTCTGCCCCGCTCGTACCTCTCTATTCCGCGGAGCGGCCTGGCACTGTCGCGTTCTCTTCTACTCGTTGTTATGCTACTTCATACAACTACACACACATATATATACATTTATACATTTATATATATGTATGAGGACGTTCCTTACTCTCTTGCCGCTGCATTTGTCCTCTACTTGTGTAGTATAGGTATAGATATATATTAAAATAGCTGAGGTGAGTTTTAAGCCCGTATATGTGTGTGTGGACTGTCGTACCAAGAAATAAACCCCCCACTCTACTGTGTACTCTTCCCTGTCTCCGCTTGCTCTTCGAGTCCTGTCCACCGTAGATTGTCCGACAAACCATCGTGATGATGATGATGCTTGCTAACCGTGACTAAGGTACCCACCTTCCAATTGCTCCAAGTTTGTCTTTCCTTCTGTGTATGCTACTTTGTAAGACAAATTACTATTTTGCTAGTTTTTTTTTTTAATTAAGTTCCGTTGATTAAGTACGGTGGCCTAAAAATAATTCACTGAAGCGCAGCTGCGATGTCTAATTTTTTATAGCCGCGATTCGGATATTTTGTGTGGAGAATTTGCGGTAGTTTTATTATAAACACTTGATATTAACTGCACAAGTATAATTTTCGCGTAATATTTTGATGCGAATTCGAATATTTTCATGCTATAGTCCGTCGATGAAATTAATATTCAATAAAATTGATTCTATCGTCGATATTTACTTCCAAATTTGAGTGGGAGTTCTCAAAATTACTTCTTATATAAATTTTCATAAATTTAGTAGATCAAAATAATCTCATATCATTTTTGATGCAATTAATATCCGTCGAATTCGATTATATTATTGATATTTATTTCCAAATTTGAGTGGGAGTTCTCAAAATGACTTCTTATATAAATTTTTATAAATTTGATAGATCAAAATTATCCCATACCAATTTTCGATGAAATTAATATCCAACATATTCAACTCTTACGTCGATATTTATTTCCAAAATTGAATGGTAGCTTTCAAAATGACTTATTATATAAATTCTCATAAATTTTTCGGATCAAAATTGTCCCATATCAATTTTCGATGAAATTAATATCCGAAAAATTCGATTATATTATCGATATTTACTTTCAAATTTGAGTAGGAGCTCTCAAAATGACTTCTTATATAACTTTTCATAAATTTAGTAGATCAAAATTCTCATATATCAATTTTTGATGAAATTAATATCAAACAAAATCGATTATATAGTCGATATTTACTTCCAAATTGGAGTGGTAACTCTCACAATGACTTCTTATATAAATTTTGATAAATTTAGCAGATCAAAATTACCTCATAAATTTTCGATGAAATTAATATCCAACAAATTTCGCTTTTTTGTCAATATTTACATTCCATTTTCAATTAAAACCATCAAAATTATTTTTTCTGGACATTCTTTTAACTTTACTCGCTTAAAATTATTCACAAGACAGCCTCAGGTCATTAGCGGGTAAAATGGGCGATCTTGAGAATTATAATTTTACTGATTAAATTTTCTTTGTCCGCAATAAATGTTTTTTTTTTTCATAGCAGAATAATGTTTCAATTAAAATTGAAAAAAAAAACATGATTAAAATATCTTAATTAATAATTTATGAGCGCGGAATAACCAGGTGGATCATAAAAATATTTGACATGAAAATTGAAGGTTTTAAAATGAAATGTGGATATAAAATAATGATAATAATAATTTATTGATGAATATTAAGTTAATTATCTGAGGATTAACACAGATGACAACCACTGGGTTGACATACTCGACAGTATACAGAAATATAACAAATATATACTCATAATATGTAGGTATAAAAAGCAAAATAATATGACGGAGTAGAGTGAAAAAACAAAATAAAATTACGAGAAGGTTGACGAGACATGGGAGTGACGTTAGGGGTGTTACGCAACTCTCCTCCATGTCGTGCGTTATGAATATGGACAAAAAAAAATATAAAATAAAATAACGAATGCCAATGTTGGACACAAAAGAAATACTCCGAGTGTTACAGCGCCTATACCATTATATTGTTTTTTTTTTTTTTATTTTTAAATATCTTTTAACTTATTTTTTTTTTTAACTTTACGTGAGTTGCGTGTAATTAAAAACAGCGGATTCCTACGCAAAAGTTTTTTTGAAAAAAAAAAAAAAATTAAGTAAATAAATATACGGAGGTAAATAAAAATGACTAATAACAAAATTATAATAAATTAAAAATTTATAAATAAGTAGGAAAAATACGAGATATTTTTTTTTTTTTTTTTTTTTTATCAAACCACCATCAACATAATGTTACGTCTAGTCACTGTGACATCACAAAATGACGCGTTTTTATTACTCAGCATCTGATAATAATAAGAATAAAGAAAATTTTTATTGATAGCAAAAAAATTTTTTTTTTATTTGAAAAATTAATCAAAAAAATTTTAATTTTTTTGTTGAAGTAAAAATTAAAAAAAAAAAATAATTTAGACAGCGGTAGAAATGTCAAAACACTCAGCGGGTGTCGGATAGTTTACTGAGCGTAGAAAAAATCCCCTAGTACAAACCCTCAGTAAATATTTGTTTACTGTACTCACCCTTTCTATTTTAATTTTTATATTTTCCACCCTCGTATACTTTACAAAAATAAATATAATAATAGTCATATATAATTATATCTATTGAAATATTATTTTTTCTAAAAAAATATAAAGTAGATCTACGTCAGGTAAAATGGACAGTAAAATAATAATGAAAGATATGAAATTTTAAAATAAAAAAAAAAAAAACGTTCGGAAAATAATTACTGTCATCTAAAATTTATTGAAAAACCATTAGAAAAAATCTAAATATTTTTAGTATCTCATTTTACCCCTTACATAAATATATACGATCACATATCTCATATTTTCCTACAACACATCATTTATTATATTTCCAATAATCCTACCGCACATAAATTTAAATATTCGGCATAGACTCTGTTGGCTTAACTGTCAAAGCACTCGGCGCGTAACCGAAAGGCTCCGGGTTCGATTCCCAGTTCGGGCTCTCGATTAATTTTCTGAATTTTTCCAGCAGCCATAGATAAAAAAAATTTCTTCCTTACCCTCACCCAATTTCCTTCATCTCAATGTCGGTAAAAAAGTATATAAGGCTTTGCATAAAATTTCTAAATGATTTCCTGCATGCCCACATACTTTTCTGCTGGAAATTGATGATAAGATAATAATTCATCGATTGAAATATAATTTGAACAGTAGACAGACAACGGGTATATTTAAATCCGGAAGACAGACGGTAGTCTGCGCTGAGATTTTTTAGCTGACATGTGGACATGAATTGACTTAACCACCAGCTCGTGCTCTTGATGTACTATTACACGATGCAATTGCATTATTAATAAATCCCTGCTATTATAGTCATTAGATACATTATATCAAGCTGTTAAAGCGACACATAATACCACTCAAATTGGTGGCTTTTATAATCCTTATCCTTATCGTCATTATTATCATTATATATATAATAATAATATTATTATTATTTACTTCCACTTTCATTACTTTCCAGAATCTTATTATTACCCTGCAAAATTATTGTTGTCCTCTTAATTTATGTTCCGACAAAACCCATTTTATAATAAATAACAACTTAATCGACTGCTTATTCTTAAATTATGTTTAATTATTATCATCAAGATAACTAATTGACTAGATTGCTTGTCATATATTATATATATAATATATTATACTTTAATTTAATACAAGTGTCGCATAATTTTTTAATGTCTACAATTATTTTTAATTTCTCACTGATTTCATATTTTTAAAGGTCGACTTTTATTTAATTCATGGTAATTTTTAATTATTTAATGATCATTAATCAGACTTATTTTTATTAATTATTCTGGTGAATATTTTATTTGTTAATTTATATATTTTTCTTATAATTAGATCACAGAACAGATTAGTCTTTTAATATTTAAATGAAAAATCTGAAGTTAACCGACGTATAATAATTTTTGGAATTTTTTTTAAATGATAAATTATTAAAAAAAAAATATTTTGAAAAATTGCACTTGGAGTTTTTTAAATTTTCTACACATGCATTTTTTTAGTTTTTTTTTTTTTGTAATTTATTTGTAAAAAAAGAAATTCGAAAATCAGTTCTGTCTGTAAATTTTTTTTTCTTTACCTGAAAATTTTCAAAAAATCCAAAATTTGAATATTTAAATTTTTTGATAAAATTTTCATATCTAAAAAAATTTTTATCTGGTGATTTAATTTGTTTAGTTTAAATTTTTCTATTTATTTGAGTTAAAGAAAAAAAAAATCTTATTGTTGAATTATTAAATTCAAAATTCTTTACAAAGTTGTTGTAAATCTTGTATTTAAATATTTACTTTTATTTTATTATCAAAGATACAAGTATATACATATAAATGTCTTAATATTAGCACACACGAGTGCCAGTCTTTGATATTTTCGATTAAACGACGAACAAATGTCACTGTGTTATAAATGTCTTTGAGCTGAGAAATAAAGAAAGGGTTGAAGGTGCTTGTAGTTCATGTCATATAATATTCTCTACTGCTTAGTTAGCTCAAGCATCAACCACCGGTACGACTGTTGAATGTCGATAAAACCCTCTTATAGCCTCGAGACTTGCTAGTCTGCTATGCACTCAACACACAGCCAGCACACATGTAAAAACTAAAAATACACGTGACAGGTCAACTGGCTGTAAAAAACGCTAATCAAAAACAAAAGTTTATAACTGAAAAAAAAAATTACAGGTATTAGGTATTAGGAATTCCTCAGTAGCCAGTAGCGAGCAGGTTAATTTTTAAACGTCCCATCAATTTTGTTAAATTATATTTATTACTTCACTTTAATGTCTGTTCTAGACATTTTTATAGCTATCAAATTTTTTTTATCACTAAAGAAATATCATAACTACCAAACTACCTCGCTACTTTATAGTTAGATATTTTAATAATTAATAATTAAACTTTAAAAACTTTTTTTTTAATTTGTACATGTGGTTTTTTATTTTGGGATATTTGAAATTGATATATTTTCGAAAATATTGATCCTAGGATATTTTGTAAGAGGACCAATTTTGTAGGAAATTTAATTTCCTACAATTTTTGTCTGAGTATAAAATCTCGTAGAATTGATTTTTAAAAAGTTACAGCCGTTTGAATAATTTGGAAACATATATAATTATTTTTTCTAAAGTTCAAAACTTGAATATCTTTTTAAATATTGATCCTAGGGTATTTTGTAAGAGGACTAATGTTGTAGAAAATTTAATTTCCTAACACTTTTGTATCTTTATAAAATGTTGTAGGACCGATTTTTAAGAAGTTACAGCCTTTTGAATGATTTGGAAATTTTTGGAAATATATATAATTATTTTTCTAAAGCATAAAACTTGAATATCTTCAAATATCGATCCTAGGATATTTTGTAAAAGGACTAATGTTGTAGGAAATTCAATTTCCTAAAACTTTTATATCTTTATAAAATGTCGTAGGACCGATTTTTAACAAGTTACAGCCGTTTGAATAATTTGGAAATTTTTGGAAATATATAATTATTTTTTTCTGAAGTTCAAAACTTCAATATCTTTTAAAATATCAATCTTACGAAATTTTTTACTCTTATAAAAAATGTAGGCCATTAAATTTCCTTTCCAATGACCCCCTCAAAGTCTCATTATCTCAAATAATCACTCAGATATCAATAAATCTAAAAACCCCAATAGTCAATTTCCAAATTTAAAAAAGAATAATGATAATAATTCGTAGTTTATTGAAACAAAAAGCAAATAAAAGCAATAAAATAATTCTCGAATTGTATTTTTATCCCAATAAATCTAAACTCGACGGCTCAACTGGTTAATACGTTTTAAAATACTTATTAGACATAAAAATATGAGACAGAGCCATAAATCGGTGAATAAAAAATGAGTAAACCAGTATAAAAGTAAATAAGTTAAGTATTATAAAATAAAATGTACTGGTTAGTTTGAGCGTCCTTTGTCGGGCGCCATCCACCGTGCAACCTCGCGCTTTTTCATCCAGCAATTAGAAAGAGATTTATTCGCGCCGGCACGCCGCGCGTGGATTCCCTTCCCCTTTTCCTTTTTATCCATTCTCACTCTTTCTCTCTTTCAACCTCATGTCCACTTGGCTTAAATATATGTACATACATATTATTGCTCTTAATAAATAAAAAATATATTAGAAAAAAAAAAAAAAAAAAAAAAAAAACTAGTAGACATCAGCAGAACAAATGATATTTTATCTTTATGGTATTAATGAACTCGATTTAATTTAGAGACCGCGGGCAATCAGATATGATTTTTTAGTTAATTGAAATTACGACTACAGTCGTAATGTTAAAATATAAAATTATGATTACTGTCAAGAGAATTTAATTCACTGAAAAAATTATAAAACTTTGAATTATGTAATTTTATTTTATGAAATTAAATCTTGAGAGGAATTTTATGAATTTTTATTTTTCTCTCGATGATAATGATGATGATGATGAGGATCATCTCAAAGTACGTGTACCTATGAGTTATGTAAGCAAGGAAATGCTAGTAAAATATTAAAAAAAAAAAAAAAAATAGTAATGTGCAATACGCGCAGATAATTCTTGTGATCACGTTCCGTAGTGATACGTGACTATTGAAGATTGTCCTGGTTACGAAATGAAGATATTTAAGTTTGTTCCATGGGAGAGATGGGTATGGAGAGGGAGAGGGAGTGGGAGAGGTTTTAAATGAAGTTGGTGACTGATGAAAGTTATTTTTGATGTTGCAGGTGAAAATCTGGTTCCAAAACAGGAGGAGTAAGTACAAGAAGATGATGAAGGCTGCGCAGCAGGGCGGTGGCGGGCCTGGACAGCATGGCAATCTCTTGGCTGGTGGTCCATCACCTCAACCTGGACAACCTGGAGGTCTTATGCAAGGCGGTGAGTTTTATTAACAAATGGAAATTCATTTATCACGAGTACCGTTAATAAGAAATTTTAAAAACTCAGTTCTGATACTTCAAGATTTTTCTCCATCTGCAGTTTCACAATTTTTTGATATTTTTAAAAGTAATGAATTTGGGGAAAAAAAAATATTTGAAAAAATGTACTTGGAGTTTTTTTAATTTCCTACATGTGCATTTTTTTTTTTTTTTTTTTTTTGTAAATGATTCATCGGAAAAAAAATTCAAAAATTGACAACTGTATGGTAGCTTCAGTATCACAGAAAATTTTGATATCTGAGTTTTCGTGAAAACTCATGACGTTTTCTATAAAAAAAAAATGATAATGTTTCAGGTGGAGGTAGTTCAGTGTCCGGAAGTCCAACGACAGGTTACCTGGGCGGAATAGGACCAGGGGGAGGCGAAAACACCCCGGGGAGTTCATCACCCGGAAGCGAAATGTCGCCTCAGCACAACGAGAGCCCGCCAGCGTCAGCCTGGGCCACAGAGATGAAACACCATCCGCACTCCCACGCTCCGCCACACACTCACCATCACCCTCACACGCCTGGGCACCATCCACCCCCGCCTCCGCCCCCACCTCATCATGGAGGATACATGCCTCAGTATTCGTGGTACCAAACTGACCCCAATCCTGCTGCATTACTCACGTGAGTACGGTAAATTTGCCATTTTTTTTACTCAACCCACCCCCTCCCCACCCACATTAAATTCGACAAAATTTTAACTTTTAACTTTGAATGTTTTTCCCTTCAACCCAACCCCTAATCAATAAAAAAAATGAAATCTAAATAAATAAATATTTTTTTTTTGATTCCAGGGTCTGGCCCGCAGTGTAACGAAGACAATGGGAACTATAGAGTCCAAATTAATCCAGGACTTGAACATCCAGCCCGTGAGCCCTGAGGTCCTTGCAGATCCCGCTGCCGTAAAGAAAAAAATGATAAAAAGGCGCGAAACGTTTGGAAAGACGGAAGTCGTCGACGAAATGCTGCCCGAGCGCTCGACCATCTTCACATGTAAATAAATAAATAAATAAATTAATTTATTGATTGACATGTCAACGCGGAAATACTAATAACTATACAGTAATTTATAAATTTAATCATAAAAAAAATAAATCCACTAATGTAAAGTTGGGCAATTTGACCTACTCGACATCTTCCGAGTCTCTCGCAACAACACTCCGGTATAAATCTAATCTACTCCCAGCAGATTACGGTCTGCCTCTGTCTGCTTCTGTTTCATCTAGTGGCTAGACCCGGAGTTACAAACGACGACAATGTTTTTAATTTTTACACAACGATATTTACACTGAGGACTTACTCGCGACTACTCCACTACTTTTCTCAGCTCAGTTTGTTTTTTATTTCGTAAAAAGTTTAGAATTTAAACGAAATGTTGCACAAACTGAGTCGCGGAAACTCGCGGTGACGGCATCAGTATTTCGTAAAATTTAAATTTAAACCGCTTGAGGCGACACTTGAATTAATTATTTTTGAGGTAATGAGTAATTGCAATTTAAAAAAAAAAATATGAGCAATCGTGATATATATTTAATTATTGCCATTGGTCTGTCGTCTTTCCGCGTTATGAAATAGAAAAAAATTGTTGAGAAAAAAATGAATTTTTGTTTAGAAAAAAAAAAAATATTTGTTTTTATTTTTGCGGTACTTTCTTTTGGTTATTCCTTAATAGAAGTGTCCTGTACTGGGGTAATGAGTGAAAAAAATAACGAGGAAATTGACTAAGTCGCGGGTTAGGACGACAACGAACCGTGGAATCGTGAATTGCGGTCAAGTTGTCGTAAAAGTTTGTCCCTCAGTGCAATTTAGAGTTTTTTCTTGTGTATCATAACCAACTAACGATAACCGCAAGGAGCGCGTGGCCTACGATTTGCGGTACTCGTGGTACCGTAGTTACAAGTTACAAGTAACGAGTCATGGTACGAAAATTCAAATAAATTTTTTTTCCGGCAGTTAAATTTCAGTTTTAAATCGCGGGCCGTTCAAATTCAAAATGTAAAAAAAATTCAAGTTCTGATAAATATGAAAAATATGAAATTTCCTGGTTGTACGGTTTCAGAATTTCCGATGAAAATAAAGTGAGCAATTGGAAGAAAATTAATTAACTTGACGCTTAATGAATTTTTTAAAAAATCCGTGATGTCAATTTTGAACATTAACCCAAAATATTTCCTAATTGATACAAAGACAATACAAAATACACTTTTTTATCTTATCCAAGTCAAGCCAAGCCATTCAACTATAATTATTATTATTATTATTATTATCATCATTTTGACTCTTATCGATAATCAAAGTATAGTTCCACGAAAATATCACTCCGAATACAAAGAAGCAAATTTAGTAATAATAATAATAATAATGATGATGATAAGGTTTGAAAAAAATTGGAAGCACGAATTCGATTCCGCAAAATATCAACTTGAATAAAAAAAAAAAGAAAAAGAAAATGTGTAACAATAAAGCCGGTTGTAACATTGTAACATTAAGTATAAACTATAGACGTATTAAAAGAAGGCATACATTATAATATGTAACAAGAGCGTATATATATAATATATTTTGCGCCGCTTATTTCCTTGCGCCCTTTAACAATCGTTTACGCCTTCTGTTCCCGAGTAAACGTTTCCCCTTTTTTATTCAGCGGACTGTCGATAATATATATATATATATATATATTAGCCAAGGATCCTCATACATTTATGAAAATATGAAAAATTAAAAAAATTCGCGTGGTAAAGAGTAAAAAATAATTAAGATCTAAAGAGATCTATATAAATTTTACTAGATCTATTGATGTCAAGAGATGTTACGTTAAGAAAATATGGAATTTTGAAGATCTGATCAGATCTCATTAGATCTAAATTATTTTCTACCGGTTGTCAAAAAAAATTAAGATCTAAGGAGATCTATATAAATTTCACTAGATCTATGGATATCAGTTAAGATTTACAGTTTGAAAAAATTAGATCTCCTCAGATCTGAATTATTTTTTTTAAGTACAGAAAAAAAAATAAAAAAATTTGAGATCTATGTAAATTTCCATAGATCTATCAGTAAAAAAATAGATCTATGTAAATTTGATAAGATTCTAAGATCTGAAATATTCATTTCTCGATTACAAAAAAAAATTACGATCTTGCATGAATCAGCGTAAAGAAATTTATTTCTAGAAAAACGCATCGATCTTATGAATAAAAATATGAACATTGAATTTGAATACTAATTGAAATAATGAAAAAAAAAAAATTGTAAATAAGGTTGCGGGTGATTTGGATCCGACCCTCCCCCACCTCGATCCCTGATACCTTTGTCCCAGTTTATTTTGTTATCTGTCGTAAGTGAATCTGTGTAAAATATAAAAGTTTATTAATATAAATAATTAAAAAATAAAAAAAAATTTTGTGATGTAAGATTGTAAAGAAATAAAATTATAAAATAACATTATGGATTTATATAACAGCTAAGTGGTTACAGTTAAGTTATTATTGATTAATTAATTATATAGATATAAATATGAATATAAATATAAATATAAATAAAGGTAAAGATACTGTGTGCTTGCGAAGCGATGGTTATTTATATAAACCGAGTTAAGTGTATACATATAAGAAGAGTTGTCTATTATATGTAAAACTAAATTAGAGTCATGTCCTTGTCCCTGAAATAAACTCCCGTCCTCGTCCTTAATCCTCTCGAAGTCCTGTAGCTAATAAATATATTATAAATTATAAATTTAAAATGAAAAATGATAAAAACTAAATACCTTAATTATAATTACTATTGTATAAAAAAAAAAACAAATAATATGAATAATAACTAATTAATTCAATTTAATTATATGACTTTTTTTCTATCCTTGTTATTTATTTTTTTTATCTAGGGGCAGAAAAAAATTTTAGAAAAGGGCCAGTTCTTCAGCTGAAATTTTTAATAAATTTTTTTTAAATACGAGTAAAAAAATAATATTTTTATGGCTCATTTTACCCCAAGTTTTGATTTCTGGTTTTTTATTTAAAAAAAATTTCATATTAAAATAACAGAATCAAAAATTTTGGGCCGTACGCTGGCTGGTCAACTTGCCCCATCTAGACACGTGACTGGCCCATTTTACCTCAGACTTGAAAATTTGAAATTCTTCAGCTGGAGCTGCGGTAAAAATTTTTAATAAATTTTTTTTAAATACGAGTAAAAAAATAATATTTTTTATGGCTCATTTTACCCCAAGTTTTGATTTCTGGTTTTTTATTTTAAAAAAATTTCATATTAAAATAACAGAATCAAAAATTTTGGGCCGTACGCTGGCTGGTCAACTTGCCCCATCTAGACACGTGGCTGGCCCATTTTACCTCAGACTTGAAAATTTGAAATTCTTCAGCTGGAGCTGCGGTAAAAATTTTTAATAAATTTCTTTTTAATCATGAGTCGAAAAAAAATTTTCTTTGATGGCTCATTTTACCCCAGGTGTTGACTTCCGGTTCTTTATTAAAAAAAAAATTGAAATTAAAATAATAGAATCAACAATTTTGAACCGTACGATGGGTGGTCAACTTGCCTCATGTAGACACGTGGGTGGCCCATTTTACCTCAAACCTGAAAATTTGAAATTCTTCAGCTGGAGCTGCGGTAAAAATTTTTAATAAATTTCTTTTTAATCATAAGTCGAAAAAAATATTTTTTTGATGGCTCATTTTACCCCGAGTGTTGACTTCCGGTTTTAAAAAAAAAAAATTGAAATATTAATAACGATATTATTATTTACTGGTTTAAAATGACGCAGTAAAAAATATTTCGCAGTTATTAGTAAAAATAAATTTCTTATCGTATTAGTGATAAAAAAAACTGTATTTTATTGATAAGAAAAAAAATATATAGGATTTAAAAAACATTAAGAGCTTGTTACTCAACTCTAATAAAGGAATTAAAAACATTACCACATTTTTTAACGATTTTATTGTTCGAATGTTATAATAATTTTTTAGCCGACAATCTAATCGGGCATTTTTGAGCAATAAAAATTTTTTTTATCACTTTTAATTACCGGGCATTCGGTCAAAAATATATATATTTAATCTTCATCATATATATATTTTCCGTTAACTTTAATCGTTTTTTAAATTAAATCGAAATTATCAAAATAAATAAATTAGAGATTTAATCTAGACCTAAAAATTCCATTAATAATAATAACAATAATATAAAGTTACAAAGTATGGAATAAAAAATATATAAAACTTTTGAGTGCACGCGTCCTTTTACAATGCGTGAATAGCATGAGGTTACTGGTCGGACTGAAAAAAATAGACTACTTAGATTAGCTACACTGGTTCTTGTGTACAAACTCCAATGCATTGTAGAGAATAGACTTATGGGGCTTATGACCCAGCAACTTTTACAATAGACACAATACAGTCCAAGGAAAGGCCCTTTCCCTTCTAGAGACCCTTTACATTACGTTTCATTCCTTACAAAAAATACCTCATATATATCTCTATAATGCATTATATATAAAGTCTATTAATCTTCTTAAGAGGCTGCATCGACTTTCATCTTAAAGTTCCAATAATTTATTCATTTCTTACAAAAATTTTAATCAAGTATTTAAAATCAACCCTTGGAATTTTTAAAAAAACCGCCTTTTTAAAAAATTTCTCTCTTCATTTTAATTTAAATTTTTCAAAACTTTGGATTGCAACAAAATACAACCGGTTTCTATGACCAATTTGCCCACTTTTTCTGAACAGCAAATAAATATTTTTTCAAAAAAAAACTTTTTGAATTCGTGTCATTTACTCCAGTTCTGTTCATATATTTATATATACAATATATGTAGTCTTGAATGAAATATAAAAAAAATTCTATGAACAAAAAAAATTTAATTCCATATATGTACACATTTTGTAAAAAAAAATAAAAAATTCTTAAACCGAGAAGCTGAGTATTGATGTTTAAAAAACTGAAGTGAAATTATATGAAGTAAAAAGGTGGTAAAAAATAAAAAGATATAAATTTGACCTAGATAACGGCGATTACTGTCTCTGTTGTCTGAAAGCACTTCCGAAGCCATTACATCTGAGGATTGATGGCGTATAGTAAATGCTCAGTAGCGGCTATTCCGGTCAACTCAACACTGACTGGACACTGGACCGGATGAAGAAATTCCTCGGCCTTCCTTTTATGCTCATCTTCATCATCTTCATCATCAGATCGTCACATTTAGACGATATAATGCTTACTTTCAGATTACACTTTCCAGCACCTACTCTATACTCCACTGCTCAACAATACCATATATATACACTAGACTTTTATCTTTAACCAGCGAGTGAGTGGATGAGACTTTCCTTTACTTTGGGGTCAAGAGGTCCAGTTAAATAATAAATACGTAAATAATATCAATGAACAACTAAATAAATATAAATAGAAGAGAAAGGGTCCGTTAGCTACTACATATATACTTATATATATACTACATATATATGTATACATTAATTCACTTATATGATATATTTTTACTGAGTGGTCTCAAAGTCAAAGGAAGTAGATGATAAAAATTCGTCTTAAATAATCACTTGTTATATATATGTATATATATTTACCCATTGTCTAAAGTGACTCATAAATCTGTATTAAATATTTTTGTAACCCTTTTTCATGAATCGTTCATTGAATGCATTGTAAAAAATTGCAGTATGACAAAATCCTGTTACTCCGAATTGACTCCTGATTTTTTACTGTGCGTTAAAAAAAAAATGATTAAGTAGGAAAGTAAAATTTTCCCTTTATTGCTGGTCAATTTAAAATGGCGACGAGCTATGCAGAGAATGAGACTAGAATTTATAATTTGTAGGAGTAAGTCTCAGTTTTGGTTGTGGGTTAAATTTTGAATCGAATTATCAAAGGAGAAGTTGATTTTTAGCAAGACGACTGTGAGGTCAGGCGGTAATTTTGAATTCCGCGCACAACTAAGGGCGTGGCGGTCTGACTCGCGCATGGGGTGGCTCGCTCGTTTGGGCGACATTGTCGGCAACCCTCTCGCTGGCTCTGTCTACATGCGTTTCATCTTCGGTGTACTCCTACTACTCCTAATTATGGGCAGAGGGAAAGTAAAGGCAGGGGGGGGGGTGAGACCGAGTATGAATAATTTCTTTGGCAATGGTTTTTTAGACGGCGAGGCGGGAAAAATTGAATTTTTTAGGACATTGTCGTAAGAAGAATAGAATGGGAAGGAAAAAGTCGAGCTCGAATTGCAATCTGGACTTCCAGGTGGTCTACATTGGACTGGATTTCGTGGATGTAAAGGTTTTTTAATGCGCACAAAGGTTGCAGCAAAAACGGATGTTGAGGGCTCCGCCCAAGAGATCGTATGCCATGTAAGGGTTGCAAACACGTGACAACATCATAAATATACACTCGTAATTTTTAACAATAAATACATTTGTTTTTTTATTTATTTACTTGTAACAAATTTTTTTTCAAATTCAAACTTTAGAAAATTTATCTGATTATTAAATTAATTAATCAAAATAAAGAAATTTCAGCCGAGTAAAAATTTGAAAATTAAAAAAAATTCTTACTTTATTCTATTAAATATTGAATGTGAATTCAAAATAATAAATAAATAAATGCTGGGTTTTTCCCAAGATTTTTATCAATTTAAAAAATTAATTCCATCAGATAAAAGTTATCCCCGCAATCTAAATTCCTAAATAAACAAGATTACTTAAGGAAAAGTTAACTTGGCAAAAAGTTTTACCTGCCCCAACTTATATCAAGTAAACCAGCAAAATCCACTGGATCCTGGACCCGAACCCTAGACGTAAAACGGTGGCAGTACGAGTGCACAGAGACAATATTTTTAAAAAAAGAATTCTTAGGAAAATTTGAAGGCTGGTCAGTTTTGGGCATCAAAGACAGACTTTTGGTAAACCCATGGTCCACAGAACACCAAGACAAGTGGATTTAACTCAGATTTCGGTGATGTAAAAAGGGCTGACACTAATCCCTCAGCAATCACCCGCAACCGGAGGACCGGGTCTTTGATTTTATCTGTCGATTCTGGTCCTGTCTGGTGAAAACTAAATAGAAACAATAACAAAAAATACTGCGACCATCAACTTAATTTTTTCTCAGTTGTTAAAAAATCTTTTATGGATTCTTGTGGATTTGAGTCAAGGCCAGGTGAGGTCGGTGCAAGGGAATTTATGAATTGTCGGTTGACACGAAACTTTATTTAGTAACTCTCATATATATGATATTTTATAAATGTGGAGTAAATACGGTCTTAGACACACGGTCGTTACCATATCTCTCGGTATAATAGACGTGAAATTATAGAGAAATGTATACTGGTATATATGTGCGCCAGAAATAGTCGAGTTAATTTTATGCACACGTCATGTCAAGTTTTTATCGATTTCAATTATTAATTTTAATAATGTTTGTTTCTATATATTATTATTATTTTGTATATATATATATATATTTACTTGGATTTAATGATTTCAGTTAGCGAAGAGTCGGGCAGTGGGAAATTTTTTTTTTCAAAATAATTTGAAATTTGAATTAAAGAAAATTTTTTTCTTCGGCTAAAAAATATAATTTGAGCAAAATTTTTGACGAAGTAAAGAGAGAAGTGATTTGCTGAGAATAAAAAAATTTCGTAGTATTTTTTAAAAATAACGGAAGTCACGCCCATATCCTCGAAAGTCAGTCGTAGAGAATTTTTATATTTGTGTAGATATATGTGTGTGTGTGTGTGTGTGATGTAGAATGTATGTGTAGATATATAATAATGAATCAAAGAATAAATTTTTTCCCGTTTTATTTTTTATTTTCAATCCTCAATTGAATTTTTTTATTCATTCATTTAGCTGACGTTGTGACACGCGTGTGCACGCCCATTGTCGTGCACTTCCGGTAACCGGATATCGCGGGACGCATTGACATTAATTTATAAAATATTCGCGACTATACACGCATGCTCCCGTCAATCTTATATATATACTCTAACTCTAAATCTATATCCATATATACATAAATTCATATATATTCATATATTTACCTTAAAAATAAAATTTTTCATTGATTGTAAGATCAATTGCAATTTTTAAAAAAATTTTAGAAAAAGGGGAAAATGAACCCCTTGAAAAAAAAACCACGGGCCTATTTCCCGCGAAATTCAAATTTGAAATATTATTTGCTATGCATTTCTATAAAAATCATCAAATTTATTCTTCAATATTCGAATTAATAAAAAGCGAAAAAATAAATTTAATGAATAATTAAATTGTATCAGAAAATTAGAAAAAAATTTTTCGATGACAAAATCATCTCTCGCGTATTTCTGATAAATCAAATAAAGTTATAATCCTAAGTATATAAACGATGTATAATATAAAATAAATATTATTTATTAAATCATCTTTTGATGTTATTACCAAAGTACTAGTTACAAGATTGCGATACGGATCGAAATCCGTTGGACAAAAAGAACGTGCCGCGCGTGCGTACCCCCCATAGAGAATTACTATTGCCAGTAAACCTACACTGCAATACAACTCTACACCTCTACACCTCTACACTTCTACACCTACACTAATATACTCTACTCTGTTCTATACTACTCCACTCCACTCCATCCACTCCACTGTATTAACTATATACATATGCAACCCAAGTACATACATCAGTAAAAAAAGACAATAGGATAGGGAAAGGGAAAGGGGTTCTCGCCCCAATGTAACTTACATATGTAACATGTATACAAGTTGTACTTTATACTCTATATATATATATGTGTGTAGTGGAAAGCACGATAACATAACGAAAAATTTTTTTTTCTCTGTCACGCCTAGGATCACCGTTTCACTCTGTCATCGCCTGTAATTTTAGGGTTTACGCCACGCGTGCACCAAAGGTGTCATATGTACTTTTGTTGTAATGTCATAAATCTATATATATATTTATATATATGTGTGTGTATTGTACGTTAAGCCGAAATGTCAAGGACCGAAAATTTTTTAAGCTGAGCATAGAGGTGACTGGGGTAAAATGGGACACTACTGAAGAAATAAAACAAATTTTTATTTGGAGTAAAAATACTGACAGGGGAAAAATTATCTGGTAAATTCTGGATGAAAATACGAATGAAAAGTTTTAATTGGCACTGACGGGCTGACCAACTTGCCCCTTTTTCTAAGAAGTAAAAAATCAATTTTCAACAAAAAATAAATTTTTTTTTGATTAATTGGAATCCATTTTGCCCCTATATTTAAAAAAAGAATAGGATTTTTTTTTCTTTTTTACAAAATAGATAAATTAAAAAGCAAATAATTGAGGAGTTAAAATGCTGATTTTGTCGATCATTTATTCAGCAACACAGTATAGTTAAATTTAATGAGGCCTCATTAATTACGCTAATGAGTCCCAGTGGATCGGGCGCATCCATTGCAGTTAATTCAATTAACTTTTTAGCTGGTTTTGTTTTTTGTTATGGGCTGATTTAGTTGTCAATGGCTTTTTCGGAGGGAATTAAAAATTTTTGTGACTCGCTCCTCAATTCAGTCTTTATAGTCAATATCAATATATATAATAGATAAAAAAATAAAAATTGTGGCAAGAGGTCAGTGAATTTATGAATCGAATGGTCAGTAATTTGAATTTTTTAGTTCGTGTCCAAGAAATGGTAAAAATAATGTCCCGAGGTAAGCGTGCGTGCAGTACACGGAAGTTGACCAGTTAAAAACGGTCGTCAAGAGACCACTGAAAATAAAATAATAAAAAAGGCCGAGTAGCGCAAGTACTGTGGTGTAGTGTGGAGTATATAGAATGTGCTGGAGAACGTTAACAAAAAAATTTTGAGAGAGAGGAAGAGAGAAAGAGAAAAAGAGGAGTAAGGGGGAAGGGTGTGGGGTGTGGGGTGGACAAGGGAGAGAGTAGCGAGTCCAAGAGTTAAAAGAGGATATATATGTATGTATATATATATAGGAATGGGAATGGGGAACAAAAAAAGTGGAATGCTTCTTTACTTGCTATTGCGTGGAGTAACAATGAAAAGACTTGGCTTTGGCTCTTTCAACAAACTTCTTTCTCTCTTTGTCTCCGTATTATGTACGTGTATTATTATATAGACTTACATTGAATGTGAAGAGACGTGTGAGTGCATGTGTGTAATGTACTTTATGTGTAGATGTACGTCTTGACCGGGTTGGGCTGACCTTCGTTACAATTACTCGCAATTAACGACATCAACCAGACCTCAAAGGCCGCAACATCACTTGTCTCTCGATTTCATTTCATTCCTACTGTCAACGCAATTTCCTTCTTTTATATTACTTCCGCACTAATTTTTATAACATTTTTTTTTTTTTTTTTCAAGACACTTTTTATGTTTTTGTTGAAATTTTTTTTTTCCCGGTACAAAGTAACGTTTTTTAAATTATTTTGTGGTACTTATTTTTGAAAAATGTTATTTTCATTCATTTTATTGCTGATGTTAAAAAATAATTTTTAAGCTTAAATTTGAGTCCCAATTTATTACAAATACTCCGAAAAAGTTAAATCTGGCCAAAATCACACCGAAACCATAGAATTTTTATCTAGACGTCTAAATTTGGCCGAATTCACGCCAAAGCCGTAAAATTTTATTGAAAAAGATCAAAAGTTGGCGAAAAATTCGCGGATAAATTCAGTCTGTTTTCGCTCACAAATTTTGAAATTTTAGGCAATTTTCAGGCCCAGTCGTCAGCTAAATTTTGGTCTATCTATTTTTCGGCCTCTCTGGGTTTTGTCCGCCACTTTTTGCAGAGAAACAATTTTATCTATAGAGCAATTGTTGAATTCTACAAAAAAAAAAAAATTATTTATGAACTGTTACGATGAATATAAATAAAAAATTATCAAGTATTAAGTAGACCAACTAAGTACCTAAATTCTATTTTCGATAACAACAAACACAAACTAAGCGATGACAATATTGTGGGTCAAATGCGTTGCTAAATAACAAACTTTTCCTTATTCACATTGTAAGTACTCCGACTAAACACTAAACACTATATCCACACTCTACATTAGGTATATACACATATATACGCATATCCACTCAATATTGTCAACAACCCCCAGGAGAACGAGAATATTCGTGGATGCGTTTAATGCGATCACTTCTTAAATCCGATTAGCTCTTTTATATTGTCCTTCTCCCTGCAGAGAGTTATACACTAGGGTATGACACTCCTAGTCTTCTTTCTTTCTCTTCACTATTATTATTGTTATATCTATTATGTGCATTCGACATTCGCCACAGGGATAAGCTACTTAGTAATGCATACCGGCGCACAAAAAAACAACAAAGACTGTAAATATTTAAACCGTGCGAATTTTCGAATTTTCTTCATCGCCGTCTCTGCTCATAGTAAATATTTACTAGGATAATTATCAGACTCTTACCTGAAGAATCAGACAAAATTCAATTTAAAAAATTTGAAATTCGCGCTTTCCGCGAATGATAAAAAAAGATATTTCACAGTGCAGCTTCATATTATTATTATTTGTATACATGTAAAGTCATATATTGGAGATGATGTACAAAAAGGCTGAGAAAGTATAGGTAGCCATTTTGTAGCGTTATTTCCACGTGAAGAGACCCAGTGTACGTAATCTTCAGGGCGTGTAATCGCTAATGCCGAAAAACCCCCTTCTTTTCTTATCCGCGACATGGGCATTGAGCGGACCGACATTATTCAACCCTGTGTGCTGTGTGTGATGCTTGGGTTCCTACTTTCCCACCCTCGCTTATAATCCACTATCCAGAATCCAGGACGCGTATTATGTTATGAACAACGTCGCTACCGGCCTCTGCTTTCTTTTTGTTCGTACTCGAATCAGACAGTCCGCTACTTTTCATATTACACACTCGATCGTCTTTTCGGCATCACTCTGACAGAGCCCAGTTGTCAAAAATGTCCACTCGATATTTTCGAGCCCATTCTTATAAATAATTTCTATACAAAGATCAACTTTGGGAAAAATTTTATCATTTTTTTTTTTTTTGGACAATTAGACAATAATTCAGGAAAATTTATAGTGATATATATATACATACATTTATATATATACTGGAGACCGGGGCAAGATGGACCCCCTAAAAGATTTGCCAGAAAAAATTTTTTTTGTAATTGTAATATTTTTATGACTTTAATCTATACATAGCATATATATATGACATATATGTATATATATATATATATATATATATATACACACCGTTTTAAAGGGATACGAGATACACAGGGCATGATGGACCCCCTGAAAAATTTTGAAAAAAAAAAAAAAATTTTATCAAATTTTAGGGGTGGCCGTTTTGCCCACCTATTTAGTATATATAGTATCTGTATAAAAATGACCCTCTCATAATTGAATGATTTAATTTTTGACAATTAGAAAATTCAGGAAATTGATTGTGATATATTTATATATGAAAAATATATGTATAGTAAAAATGGTGGGTTATTTGTTGAGAAGTGGGTGCATTAAAGAAACATTTATTGGCCAGTCTTGTCTCTGAATTAAAAGAGACATTAATATAAATATAATGGTAATAAAGACAAAGACAATGACAATGATAATAAATGTATAGGTACATGTGTGCTGTGGACGTAGGGAGAGCGATTGTCCGGTTGAGACGTAAGTGGAACATGGGAACAGTCCGGATTTCAGGTCCACCGTCAGCCGTCATATCACTCCGTAACGTCGCTCCGTCAATGAATAGACAACGAAGGAGAATGAGCTAGTTGAGGAGACGGTTCTATAGAGATCGTCAGAAGGCGAGCGACATCATCCGCGACATCGCAACATTCATATGCATAATTCATTCTTATCAAACGTTATTCAACCCTGTCAGCGATCCTCAACGTAACGAGTCTCAATTTATACTTATCACTTATATATCTGTCGTCAAATATATATAATAATAATAATAATAATAAAAAATAATTTTTATATTTGACGATGGAAAGATGAGAAATATTATTTTTAGCACTTGGATTTTAAATTACGCGTAAAGTATTGGAGATACGTAAAATATGTATAAGACTTTTTTTGTAGGGAATTAAATTTTCTACAAAATTGTACTGACATATTTTTGTCGTAACTTTGATATTTAAGTTGTAATTTTAATTTTAGTAAAAAAACTTCTTGCACTGGAAATAAAAAATTTTTAACAAGTAAATTTTATTGTAAACTATCGACTTTACGTAAAAATTTATAAAGACCTTTTTTGTAGAAAATTAAATTTCCTACAAAATTACTCCTATACATTTTTGTCGTATCTTTGACGAGAGCGAAGTTATCGCTGAAACTCCAAAAATTCTTGGTTTTCTAATTACCCGACAAAATAAAAATAATAATAATGATATTTATAATATTAAGTGTGTCAGCAAAGTTAATGGTCACCTAAAAAAAATATCTTGTAAGAAAGTGAGTTATCAAGTAAAGCTGAAAGAGTAGTTGGTAAGTAAGAGGATAGTAAAAATCGTGAGTTGATGGTTTGCAGCCGCGTATCACGAGAAGGAAGTCCAATTTAACCCAATAAAGGACAATCAGAGACCGACGACTACGAATACGAGCAGCAGAGACGAGTACCTATTCTAAATAAAATATATAATATGGACTCCGGTGCCGGCACCATCCGACACTCGGATTTTTCTCGCATCAGCTCATCATCCTCATCCTCATCCTCATTTTATTTTAGCAGATTTACAAACTTTTTTTTTTTTTTTTTTTTATTATTGCCCTTGACTGAATTTAAAATGAATAAAATTTATTAAAGTATCTCTTCCCACGGGGACAAAGATGGCGATTCGCTGGTTTGTAAGTACGACTGAGCATGATCAGGTGAGCACAATCGCAAACGGAACAATGACTCGAGTGTCCTCGGCCTCCTCTTGTTCACGTCCGACCTCAACTTCTATCCGGCGAACAACACAAAACACTGGAGTCTACATACAATTTAGCTCTAGAGTGTAAGTCTAGTGTGCGGTTGTTGCCACACTGATGGATACAGACGACAAGAGAGTGAAGAGTATGAGCAATCTCTGCTCTACTGTACTCTTTTACCAATTTAATTTTGTGTTAGCATCCAGTGTTCTGTTCCTCTTTTACCTTTTACCCGATGCCGAATACCCGGTGCCTAATACCTATCAGCTAATACCTCTTTTGACGAGCGTACGCGCACGCATTTGTCCCTCGAATGGACTGAGCCCGCACAGTAGCGCTCGGGATGCTCATTTCGGTGGGGAAATGCACCCATGTGTGCTGTATAATACGTAAAATATATGAAAGAATGAAAAAATTGGTCGGGGGGTGAAGGCTGGAGTGGATCGAGTGGATGGAGCCACTCTGCGAAAATAGAAGAGACCAATCGGGAGAGCCATTCTTCGACGGCGACCTTGTGATGCGAGAGAGCAGCCGATGATCGGCCAGCCGTAAAACCGGTGACATGGATCGAGAGGATTTTCCCTTCCTGGCGGTTTTATACCAAAGCTGTTATGTGTCGGTGCACAATGTCCAAGGTACGGCCTCCACTCTTTACATAAAATAAAATTGCTAAGAGAATGCTATTGATATTTTCCTAATGGACAAATAAAAGCTGGACATGTGGACGAATTGATGGGTACTTTTTTTCAACTACCAGAGAAATGGGAAAATTTTTTTAACAATTGATACTTTTTTTTCCGCAGTTTAGAGAAAAAAATTTTAAATAAAAATGAATAAATTAGAGACTAATTAATTTTAAATGAAAGTGTCCATTTTACCCTGACTAGTTAACATGCGCAGAGAATAATTTAGTAATATGAATTAAAAAGTAAGTTGATAAAAAGTTGTGCCGCTGTTGGGTTTGAATGCAGGACATCGATCACCGTCCGGGCGTTTCGACACCTGTCAGCTCGGCACAAAAGTTAAGAAGCGAAAGGACGTAGTCTGCTTACAAATACAACAACAAACTATCTCTACTGACCAAGTCAATGAGCTGAGGGCAAGCTTTGACTCCTCCTCATACTCAAGACCCACACACTCATCCTCATCCTCATTTTCCATCGGCAGTACCGTTGGCTCATCAGTTGTCCATAAAAAAATAAAATAAAAATGTTGGTACTCATCACCTCGTAGCAATGTTTGTTATTTCCTCTGCTCGTGCTCCATCGGCCATTGTCTCGATGCCTCCTAATGATCTTCAAACAATCGCTTCGAGTCACAAGATCTTGAGCTCTCGGCTGAATAAAAGTTACTGCCAACAAATTAACCCAATACTAATTATTTTTATTTACTCGAGTTGATGTCAACGCAGATCATTAGTCGGAGTCAATTAGAGCTCCGATAAATTTCGGCGTGAGATCTCAACTCCGATTCTTTGACGGTATGAAGAAATAAAATTTTAAAAATAATAATAATGATGATGATGACGATGACAAAATAAAAATAAAAATAAAATGATGACTTTAATGACGCCGCATCCGGGAGCCGTGAGGACATCGCTAAGGACACGCAAAAAATTTGTTCTTAACATGCGTTCACAGCTGGACCCGCATGTTTTACTACTACCGTAAGTCTTGGACACTCCATTAACGGACTTCATGACATTAATAATCCACCGTCCCACTGTCTAACATTTTAACTCGACTCATTCGATTCGCAACCAACCATTTTTCATCAAAATTCCCATTTCACATTTTTTTTTAATCAATTTCTCAATTAAACATTTTTTTTTCGTTTTTTAAAAAACTCCCTCTAGGATTCGAACCTGTAACCTTTAGGTTCAATATTAAACATTAATTTCATTATTTTTCAGGCAATCACTGCCTTAATCATTTTTTTTTAACAGAATTATAATTTTTAAAAATTAATTGAATAATTTATTCGAAAATTGTGCGATACTGAAGTCAGCTGACGTCTACTAACTTTGGATTTATTTTCAAAGCAATAAATAATAAAAAAAAAATATTTGAAAAAATTGCACATACAGTATTTTAAATTTTCTACATGTGCATATTTTTATTTTTTTTTTTTTTAAATTAATTTGTTGAAAAAAAAAAATCCGAAATTTCTGACTGTCAATTTCAGGATCATAGAAACTGGGACTAGGATTCGAACCCGTGACCCTAAAGTTCATAATCAAAAATTTCATTAACAATAAAAATGTATTTCAAATTTTAATGATATATTTATTGCAATCAATCAGGCCCTAAATTTTTAAACCGGCGATAGATCACGAGCGTTAAATTAAAAATTAAATAACGACAATACGCCGGTGAGAAATAAAGGCCCCCTGAGTTTGCTGGCTGACGGGACACAGCCCGTATTGATGGATTAACTCAAAAAAAAATGACTCCAGTCTAATAACAAATTGATGACTGAAAATGATCCCTCTATAAATACATTATCTACAAGACATAACTCCTGTCTTGTCGATCCATATCCACTTGGGTCTTCCATTGATCCCGCGGCTGTCTCTCATCTACTCTGCAGCTCGTATCGGGCGATTAAATAAAAGAGAGAGGTGCGAAAGGCTCCCGGTCTGGCAACCTAATAAAGCAATTTGTCACGCTTGTCGTCCGAATGCCAGTCTCATATATTAACACACAATCTCTATACACCACAACCCCCTCCCCCGCCTCCGTATTATACTTTCATCTCGACTAATCTCGTCTCCCATCTCCAGACCATCACCAAGAATCCACAGATTGTATTTATATATTTATTAAATAATGTCCAAATAAAATCCACATCCAACTCCGCCAGGATCTTAAATAAAAGTCCTCAGAGGATCTCTCCCCCCTTCTTTTATTTTATTCTTCAGTTACAAGTTTCAAAAAAAAAAATATATATATACTTTATAAATAAAAGGGGTTTCAAAATAATACACTTAAATATCACTTGACTTATTATTATATTTTTCTATTCATATTAAGAATTTGTTGAGTACTCAAGACTTTTTATTACGTCAGACACAATGGCCAAGATTTTTATTGTGGCTCTAGACAATTGTTGTTGCTCTAGACTCTAGACTCTGTACTTGATTCGTGTATTGTTGTTATTATAAATTTTGTATATATTTATATATATATGTGTGTGAGTAAAAAGAATTTATTTCGAAAAGATAAATAATTTCGGTGATTGAAGGCTTGATGAAACGTTTTATTCCGAGTCCGGTGGAATTATTGTGTGGGTTTTTGTGTGCGAGGCCGAGGATGGAAAAGACCCGGGGATAGTGGACAGTGGAGCTGAGACTGAGAGAGACCGCGGCCTGGTGGACACAATATAATAAATAAAAACCCCGGGAGAGAGAGAGAGTTTGAGTAGTTGTGTGTGCTGGGCGACGCCGCGGCTAACTTGTTCTCGTTCTTGCTACTGGCGAACCGGCACTCTCGAGGTGCTGGACATCTGTGATTGATGGATCCTCACTCCACGGCTCCTTAGTCCTTAGTCGCGGCCAGAGCCAGATGGAATACATGTCTTCCTTTCGCCTCACAAGCCTCTCAGCTCTTTCATCTCTTACTTTTACCTCACATACATTTTTCACTTTGCTTTTTTACAGCCCATAAATTATTTATTAATCATTTTTTTTTAACAAATACATTTTTATTTTATCCAGATCACTACAGTTTTATTTTATTCCTTTCATAATTCCATCAATTTTTTATCCAGTGAAAAATTTTTCAAAAAAAAAATTTCTCAAAAATTTCGCTGATAAATTTGTCGAGTATTTTATAATTTTAATACAAAATATAGAGAGGGGGCAAAATGGACCACCCAGAATTTTTGTTTAATTTAAATAATTAAAAAACAAGGAACCCCTGCAGTGTTTGAGATTTTGGTTTACTTTTAATTCGTCTAAATAAAAAAATTTTCTTGACAATTATACACTCGGTTTAAAATGTCCTACTTTTCTCCCTTGATGTGTAATATACTATTAAGATGAAATAAAATAATAATCGAATTTTAATAGATTTCTTGAAAGGCCGATTTTGCCCGAAATTTGAATTTTTTAGAAGACTAGAAAAATGAAGAGGGGTAAAAAAAATCAAACATTAAAACTTTATTCGGGGGGTCCATTTTGCCCAAATTTCAAGATTTTTAATTTTCAACAGACGCAGGATATTGAGACCAAAACATGGCAAGGGGCCAGAAAGAAGTAAAGTGAGAAACACTGAGGATATAAATCCTTTTCTTTAAGGGGCCGATTTTGCCCCCCTTTCCCTACTGATGACTGATGAGGAAGTTCAAGGGCAAGTGAATTAAATATTGCGACTTAATTAAAGTTTGATCGCGGCAGAGAGGACAGAGCACGTGATATATATATTAAAGGGTCGAGAATTACCGATTTGACCTCGACTGACCCGAGTGTGGACAGAGACTAGGACGTAGCATCAGAGCAGAGAGTCGGTTGCGTGCCGGTTGATTCAATTAACGTTCACGACGACGCGCACAACACGGCTCTGAAATAACCACGCGGTTGTTTTGTCCTTCTCTGCTCTTTGGCCCGTTACTTTCGGCCCCACTGACTAGACGTTTTTTATTGTCTATCATAATAATAATAATTATTATTATTTTCGGCATTAAGTATTTTTATTAACCTCGCGGACATGAGCCAGCGAGTGAGTCCTCGACTTCCTCGCGGCTGAGTGCCGCGTAGGTGGACCAGCGGTTGCACGAATCGTGGAATAACTCACGAATTCATATATCTGAGTGACCTTACAATTGATTCTGTACATCCAACGCCACACGGAGAGATCATGCTGATGGTCATGATGATGATTATGATGGTAGAGTTGCGACGCGGTTACAATTCAACCGGATGAAGGAACGCCCCGTGACCGGAAGTGAGAAATTAGATGAGAAGTATCAAGGGACAAAGACAAGATGGTATGTCGTAAGTGACCTGGAAATTCATGTCTAATAAATTTTATTTTTTTATCTCAAATTTTTTTTTTTTTTTTTCAGATTTGGAAATTTTTAGACCGAATATTATTTGCATTTTTCTAGTAATGAATCAAAATTTTTTTTTTTTTCAAGTCAAATTGATATCAGACCGGGAATCGAACCCGCGACTTTTAAATTTCGCGGTTTTTTTTTTTTTGTCAAAATTGAAATTTAAAATTTTGAGTGCAAATATTGAGGCCAAATATTATTTGCATTTTTCTAGTAATGAATCAAAATTTTTTTTTTTTAGAACAAATTGATACCAGGCTGGGAATCGAACTCGCGACTTTTAAATTTCGCGGTTTTTTTTTTTTTCTCAAAATTTAAATTTAAAATTTTGAGTGCAAATATTGAGGCCAAATATTATTTGCATTTTTCTAGTAATGAATCAAATTTTTCTTTTTTAGGTCAAATTAATACCAAACCGGGAATCGAACCCGCGATTTTTAAATTTCGCGGTTTTTTCTCAAAATTAAAATTTAAAAATTATAACTCAAAATTTTAATAAAAATTTAACGTAATCAGATAATTTCTAATTTAAAATTGAAGATGGTACTAAAAAAAAATTTTCTCAATTAAATTTCTAATTATGAAATTTAAAAAGTTTGATAGAGTAGTAAATTGTCTGATCTTATGGAGTTAAAATCATGACTTTCACTGTTGGGAGTCTTAGCGCAATAAATGTGAATTAAGCGTTTGATTGAGTCTCTCAATAGCAAAGTTATGGCACTCTCTTTATCGAGGATTATTATTATTGCACAACGCGTAGGAGGACGAAGAGTAAAAAGGGGAGGCATTTGGCTCACAACAAATCAACCAACCTCTCAACTTTTATTGCATCAATGCGTTTGATAAGCGCCGAGGTCACTCGAATGATTCAATTGTCGACTCGCTATCACTCTGCTCTCATAAACTCAGAGCACAGTGCGCTAAAAAAATAAACTTTTGAATTAATATTAAGACCAAATGAGCCGTAAAAATAGAATATGAATGTAACAGTCCACTGCGTCATTAGTTTAATTTTTCATTTGCAACTCGGTAGTTTAAAATTGATGACATGCACGTCATCGACCGCCTATGTCGTATACTTGTAAACTCGCGGTATATTTAAACCTCCTGGACAATGGAAAATTAATTTGTCGATGAAAGACAGTGCGTAGGGTGACTCGCGACATCGCAACAACTCCGACCCTCTTTAAACTTATCATATAAGGGAACAAAAAAAAAAAATTTAATAAACTTTGATTTCACTATTTTTTTTTTTTATTTTTAAATTATACGTTTACTTAAAAAAGTGCGTATGCCATTAAATTATTTTTACTTTTGTTGCAAAGTAAAAAAAAATAATATTTTTTTTTCAATTAAAAAATTAAAAAATTTTTTCTAACAACGCGTTGGCGTTTTTTTTTTTTTAAAGAGCTCGTTAAATAAATAATGTCGCAACAACCGTTTGTTCGCCATAGCCAGCAGCACACAACTCACCGATTGCACAACAATCCCTCAGTATCCTTATCTTTGTCCTCAGTCTTTCCTTATACATAATTTTATGGCGTGACGAGACAACGATCTCTTCTATTCTCTCCATAAAAAAATTTCATTTTTAAAAATATGAATACGAATGTAAAAAATCGATACGCGAATATTCATTTGAATCCAATGTCATTAGAGATAAAAAAGAAAAAAAATGTAAATAGTACATTAGGCAATTAAATGTACTCGAGAAGAGTCGTTAGAGCGCTCGTTACGATTCGGTCCGGGCTTTGAGCTTTGGGATCAGGATCGGGGTTGGGTTGGGGTCGGGGGCGCGCACCCTCGACTCGAGCGCGTGTTCTATTGAAAGGGTGAGTCGGTTGATTTTCAGTAGCACACCTCAACAACTCGCCGGGTTATTCGAATCTAATCGGATATGGACTCAATGAGAAGGCATTACACACGTACGCTTTCAGACCCACAATATTTGACTTTTGTCACACTACTAAATAATAAATTTACTACGCCATTATTCTCATTTACTCACGTGAAATTTAAATTTATATTTACATTCAATATTTTATTATATTTATTTATTCATTAGTCATCCGAAAAATTTCCTTTTTTTTTTTCAATACGCCTCCGAAAATTGAAAAAAAAGTTTAAGGGGACCACTAGTGTGACCGCCTGAAAAAAAAACGGTCTGTCAGTTGACCCTGCGGGCCAGCCTCAAAACTTCCCGCCGTTTTCGAGCTCCTTGAGCTCGAAAAATTGTTGTGGATACATTTTCGAGCTCTTCGAGCTCGAAAATACTTTAGTATGCCTTTGTTTTCGAAAAAAAACGTTTTTTACCATTTTTTCTCAAACGATATCTCTCGAACCAATAAAGCGACTGAGATGGTTAAGGTGGCAATCGACGCGTTTTATTGAGTTCTACAACTGATCAGACTTTGAAATTTATTTATCGAATCGTTTTTGAGAAATTTCAAAAATACTAAAAAAAATTTTTTTTTTTAATTCTTTCGACAACGGTATCTCTCGAAAGAATTAACCGATTTTGATGGTTGAGGTGGCATTCGACGCGGTTTATGAAGCTTCAGAGCCCAGTTGATTTTGGAATCAATCCATCAAGCCTGTAAAAAGTTATCCGAAAAAAACATTTTTGAAAAAAGTTTATTTTTGGAATATCTCCGAACGAGCCCTACCGATCAAGCTCAATTTTTTTTCAGCTTCGAGATATTGACAAACCGCGTCGAATGACGCCTTGACGATCAAAATCGGTTCATCCGTTCAAAAGTTATAGATATTTACATACACTCGGACATGATCTTGAATTTAGTCAGAATAGGTTCCTAGAACCTCAAAACGTCGACATCTATTGGAATTTCGATTTTCCCAAATCGGGGTGAAACCAATAACTGCCCGAATTTTTGAAAATTTGCAATTTTCTTAGCGGGAAGTTAAAAATTTTCGGACCCCGGAATTCAAAATTCGGCTAAGAAATAAATTTAAATTCAACAAAATGCTGGAGTTTTTGAAAAAAATTTCAAATTATAGGGTCATGGTACGTAGAGACATATATAAAAGAAGCTGCAATTCGACCAAATCGATCAGATGATTTGTCTTCGAGTTATAACTGCAATTTTGAAAAATGTATTTTCAAAAACCGATAAGCGGCTGCTCTTCAAATGTGACTCAAAAAAACTATTCGAGATATGTACTAAAAATTTTAGTATATCATTTTTTGAAAGTATAGACTATCAAAGTATGAAAAAAAAAAATATTCTCAAAATTTCCACCAGTGGTCCTCAAGGCAAAAAAACGAAATTTCAGACTTCAGAAAAAATAAAAATTAATTTTCAGTCTCTCGTAAATATAATTGATGAAAAAAAAAATATGTGACATGAAGATGTTGTATGAGAAAATAAGCAATTCAGAAATGGCATTAGCTAATGTAAATCCGTCGGTTATCGTCGAGGGGTTGAGCTTTGATTGGTCCATTGAGGTAGACACGTGCGTGAACGAGATAGAGAAGAGACGATGGGCCGAAATGGATCAGAAGCTTCCCGCCCTGTGCTACACAGCGATACCCTCGGCTGTGTGGGGTATCTATATAAACGTAGACTGTAAGCTAGTCAGCCCCTGGCTGTGCATCTCGTTATGTACTCATTCATAAATTCAAGCCGCCGTCGAGCATTCGAGCATCCACCGTTGACAGAATCAAGTGGGATTGTTAGCGGTTCGTTGTCGCACGATATTCCTGTCCACTGGGATGGGTAATACCCCCTACTATCATTTTATCAACTGTCCTGTATATATAAATATATATATAGATCTCAATGTGGACATGCAGGTTGCACGAGTGATAAGATATGTAGACGATAATTATTTGATGATCTACATGATATTGATATCAAGTGTCAGGAACTCAGCAACTCTTTGCCTACAATAGATACGTATATTTAATTAATATACATATATATAGAGAGAGAGGTAGTTTATGCTGTACAGATTGCAATTACATGGATATGCCTATAGATCCAGTTAGACAAATTATTGGGAGCAGAGCTAATGGATTTGCGATATCAGAATAGAAATGACAACAACTTTTATTGGTCTGGTATAAAATAAATTGTTGTCTTATAGAAATTAATTGTATTGTTAGACTTTGATTCTGTGTAAAGCTCAAGTTTTTTTATAGCTTTTACCAGCTGTAAGATAATATTTTTATTGAGTTTTCTATCGTAAATTAGTACTAAATAAAAACGTAAATATTTGTGGTAATAAAAAGTCGATAAATTTCTTTTTATTAGTCAGAATTAAATAATTTTATTAAAAATAAATTTTACAGGAAATAATTTTTTTTTACAAGATAATTTACAGAACTTAATTATTTAAATTTAAACCAGCTGTGGTACTAAAAAAAATTGCCAAGTAACAATTTTTTTATTCAAAGTTATGGACAGTCTACGAGTCCACGTTCCCATGCAATATACGTATGGATATAATGTGTTGGTATAAAGTCGATCAACTGGGTTTATTCGAGTGAGCATGTGGGCCAACAATGCCCACTTCTGTAGCAACCGCGACGCACTTCACAACGCCCATTATTCTGTCCACGTTTCCATGTGGCCGCTGGTACTCTCTGTACTCTGGACTCTATGCTCTGACTCTGATTCTGATTCTGACTCTGACTCTGGTTTTCTATACTGACTCCTATTCCAATCCCAGTTTCTCTCTCTCGCTGCCTGATGCCTGGTGTACTACTGCACAGAGCTGGACTATTATATGTATAGTACACTGGGTAGTGTAGTGTCAAGTGTAGTCTAGTACTAGTACTAGTATACCCTCTGGGTCTATCTGGCATAGCATGCACGGGGTTTTAGTTGCAACACCCAACAGCACCGACAATTGCTACTGTACACTACTACTGTATTGCCGCATGTCCAGGGTACCGAGACTTAACTCGAGCAAAGGGTGCTTTAGGCTCCATAAAAAAAGAGGATAAAAAAAATTGAGCTCTCGGCAAAATTTCAGTCGTAGCCTCGAGTCAGTTACTTATACACGAGAATTCCAAGTCAGAGCCAATCACTTCTGATGCTGTTATTACTTTTTTTTTTCTTACTTACAAATAATAATAATAATAAAAAAAAAAATATTTTCGTTTTATGTAATCGCGTTTAACGCCGACTTTTTAACTGTCATGGAGTTTTATTGATGTATTGTAATTAAATTGTTTGCGAAATTTTTTCGCTTATGGGTGAATGGAAATTTTTAGTTTGATTGATAGGAATTACTTTTTTTTATTTTTGAATTATCGAATTTTGAGGTTAGAAATATTGTACTGGTAATTTTAATGGCTCGTGATTAATTAAATTTGATGAAAAAATTACTATTGAGTTTTTTTGATTATTAAAATTGGAGAGAATCAAAATTAATAATCGATAATTTTGTTAATTAATTTTTTTATAAGCTAAGAAGTGGCGGTTATTAATTTCTTAGGCTTCGGAGGTCAGGAAATCCGTCACCTGAAATTTACAATGGGTTTTCACGGATTCATTTTGACGTAAAAATTTATGAATTAATTTTTTTTAATTGAAGGAGTAGTGAATTAGGAGAAAAAATTGATAGATTTTTTAATTTAATAACTTTTAGGTACAAAAATTGGCAATAATTAATTTTAAGAAAATCTGAGGTTAGAAATTTGTCATCTGACGTTTGTAAAGGACTGCTGTGGCTGGACCATGTGATAAAAAATTACAAAAAAATTTTTTCCAAATAAAATGGCCGTGAATTTAAATAAATAGCCATGAGTTAATAGAATTGAAGTGGATTTGATTGAATAAATTAGTGATTGTTGGTCCGATAAATCTCATGATCGATGGAATAGTGAAAATAATGCGAGCTGGTATAATATGAGAATAAAAGAAAGCCTGCATACTGTTGAGATTACAGTTAAGTCGACAAGTAATATTAACTCTCGACATCTCTGGCGATAGAGGCAAGTCGCCGACATGTATGGAGGACAAAATGAAATGGAATGAAATAAAATATAATAAAATAAAATAAAACGAAAGGGAAACGTACATTGCTCGCGTACCCACTCTAATATATATGAAGGGTGAAACAATAAGCGACAACGACAATGAGGATTTAAGTGGCGACCTCAATGATATCAACTGCACGTCGGAATAGAATTCAATTGAATTGAAGAAACATCGAGGGGAGGTTCTTCTCTCTCTTTCCCTCTTCCCTCTCCTCCCTTCGGTTAATTTCTTAGTCAGTTGATTTTATTTTCTTACAATCAGAGTTACTGTCAATTCACTAAACTGATGTTTGAAAAAATTTTACGTAATGTGATTATTAATAGAAATAATCTCCTTCCATCTGCTCGACAATGCTTTTAATTGACATTGTGTAATAGCTACAAAGAGATATTAATTATGATTTATACCGCACTGATGCTCATTGTGTACAAATATCGTACTTAATGTATCGTGTTAAATTAATTATATTATCATCTTGATATCATCATTTTTACTGATTTGTTAATCGAGATATTTGTCCCTATTATTTATTTTAATCGTAATTACTTTCAGTTTAATTAACAAATTTTTTTAAATTTATTCTTATCTTTGACTCGTTATATTTCCAAAAATAAATGAGATAACTGAACGTTTGAGCACATGGTTGGATAGGAAATTTGATTGTTTGTAAATTTGGTCTGATTACAAAATCGCGGGGAGTTTGAATTTCAAAAGTTATGGCGGCTTGAAGATTTTGGGAATTTTTGGAAAATATATAGATCTTTTATTAGGCTTAAAATGGCTGTAACTTTTGAAATATCAGTCTAGGGATGTTTTTGGATAGGAATGAACTTGTAGGAAATTTAATTTTCTACAAATTTTGTTTCATTAAAAAATCGCGTACGACCAATAGTTTCAAAGTTACAGCGTTTAAAGTAATTTGGAAATTTTTGAAATTGTATATAAATTTTTTCTAAGACTCAAAATTCGGGTAAATTTCAAATTATTAATATTAGAAATTTTTTTTCGAAAATTCCAAGTCATGGGAAATCAAATTTCGGTTTCAGTGAGATTTTAAAAGATCAAAATATTCATAGAAATGTCTGGTTATTTGATCCCAAGTAAAAAAAAAAACACTAAAATTTAAAAAAGAATTTTTTTTAAATGGTAATAAATAAATAAAATAAAGTAACCATATTGCAACACATAAATTATATTACCACCGAACCCATGTCATAAAAAACTAAAAAACCATAAAATTCCAATTAAATACATAAAAATATTTAATTCGAAACACAACACCTCGCATGTAATTGTAACATTTAAATGTCATATAATAAATAATCTTACTCGAGGATTTTTATCCATATCCATTAATTATGATTTTAATTAATAAAATACCATCGGACGCTAATTGCTTGATAACTTGATCTATCAATGGGTTTTTGCCTTCTATATTAATTGACGTTCTGCAAGTAAAGGGTACGTCATACAGTACATACGCAATACAACATCTCGATCCACAACGGACTTAAAATAACCGCGACGCGCTTCTAATGACTCGTGGCGCCATCTCTTCGCGGTCGGTCCAACTTCGCGATTTCTTTGCCATAAAATAATAATAATGAATATTATTATTATCAAAATATTAAAAAAAAATTCAAAGGATGTCAACTTAATCTCCATCGCCTTGAAATAATTTAAAAAAAATAAACCGCGAAATCGGGGAGCGTAAATTCGCGTCTTACATGTAATGGGAATTGTTAGCGGCAATACTTAAATCGTCAGTACTGAGTATCGGTATCCAGTATCCAGTATACCAGATACTTGTATCGTTAATCGGAAAATGTTTAGTGCTAGAAGAAAGTACCAATAAGACGTCGCGTTTTGAGAGACAACTCCGAAGAGAATCGTCGAATTGTAAAGAGGAATTGCTTTGGCACGTTTGGTATCTCAACTTGCGATAATAAAAAGCATCAAAAGATGCCGCACACTCTACAACACTACACTATACTCAGCTTCCTTTGCTTTACTTTTATTGACTTCGCTCCGACTTGCCGACTCGTCATGATATTTTTGCTCGCTCTGACCTCGCTCGCGATATTTTTGCGCTCCACTGAATTCGCGACAAAGACAACATTTATTTATTTATTTATTTATTATTTATTTATTAATGGCAAATATTACAAACTATTTAATTAGCCGAGTTCCTGGAACTCCCGTAAGAGGGTTATGAAGAAATTACGCGTTTTAGTTCATTACAAGACTTTAACATGAAAGACGTAAAAGTCCCTGAGAAAACGATACGGGATAACGACACGTCTTATAACACACCTGTCACTGGCAAACTTGAAAGATTCTTCGTCTACTAATCTCAGAAACTCAACACTTTCTCGAAAAGAGAGACTCAAGTTTTATCCAACATCAAAACTTATCATTAACCGTCAACTTTTTTTTTTTTTTTTAATACGCGAGATAAAAAATTAACTTTTGTATAAACAACATTTGCAATTATTGGATTATCAATTTCATATACAATTTGAAAAAAGTTTTTTTGATAGAGAAAAATCGCCATTTTGAAAAAAAATAAAATCAGCAGATTTTTAACGAAACGCAGATTTCTGCGATTAGGAAAATTATTTTGAAATAAATCTTGAGTTTTTTGAAAAATTTAGTAAAAGATATTTTTCCTGTTGGTGCAAAGTAAAGGTGGACAAATTTTTTTTTGATGTTGGCTTTGATTGTGGGGATACAAGGAATTATATGAATGGCTATTTAGTTCAGAGAGAGAGAGAGAGAGAGTATTTTGAGATAAAAAAGGTCGGATTCGATTCCAGTAACTTTGACCGTATGCCCCTACGGCAAGTGTCACTCCTCTGGCACAAGTCTATCATTACGGGAAAACGAGTCCAGTCTTAATAAGACTCTTGGCCTTGTACTGAGTTCAAAAGACTCGTCCGACGGTACGAGACAAAACTATTAAACTGTTTTTAGTGTTTTTCTATTTTTTTTATATCAAAATTAATACCGATATTTTTTTTGGTTTCTTCATTTTTTAAATTGACGTCAAATTTTATTTAAGGGCGGGTTTTATTTTACAAAAATACATTTGAATTTTGTCATACAAATGGAGAATTTTGAAATTTATGGAATTTGATTCGCAAGTAAGTTAATTTTGTAATTTCGCGAAAAAAATTTTAGGTGATTAAGTAGAAGTTCACTGAGACTTTGATCTAATGAATTTGAAAATTTGCAATTGAAATACTAAAAAAAAGGCGACAACTCTCATGCCACCTATAGCCATTGCATTTAAATAACCTGCCTATAAAACGTGTTTATAATATTCAATGTCCTGCTTTTCCTTGGACTCACTCTGACTAAAAAAATCTGAAACGTTACTCATATATTTATATTTATGTCTATCGATGAGCCGTAACCGTATCGACTCTTGAATGTTTCCCTGTTATCGTTACGGAAAAAAATTTAATACCTGTACCGTTACGTTGTAAAAAGGATTTTTAACATTACTCCGTATCTGCTTATCAATAATATCTATATTTATATAAAAATATATACATATATTAATATTTATGCAAATAAGCTGAATAATTTTTTTTTTCCAATTTCTGGTAAAAATCTTCAGTTTTCTGTATTCGAGTTCCCTCTGCGCAAATTTTCACGATTGCAAAATTTTCACAGGTTACCAAAATTTTGAAAATCATAAAAATATTTAAAATTCAATTTTTCCTTTTTTAAAATTTTTGTAATAATTTATATAAATATATGAGATAAAAAAAATTATCAATTATTTACAACACTAATATATAAATATATATTGTAATTTACCCATAAAACATGTATAGATATATACATACATATATTTATTTATTATTATATAAATTAAAAATTCTAAACGGCTGTCAAAATAAAAAAAAAAAACTGTAAAGCATCAGTATTATAATTAAATACATAATATTTAAATAATTGCGTATAATTAAATTTAATAATAAATTAACAGTGAGTTAAAACACACCATAAATAAAACCTGATTATGATTACTGTCAATTTTAATTTACAAACAAACTTGTAGACACGTTAAAGACTCGGTTGCATTTCAGATAACACAACTTAACGAGTAATTTGTAATTTCTCAGGTATTATATTATTATATATATATATATATACATCACTCTATTAAATATATCCATGCATATATTCATAAAGATATATATATATACATACCTACGAGCTAGACTTAGAATCGCTGAGGCTCAGGATGATTAGAAAATTAGAACGCTCAGCAATCGGTTAATTACAGGGATTGCATAATAGATGAATGCATTTTTTTAATTTTTGTTTTAAAAAATTTGCTGGTCTATAAATTTACAATATGATATTTTGATATTTTTTATTTTTATTGTTTAGAGGAATTTAATTGCTTCCTACTCGACGATCCGCTGGTGGTACGTAGATGGTACACGTGTACTTAGACTGTACTACACCGCGAAGTATGGAGTATGTCTTTGAAAGTTTTAAACGGATGATTCCGCGAAGCACTTTGACTTAACACTAGAGAGTATCTCAGTTGCTTATATGGAAATCTTGAGTAATAAAATTTTACTGTTCGAGTACATACTTTTTATAGTATCATTATTGTTATTGTTATTTATTTATTTTTTTTTTGCCGAACTAAAGTTGAAACAGAATTTATGCATACATTACACTGAGTTTTATTGTAATTTTATTTCTACCTGCAAAAATTACTTTTACCTATTTTTTTTTTTTTTAAATTATTTGTAATAAAAATTTAAGTTGTGCTTTTTGTAATGCGCATGCTCTGGGCATTTTAATTTAAAATTTTCCACGGGTAATTATATTTTTTTTTGTTATGAAATTGCTATAGAAAATTTTTGTAAGAAAGAAAATTTTGGGGTCAATATTCAGTTTTTGGAAAAAATGTATTTTGGTTCGAAATTTTGGACCATTTCCGGTTTCGCTGTTGAAAATATTGTCTATTTTTATTAAATATACATATGTCATAAAATTGTATTAGAGAACAATCACGTCATAAAGTATTTGCCATAAGCTGACACGTCAGTTGATTAAATTTTCTAAGAATTGAAAATAAAATTTGAAAAATAATTATTTTTTGTCATTTATATTTTATTGTAACAATAAACCGCAATTATGAAGATCGTAAGCGCTAACTAACCACGGTCAAGCTATTAATAATTCTTTTTTTTTTTTAACCTTTTTTACTCACTAGCTTATAACCTTCACTGCGTGACTGCGCAGAAAAAATTTTATTGAAAATAAATATTATTAAGCCTAGAAAATTATGACCGTAAATAAGTTTTATTCCATTGGATATATTTTCAGAAAATTTTTTTCAAATGAATTTTCTTTTATCAATTTTACATTTTCTCAAAAAAATATTTAAAATTTAATTTCTTTGTGAAAATTTCGTCGGTAAAATAAATTTACAAAAATGAAAAATCTGCAAGATTTCTAATAAAATGAACTAGAAAAAAAAACTAAAAATTGTTTTCATTCGGTATTGGAAATTGTGAGTTTTACTTATCAGTCATGCGTGAAAAAACTTTAAATGTGAGTTGTATCATTAAGCGAAGAGAAAATAAATAAATAAAAAAATAAAGTAGATAGCGTAATGATACGAACACGATGCATTTAATGAATTCTCCCTTGAGAATTGTTACTTTTAAAATAGTGATTGAAAGCACGATTAAAAAGAGTACTTTTATTCGAGATATACATCTTCAGCATTCTCCAACCGTACACAATTAATTGCGCCAGCGAAAAAAAATAAACGTTTTATTTTTAAATCTCACATTTTAGAGCCTCGAGTTCACTTTATGCATTAATATAAAAAAAAAAAAAAAAATCAAAATATACTTATATTTTTTATTTAAATCGAGTACAATTGCAAGACAAGAGCTAAATATATAAACTTATCCTAGACCGGTAAAACTTTGGCAATAGATAATTAGCATATTCTTGGAATATATTTCGACTGCACGCAATGCCTAGACATTTGCCGACGTTTACAAGAACAAGAACGAGAATAAGAATAATAACTACAGCAGATTCATGTGAAAAATATTAAAAGACAGAGATAGAGATGTAAAATAAAACAAATCATCATGATTGCAAGCCGGCATGAGAGTTGGATTCTATTCGATTTCACTCGATGGATCAGTTTATATTTACTTCTGTGCCAAGTAACTCCTTTTTATTTTTTGAAAATTATTATTCAAATTTATTTTGTTACTCGTGGTGTTCATTAATAAATAAATTTATTGAGTGACGTTGAAAAATTTTTGCGGGAAAATTTTAAATGGAAAATTTGTAAAAGAAAAATACATTTTTTTTGACACTAAAGGGGAGTGAATTTTTAAGCAGAATTTACTCCATTCCCTGGAGATGTGTTTAGAAAAAACAGACCGCGGTCGGAGTTTTTTTAAAGGAGTGATTTCGTAACCGATGTAGATTTTACTTAAAATTTGTCTTCTGATGAGATTATGAAGTTTTTACTGCAAAAAATGAGAAGCTAATCTCGAGTTTTAGAGTTAAAAAAATATTCACTTCGCGAATGGAGTCAGTAAGAAATTTTTTCAGCGGAGTAATTTCGGAGTTGATGGAAATTTTATTTTTAATCCTTATTCAGTCTAATTACTGAATTTTCACCGTAGAAAAATTGGGAATTAATTTGGAATAAAGATAAATTTTATTTAAATCTGAATTGACTCCGCCACTTTCGGAGTTTAAAAAAAATAACTTCTCATACTGAGTAAATAGAAAATTTTTTTTTTTAGCAAAGTGATTTCGGAGTCAATGTCGATTTTATTTCGATCCGTATTCCAAACTGGAATTTAAATGTCAAAATAAATTTATATTTAATAAAAAAAAAAAAATTTTCATACAAATCTTGATAATTTACTGTCTGCATTTACTCCGAAATTTTTTTACATTGCATATATTATATATGATAAATAAAATGTCATTTTTCCAACAATTTCATAAAATAGTCCCACAAGTACCATAGTCAGTAATTTTGAACCACCAAATTCTCCCGTGAATTTGAAAAGTATAAAAAATAATAAAATGATTGCTGATAATTCCATGTGCTGTTATATTATTTAATAAATTAGTCAGATAAACTGGAGTGTCCTCACCTGCCTGATAAAAAAATATATCAGATAGTGATTAGCGACATAATAAATAAAAAGTATACGGATAAATAAAAGGGCAATTTAATATCATCCAATCTGGTGTCGAGAGCCGAGATCGGGGTGAAAATTAGGGATATCCATGGGATTATTAGTCTTTCGTCGGTTCGTCACCCTCGTCGTGGCCTGCAGTAGTCATTTTAGGTGGTTACTGTGGATAAATATGTGCGAGCAGAGTGTGCAGGCAAAGAGGATCAGCGGAATTAAGTCTCGTGTCGAGTGTAGACAAGTGTTTATTAATGTCTGCTCGGGTAAGGAGTGCCTTGTTGGATAATATATAAATCCTCTTGTTTGTATATCAAGCTATCGCAACTCTAATGACTTGAATGACTCAATCACGGGCGTGTTTACGATTTTAACGGTACTACGGGACATCCTTGTACCCGGCGCCGTCATTATTATCATCATCGCTCAATTATTGTCATCCATCATTTGTTATCTTTTTATTCATCTTTATATATGATCATGTCATATTTTTTTTTTTTTTTTGATGCACGAAAATAAATTATGCTCATAATTTTTTTTATTTAAATTGTCATTTTAGAAAATTTGACACTTGAGTTCTGGAAGGGAGCAAATTTTTTTTATTATCATGATTTTGTTGAAAAAAATTTATACGAGGCAAAATGGGCATTTGTGAAAAAATAAGATTTATAAATTAACAATTTGAATTAATTAATTTTTGTAAAATTATTAGAGTTCGCTCATCTCTGAGCCCTAAGACTAGATTTTAGACCAAAATTAAGGCATCCGTTGGGTATTTAGGGACCTCGGGAGTATCAGAAAAGTCTTCTGGAAAATTATCAGCCCACAGAAATAAAGAAAAAAATTTTTTTACCAACACCGAGCCCTGGGTCTAGATTTTTTATCCATTCTACAGACTTAGACGACGATTCTGACCAAAATTAAGGCCTCCGTTGGATGTTTAGAGGCCTCAGGAATATCTACAAGTCTTTAGGAAGAACGCTAGCGCACAAAAGTGAATTTGTATTTCCCATATCCGTTTTGAACCCTACGTAATTTTCCAAATTTATTTTATAGGAAATTTCCAATGTCCCTCAGTATAATACTGGAGTTACCCGACGTTCAATAATTTTTTGATTCTTTTAAAAACCTCAATTTTAAATAAAATAATTATCAGTATTAATTTTATTGATAAGAGCAACTCTGTTGCCTCAATTAAAATCCACAGTAGTATTTTATAGCAACAAAGTTAATCCGAGAAAATTGAACTTAATTCCCTATTTTGTCCTTTAAAAATTGACTTCATACTTCTAAGTAGTTACAGGTGTTACAGTAACTACATTGTAATTGAAGATCAAAAGTAGTATATTAAAATTAAAACTCTTCAAATTGCAGGTAAAATCAATGATATTAACCCTTCTCATCAGTACTTAATTTTTTTTCTTAAGTGTAATTTAATTTTTCTGCAATTGACCGGCCAACTACCCAGTAGTTGGTACTGATGTTTTTGTATTACATAGTATTTATAAAAGATTCTTAACTATTAGAGCCGCAGATTCAATTACCGAAGCAATTCAGTATTGAGTTCTGATATTTTTTCTTTTTAAATATATATAGGCATATATATTAATCATTGCAAGATTTTATAGCCAAGTGAGAGGAACTGAAGTTAAATATAAACAGATAAAAAATATAATAATTTATATGTGTAAAAAAATATATAGTGAAAGAAACGCGGAAATGATCTTGCGTGAGAGTATAAATATACACATATAGTGATATATATAAATATATAGTGTATTAAGTATAAAGAGCCGATAGCAGATACCAGAAGTGTTACCGCAAGAAATATCTTAAAATTTTTACGGCGGCAAATTCAATCTTGTATTTTATTTAAATTATTTGCGAAATATAAAAATTTCAGCGGTTGGATTATGAAATAATTTGGCTGATACTTTAAGAATTTTATTTATTTATTTGTTTTGAGAAACGGTGTTGCTAAAACGGGGAATTTTGAAAGCGGTAAAATGTCAAGTTGACTAAGCGGAACGAAGATATCAGAGGTTTTATTTTTTTTTAATTATCGGTGACATAAATACGAGCGTCGCTTGCTGATAATAAATAATTATGCGACAATTATTATGTACGTCATATGTCGGCTGAAATGGTTTGAATAGTTGTGTGGTTGAATAATATATTGAGTGTGTGGATAGAAAAATTTATTGCGGATCGATAGTTGTAAATTTTGTTGGGTTTATAGAAAGTCTGGGTCTATATATGTTTTTATTTGAATTAGCTATTGTAGTTTGATATTTATTTTTTAGCTGAGACTTTGGGAGGCAGATTTTTTAATTTTTTTATTTTATTTTGTAAAGATTTTTATTATAAATTTTCGAAATTAGTTACTTGTTAAAAGTTTGACATAAAATTTTTTGCAGACAAAATTTATTTAAAATTTTGGAGTCAAAATTTGTTGCAGACAAATTTATTCAAAATTCTGTAGTAAAATTTGATCCAGACGAGTTCATTCAAAATTCTGTAGTAAAATTTGTTGCAGACAAATTTATTCAAAATTTTGGAGTAAAATTTATTGCAGATAGAATTTACTCAAAATTCTGTAGTAAATTTTGTTGCAGACAAATTTATTCAAAATTCTGTAGTAAAATTTGTTGCAGACAAATTTATTCAAAATTCTGTAGTAAAATTTGTTGCAGACAAATTTATTCAAAATTTTGGAGTAAAATTTGTTGCAGATAGAATTTACTCAAAATTCTGTAGTAAATTTTGTTGCAGACAAATTTATTCAAAATTCTGTAGTAAAATTTGTTGCAGACGAGTTCATTCAAAATTCTGTAGTAAAATTTGTTGCAGACAAATTTATTCAAAATTCTGTAGTAAAATTTGTTGCAGATAAAATTTATTCAAAATTCTGTAGTAAAATTTGTTGCAGATAAAATTTATTCAAAATTCTGTAGTAAAATTTGTTGCAGACAAATTGATTCAAAATTCTGTAGTAAAATTTGTTGCAGATAAAATTTATTCAAAATTCTGTAGTAAAATTTGTTGCAGATAAAATTTATTCAAAATTCTGCAGTAAAATTTGTTGCAGACAAATTTATTCAAAATTCTGTAGTAAAATTTGTTGCAGACAAATTCATTTGAAATTTTAGAGTAGAATTTGTTGCAGATATTCATTTAAAATTTTTTGTAGACAAAATTTACTTAAAATTCTAGAACAAAATTTATGAATAAAAATTATTATTCAAAATTTTGGAGTAAAATTTACTGTAGACAAAATTTATCAGACACCTAATTTTTTATTATTAATACAATTTTTTTTTTTACATTAATATAAATTTTATATAGCAATAGATCGAAGGTATAAAAAAAAAAAGAGAGAGCAGCCCCACCTTAGAAGAGAATTCAAGTCGAGAGCACGCCAGGGACAGGCTTGTCGAATGTTAACAAGACTTATACCTTATATTGGTATATATCTATATATGTATATGTATATCTAGAGGGAGAGTATATATACTGCACGTAACATAACCTCGACTAACCTCACCTAACCTCCACTCCCAAGAACCGCGAGGCTGGCGATGCCGCGTATGATTTCTAGCTCCACCGCTATTGGTCCGCCAGGTACGCCTGCTTACTTTTCATTCTCCCGCCTTCGTGACTCGTAAACAAAACTTTACATCAATTCCAACCAGTCCGAAATCCATTTCCACTTCTTTTTAAAATATATATTTTTTTAAAATTTTTTTATTGAAAAAAAATACATTAAAATTAAAAAGGAAGCGAGATTAAAAAAAAGTAAATTGGATGTCACGTTTTCAGGCTCGAACAACAAGATCGTGGTGGTCTCGCCGCAAGAACCGCATCAACTTCATCTGATCCAGCATCGCATCGTGACCGAGCTTCAGTTGGATTTAAAATGACTGAGGTCGCGGACAAATCAACCAGTCATCGAGCACGTAGTTATTTTTTGCCCATCGCCGATCGAAGCAGTGTCAGCTGGTCAGTTGTGGGGTTTAAATGATCAAGTAAAAATTTAGTTGAGGGTGGACAGAGGGAGAGACCTGGGCAGACTGCCAGGAAGGATTTACCGGTCGAATGAGTGAGCGAACGAGTTAAGCGAGTAAGAGAGCAATTTTATGGCCGATCTAAGTCCCCAACTTGCCCTCTAAGACCGATATACGATATACGATATTACTACAGGCCTATCCCCCGTATAGTAATTGATATTATTACAACGCTGTCCCTCCCATTACGTTATAAATGTTACACGACTCGATTATCCCATTTTATTTTTCCTCCTTGTTCGCAGTCGCGGAATTAAATTTGACAATTTTTTTTATTTTTCATACTCGGCTTCATACTGTAGCAGTTCAATTAATTAACCCTTTGGTGAAAAAAGAATTAGACACTTGAAATTTTTTTTGGAATCATCTGAAAGGGTAAAATGGGCCAGCTAGTATTTTTTATTCGAAATCAATTCAAAAAAATTTTTGAATGTCCCAATTATCGGACATTTTTTTTTAATTGAGTTCTATTTATAGAAAATAATTTTTTGAGGACGAAAAAGTAAAAAAATATGAGAATTTTAATTTTTTTCAGGCGGCCTATTTTGCCCCACTTTGTATAAATCATGTAAAATTAATTTGACATGCGAGTGTGTGTAAATTAAATTTGCTTGTGAAAAAATGATAATTTGGTTGGTGTGGACAAGAATTTTGTAAAAAATATGAATTTTTTTTGGGAAAAAAGTAAATTTCAAAAATAATAATAAATGTTATTAACAATTAATTTTAGTTATAATTTTTTTTAGCGTTAAAAATAAATTGAGATTGAGTTTCTGTAGGCGCAGATTGCTCGGGATAAAAATGAGGCAAAAAGGACTTTCGTAAGGGTAAAAAAAATATTTAGCAGTAAAGAGAGAAAAATAAAAAATATTTTTATCGAGCGCATGGTACGACGAAATGGACCGTTCGTTGTGTGTTAATCATTGTTATTACAACCGCTCGAACCGTTCGCACACGCGCACATGACCGTGGTCTCCGCCTTCGTCTCTTTCACATCAACTATACTTATTTTTTATTATTTTTTTACGCTTATCTATAGTTTATATCGCTGATAATCATCCCGGAGATATTTCCAGCTTTAAAAGTCGCCATTTTACTTTTTTTCCTCTCTGAAGCCTCTCAAGTCTCAAGCCCTCAAAATTTTCTCCATCCTGCGCTTCATTATTTTTATCCCCTTCCCCACCCCTATTTTTAATTAAAATAATTTTAATCATAAATAAATATGAAGTATGAAATTTTATAAAAAATTCATTCATTTAATGGACAAACAATTTTTAGAATTTTTTTTTTTGCAAACGACCGAAGTCATTAAGGATAAAAAAAATACTAGATAATTTAAAATTTAAAATTCTAAAAAATTTATATAATAAGTCACCAAAACAAGGATGTCATATTAAAAACCCATTAATTTCAAATTTAAACTCAAAACAAAAAAAAAATCTCGAAACCCAAAACACACCGTAACGTAGTTTATAAAAAAATCTAAACATTAACATTAAAATGAATCGATGGATTGTAATTTTTCGAGCTCGAAATTGCCACTCGACGTAAATGGACTCAACTCTATTGCCATTTTTAAAATCCTTAAGTGCAACATCGAGATCTAAGAGAGCTTTCTTGATGCTCCTGGTGCTAATGGACTGTCTTGGGGTGGGTGCTGCTAGACATTGAATCTTCGAAGCTGTTTCTCGGGAAAACTGTTGATTTTCCGTCCCACAATAATAATTATAATTACAAACTCATCTCTATCTCATTTAATTGATTTTATAATTTAAACTCCAGTCTATCTGACGTGACACTCGTCTCAGTCTCAACTGTACTCAATTTTACTTATCGGAGTATAAATATAATTTAGACTTGAATTTAAAAATTCGTTTGCAGAAAATTTTTTCACCAAACTGCAGCAGAAAAAAATTTGCGGAATCGATGCGGAGTAAAATCTGTTGCTAATAAAAAAAATCGGTCTGTCAGTTGACCCTGCGGGCCAGCCTCAAAACTTCCCGCCGTTTTCGAGCTCCTTGAGCTCGAAAAATTGTTGTGGATACATTTTCGAGCTCGAAAATACTTTAGTATGCCTTTGTTTTCGAAAAAAAACGTTTTTTACCATTTTTTCTCAAACGATATCTCTCGAACTAATAAAGCGATTGAGATGGTTAAGATGGCAATCGACGCGTTTTATTGAGTTCTACAACTGATCAGACTTTGAAATTTATGTATCGAATCGTTTTTGAGAAATTTCAAAAATACTAAAAAAAATTTTTTTTTTTAATTCTTTCGACAACGATATCTCTCGAAAGAATTAACCGATTTTGATGGTTGAGGTGGCATTCGACGCGGTTTATGAAGCTTCAGAGCCCAGTTGATTTTGGAATCAATCCATCGAGCCCGTAAAAAGTTATCCGAAAAAAACATTTTTGAAAAAAGTTTATTTTTGGAATATCTCCGAACGAGCCCTACCGATCAAGCTCAATTTTTTTTTCAGCTTCGAGATATTGACAAACTGCGTCGAATGACACCTTGACGATCAAAATCGGTTCATCCGTTCAAAAGTTATAGATATTTACATAGACTCGGACATGATCTTGAATTTAGTCAGAATAGCTTCCTAGAATCTCAAAACGTCGACATCTATTGGAATTTCGATTTTCACAAATCGGGGTGAAACCAATAACTTCCCGAATTTTTGAAAATTTGCAATTTTCTTAGCGGGAAGTTAAAAATACTTTGCACGGGACAAAATAACGTCGATCTGATACTGATTAAATTAATGCAGATCTAATTTTTTTTTTCAAATTTTAGATCCGCATATAGATCTCCTTAAATTTATATGGATCCTAGATCTTAAATTTTTCAATAATTTTTTTTCAAGGCCCCGACTTTTCTTTCAGTCACGGAAAAAAAAAGTAGAAAAATTACAGTTTCAAATGCCAGCAAATACAAAAATAAATTAAACCTCCCAAAATTTGTTTTAATACTCGTCCCATAGATTTAAAGATTGACGGCAACCGATTGATGATTTAATATTTTTAAATTCACCAAAAAAATAAATTCAAGGGTTGAATTTGCGTCTAAGTATTGGATGTCTCTGTCTACAAAATGAAATATTAAATGAATCTGTCTCGGGTCCTCATACCCCTGGCATTGTAATATGATAGCCGATGAGGCATATTAACATAATATCGTAGTCTTTTAGCATCAAAATAAGATCACGAGCAAGAGAAAGAAGAAGAAGCGGCTTCAGTTGATGAATAAAAAATTTAAAAAGTCGCGGCTGGCTCTGAAGACTGAATTTAGGTTTCGGTATATATACTAATGTAAGTATGAGACCGAGGTCTCTGTATATATGATGTCGTCGTCCTTGATAAGTGTATCATAATATGGTTACTACTCTTTTGGAGCTCGCGTTTACACTAATGTCGGGTTTGCGGATGCAAAAATAAAAGACCCGGTAAAATACGTGTGTCTACTGAGCAGTCTCTTCTCGATGTGCAGTATAAGATTATAATGAGTTTACGATCGAGCTGAATTAGCTAGGATCCTCATATTTTATTTTTTTGCTTTATTGTTTTTCATGGAATTTATAAATTCCGCGATTTAGGGCAAATTGACTCGGGTGAGATACTAAAATACTTTTAGAGTTTACTCGACCGCCATGGAAACCTTATGGCGAATGAGGTTAATGGATAAATCATAGGGAATTAATATAAGTTTTTATAAAATGGGGATTTAAATATGTGTGGATTCAAAAATACGATTATTATTTTATTTTTAACGAGGAATTTAATGAGAAAATTATCTGGGCATCGAAATAAATTTTTAGTATTCTGTGAAATAATAAAGGCAATAAAATTTATTTTTCTATAGAATTTTTAATGGGTTGAAAAAATTATTGAGCAGAAAATTGAATTTTTTTGTTTATTTTAAAAAAAAAATTTTTCTCGGAGACTAATCGAGATAATTCGATTTAATTTTTTTTTAAATTGTAGCTGGAGGTCTGACTTGAATTTTGGTTACAAATTTAAGAATGTGGCTCTAGTGAGTTCGAAGATATTCATTTTTAAACTGGGGTCAAAATTTGAATCAAAAAATTAAATTATAGTTGGGCGTATAAATTAATTTTGAAAAAAGTAATTAAGATATTTGGGCAAATTTTTTTTCAATATGTAGCCAAAAGTCTGAGAAAAATTTTAAGCCCAATTAGAAGTTGGTATATGGAACAGAATTCGAATTATTAATTTTTAAAAAAAGTTTTTAGGATTTCTGTCTCGAATTTAGTGGCCGCCGGTACTAATTTCGGTATTGACGTGAAAAACCGTCGAAAACGTGAATTGTAATTCGAGATTAAAGAATCGGGAAATTGTAGGTTAATTGAATTATTGAAATGGAAATAAAAAATAATAAAGAGGAGGAAAAATGATGCAAATGAAATTTCATCACGAGTGAACGGGTATACAGAAATGATGACGAGGTAAAAGAATAATGAACGTTGATGCAGAGGGCTGGGTAAAGGGTGTGGGAGGGCTCAGCTTTTGAGGGATCGTTGTTGCCATGGAAACCCCAACCCGGCACTCGTGACTTGCGTTCACTCGCTCTCTCAAACTCTCTCCTACATCTTTCACTCCTTCTCTTTCTCTTTTATCTTTTCTCTTTACTTTATTACATATATAGCGAATAGAAGCTTTCTCCGTACCTGCTATTACTATCTTCATTTAACCCTCCGGGATGCGATCCATATCTTCATTCCATAGAAATTCACATTTATTGCAATACCCATTTTTTTTTTTTTTCTAAATACATCAATTTATTATATTTTTACTCTAAAAAAAATACCGCAATACCAAAGTCGAAAAATCATCCAAAATTTCTAATAAATCGCGTATCGGTCGGCAACGGGTTAAACAAAAAAAAAGTAAATTTAAAAATGTAATTGTCAAGTCAGCCAACCCTTTATTTTCCACCCACATCAATATGTATAAAATCCAGCTAGGTAGCACACAAGACTCAATCGTACATATAAATTCAAGTACCAATGCGCAAGTGTCGCGACAGAGCACCCCCATCCGGTCTCGGCCACGAGTACCTCACTCTTGAGCTTGGACGAGTACATATCCAGCATCTCGACTAGAGACTATTAAATAATGCTGGAGTGAGCTTACAACTTTTCAAGAGTCTCATTGGATCCTAGTGCACACTTGAGCCTGAAAAGAAACTCCCTAATGTAATGTGTGCTGGAAACAATTGTTTTTTCGCTATATCTTGCTACAACAATGTGTTATAATTCATTATTACGTTCTCTACTGATGTGTGCACACACACGCATATAAACGCCTAGATTTTCTATACTGATAATATCAGAAGTCAATTGTGGATAAATATTTAATAATAATTACTAAATACTCAACTTTGTTCGAACTCAATAAAAAGGGATGCCGCTAAATTTATTTTTTTGAAAAATTTCATCAAAGTTGATCTGGCAAAAATTTCTAACCTCATTTACGAAAATTTATTATTAAATTTTTTTGTATTTAAATTTAATTAAACTCGAATAATTGTTAATTATTTCTATTTGTTCACTTGTACAGTAATTAAAAAAAATTTAATGTTAATTATCTACTTCATATTTTAAATATGAGAAGCTGTGAAAAATTCCAAGTGAGTAAATTTCAGAACTCAGAATTCCAAAATTTAATTATTAAATTTTGTAATTAAATTAAAATTGTTATAAATTATTTTCATTTGTTCACTTTAGTAGCAGGTAAAAAAAATTATATATTAATTTTTTATCATATATTTAAAATTCTATGATCAATCAAAATCTCCAAGTGACAAAAATTATGACCCTTTGCAATTCAATGGCCGGTAAAGTAGAAGCTCATGGCTAATTTCTATGATCAATCAAATATGGCTACTAACTTATTTACTGACATCAAATAATTGCTTTTATGACAATAGATACGATCGCGTGAATTAGTTATTTTAGAATTCCCTTGAGTATTTCCTATTTTAACTGGAGATTGAAAAGACTATGAGCTATTGATTGTGATGTTAAAAAAATATCGTTAGCGTGGTTTATTATTATAAAATATTAAACCATTCTGAGAGACTATTATGTACATAGTAGTGTATCTACCATGCACGATCGGTCTTTAGTGCACACGGGCAACAGTAGGATGCATATAAGCCGCTTAGCATGCCGAAGAGCAGAACAGAGCAGAGTATAGGATATATGTATATATCGAGTAGAAAAGGTACGTCATTACCAGCCGGAAAGCAAAAAGAGAAAAGAGTGTAGTAACATAAGCTAAAGCGTGTCGGCCAATCCCGAAGCTTGTGCTAATGAATCTCAACTCGCTCCGCCAATCCCCGGTATGCGCTCTCGCGAACTTGGTGTTATAAGACCCTCGTATATATGTTATGTATGAATATATCTATATACATATATATGTATATATATACCGAGATCCAGCCAAGGAATATTAAATTTTAAAATAAACTGTTTTATTTTTTTGAGCTATCGCAGTCTTAATTTTTTTTTATTTCATTTATTTAACGACTTGTAAATTTTTCAAAACTTTTTGTTTTTTACTCGAAAATTTATTTTATTAAGTAATTGCAAGTTGCTTTAATAAATTGTTTAAGAAAAAATTTTTCGTGTAGTCCTCGAACGGGGGATTCGTGAACTTTTACTGTTGGTATAAAAAAATTTCGTTGTATTTTTTATAAAAACAATAAATTATTTTTTTATTGTCTTGAGATAATTAGAGCCGTAAATTTTTAACAACTCGCTTTAAAAATAATTACTGTCAATTTAAAAAAAAATAAAGTTGAAAAAATTTATCAAAACCGTTGAGGAAAATAAAAAAAATATGCAAATGGATTAATTAAATAAATGAAGATAGTGTGAATGATTGCAGAAGACCATGTAGATCTGTTATAATTTGCGTGAGATGTTATACTTAACACCGTCAAATGGAAACGCACATATAAAAACAATAACAAAAAAAAAAATTAATAAAATTAATACAGAAAAGAGAAACCAGCGATGGTATCATGTACATGAAATCGGATTACGAACCAGCGGAAAACCGCAGGACTGTAAAAAAAAGACACATATCGTCTATTAAATTGCCCCATTTATTTTTATTATTTTCATATTTAAAATTTTAATTTATCCAACTAACGCATTCGTAAAAAAAAAATTTTTTTTTCCTTGCTATCATCATTATTATGATTATTTGTAATAATATTCTAAGAGGCTCGTGCGTCCTCGAGCATTCACACACGAAGGTCTCACTTGCGATACTCGTACATAATGCTCACGTGATACTAGCTCGTATGCTCGTATCCATGGTCACGTTTGCATCTACGCAAAGTATGTACTGTTGTATTGTTTTTTAAAATTTTTTTTTATGTGTTCCCATGTGCACTGCAGGCAGATATGTGCAAGGATCGGGTCTACGTATCTGTGGGCACGGGGTATAGTATGGTAAGGAAGGCAAGTGTGTTGGAACCGACGTGCTGGAGTCAGAGTCTCAACGTAGGGCTATCATTATGGCGGCTGTAGACACTCCCTCCTTATCGCTGGTTTCCAACGCGAGTCTTGGGGCCCGTATTCGCGTTAGATATGTATATATGTGTATATATTCGCAGTGTGGTTCTCACTCGCCATCATTATTATTTTTCCGCGGTATAAACCGAGACAACCTACATAAAAGTTACACCCTTTCTTCTCCATCTTGCAAATCTCAAAGCATCGATGCATCGGTAACCGAATGGCTTGTACGCCTGTACACTGCTTAATATATATTTTATGTATCGAGCATTGGTACCAATTATTTAAATTTTATTTTTGAGATCGACGTCCGAACCGCGGTTTATTTCAAAGTTGGCGGGCTGAATTTGAATGAGGAATAAATTCATTTTATTGATTGTGAAGATTTTTTGAGAAAAAATCAAATGATCTTAGAATGAGTCAGTGGATATTATTGGTCATAGTCTCGGTATAAGACTGATTTAATGAGAAATTAAAATATGAGTCGGAATAGATCTAGATTTAAATACTCGAAAAAATTGGATTCATATTTATCAGAACTCGTATAAGATATAGACTTTTTTTTAGGTGATACATTTTTTTTTGAGAGTTTTCTAAAACGATCAGAAGACTTTATAAAAATTATAAAACATGGATTTTATTTTTGCTCTACTCCGATAGCGAATTTTATTTAAATTTTTATTATTGGAGCATCAGCAATCCGGAGTTAATGGAAAGCGGATGATTTTTTATTTATTTAAACTCCTTGGAGTGAAACTGAATCCGAAGGAGTTTATTTTGATACCAAAACTGCGGATCGGAATTAAATTCACTCCAGAGAGTTTAATTTAAAATTAAAACTCCGAATCAAACCTGCGGATCGTAGTGAATACGAATTTTAAAAAAATCCACATGACTCGTATCCATTTACTCCATATGTGAAGTGATTTTTAAAAAAACTCCAGAACTTCAAGCGCCTGAGTAAATTCAAATTTAAACAAAATTCGCTCTCTTAAATTTGAAATATCGAAAATAGTGACTATTCACTTTTTCTTGTGAAAAGTATGTCACTACTTTAAACCAATGGTATACTTTTCACTAGCAATAAGTGACTATTCACCAGCAAATAGTGATTGTCACGTGATTTCCACTAAATCATTTTTAGAGAGCATCTAACTCCGAATTGACGTCCGATTGTCAACAGCAAATTTATTAGTAAGGAATGGAACAAAACAGACATTGATTTTCTTTTTACTATTTAAATTATTGTACATAAATTCCTGTTCGCGAATGGGTACACAGCAATTTGTACAAGAGGGATAAAAATAAAAATTTTCGTTTTAATGAATGGTCTATAGATTAATAACACAGTAATGCCTAATATTTGATTCATGTGAGCTAAAAATATACAAATACTGAGTAGACCAACAGGTGTTAATACTAGAGAACACAAAAAAAGACATGTGTGTGTACATATGTGGCCTTACATACACTAGTTTATTTAGATTAATAAGTAGTATCTGCCGATGTGTGATTATTACGAGTCATGTTTGCTGAGCGTGTTTAAATTTGAATCAAGACAAATGTGTGTAATTTTATTGAATCAATACCGATAGCATGATTCTACACAATAACAAATAACTTACATAATATTTATATATATATGTAGCCAAATGAAAGTATGCAAATATTTAATACGCTAATCAAAGATTACAAACTTTCGTTTGCTCAATTGTTCAATTCAATAAATTTAGTGAATGATTCATTTTTGCTTTAAAAATTTACATTGACGCGAGTGGAAAGTTTTTTTAATTTTATTAGTCGCGGGCAATTAAATTAAAAAATGGGGTCATAAATTAAAATTACACATGTCATATATATATGAAAGTATAAAGATTGCAATAGATATTTTTATACAGGATAAAAAGCCCGATAAGCTCTGGGCGCTATCGCGGAACGAAGTTTACATGAGACTAAAAATTTTCTCGTATTACTACAACTTATGTGCATAAAACTAAATTACAACCTTGTCTTTACGTATATACTTTTTATTGCCGCCATTTAAATTTATCTTGAAAAAAATGAACATAAAAAACTCTTTTATTATCAGGAGAAAGCTGCGAAATGGAATTGCACGAAAAATAGACGAAAAAATTTTTTTTTATTTTACTGGAATTTTAAATTACGCGGGTTTTCAGTAAAAGTGAATTTTAAAAAAATAAATAAATAATTTAAGTTACGGAAGTGGGAGTAGAGAATTTGAAAAAAATTTTGGATGTCAATTTGCACAGCTCACTGATAATTTTGCACAATTTTGAATTATTTTGTGAAACCACTGGAAATTCCCGTTTTCCGTCGGATCGCGTAAAAACAGCCGTAAAAAATCCTTGTCTATATCTGGATTTATAAATTAAACATTTTCCAGTATGATTATTATTTCTGTTAATGTTTCGCCAGACCTTGATTATAATCACTACCCTGAGTAAATAATTTTATTGATTTTCTCATCTCTCTCGCAACCTTCTGTTGATAAAAATGGCAATTGCCTGTGTGATGTCATCTTGCAATTGCAAGTAAAATAATAAGAAAATACACAATTATTGGCGCAATAACAGATCGATAATTGGAGTGATTGAATACCAAGAAACACACATGTATAATAATAATAATGACATTTATTAGATATTCACTGTACACTTATTTTTACTTAGGAGTAGAGTCAGTGAGTGGGTGAGTCGTAAAAAAAATTAAAAGGGTCAACTTAAAAAATGAGACTTTTTGAGCAGAACACTGGATTTTTACAACAAAAGTTTATCCACTGGGATAACATGTGACAATCCGCTCACACCGAGGACTGGAGACTACTCTATAAGGTGGTGTGTTCCATCCCCCAATAGTGGGGCCGGCGCTGCGGACCCGCCGCTGGTGCAATCATTCCGGTAATGATTGTCATTACTGGGAACGAGAGGGCGAGCTAATGTAGCCCACGAACCAGAGTGAGCTCGAGAATCTGAGAATTTGTGGAACAAGGAGAAAATGAGAGACGAGGGCGGGAGGATGCACACTCGAAATGATAGAGTGAGAGGCTTCTCGCCACTCATTTTGCTACTATTGTATTTTTGTTTCCTATATGCTGCTAAATTTTATTGCCCAATGATCTATTGACCTCGCAGACTGGTTTTCAATCTTTCAAACAACTTCACTTTTTTTTAACCTTTTTCTAGTAAGTGAGAGCACTCATCATTTTTTTTTATGGATCTGTGATGATAATTGACACTTAGGGAATTTTTTGGTGAATTTTTTACAGTTGACCCCCACCCCCTACGCTTTTTTTTATAAGTCGGTGTTCAATTGGACCGAAAATTGATGATTTTTAAAAATGCCGGGATTCGTTTACGGAAAAAAATTTTTTATATTTTAGAAGTGTCAAATTTTTTTGAGTTTACGAGCCGCGAAGTTTGATCTGGGTTTAATTTAATAATCAAGTGTTAAAGTATAAAAAAAAATATTAGTATGTATCACAATAGACACAGCGTGACCTAATGCCTGACCATTCATTATAACTCTAGTGTGTTGCATTCACGTGCATCATCCATTGAGTAAGTACTCGGGAATTAACTTGTGATGCTTGACTGGTTTTACTCAATGCCAATAGAAGATTACAGATCATCCGGGTCTAAATAAATGAAAAAAAAATTCTAGATTCACGTGGTTGCATGCAGACATTAAATTAGTGATGAAAATTTCTATAAAAATCAACTATCGAATATTTATCTCATCTAAAAAATTATTCTCTGTATGATTAATTATTTGACAGAGGGTTGATAGGTCACGTCACGAAGTGTTTGATTTTTATTTTGAGAAAATGAAGCAGTTTAGAGTAAGACCCAACAGGAAGTCACCTAGTTCCCGGGGCGCTAATGACACTAAAGAGCGGCCAATTTATGCCTTTTTATTTTTCGCTTCATAATTTTTTTTGAAGAGAGGACGCAAAGGCTGAACATCAAAGCAACCCAGCAGATATCACGGCAAAGCCTTTCATGGCCAACATTATCGCGTTACTTCCGCGTGGTCGGACGTCATTTGCCTCACACCCCGCGATGATTTGAGGGCAACCGAGAGCTTACTCCCGACCATGTGCCCCTTGTCTAAGTAATATACATCCCCTTATATTACGCAGACTAATAGACGTCATCAGGGTAGATTTGATATAAAGGTCAATTCTCACACAAAAATTTCAATTTTTTTTTTTTTTCAAAAGATTAAAATTTCACAGCCACCGAAAAATTTTTTTTGAATATTAAATTGATAAAAAATTTTTTATATCGAAATATTGATGAGGAAATTTGAAGCTCTATATAATTTTTTTTTTTTTTCAAATTTGAATCGGAGCCAAATTTAAAAAAAATTTTTTTGGTCCACATGAAAAATTTGAAATTTAAAATTTATTTTAACTTTTACTGAGCAATAAAATCTCTATAGAAAATATGAATTTATATTTATCAGTATTGAAAATGTGATGGAGTATAAATATGGAGAGTACTTGAGGCGGCTGTTAAAATACTCGGTGAGCTTTCACGTAAATTTGTCCAACCGCAGGAGAATAAGGTCTCGTCCGATTATCCCGAGTGACGTTTACGAAACCATTAGTACATCGTACGTGCATAATGATAGTATATACAGTCGAGTGACAGAAGGAGCCAGAGGAGACGAGTATCAGGAATAGAACCTCGATCCAACCACCATGACAATAACTCACAAGTAGGCGTCGCGACTTTACTTGCCAACTCTCAAGAGTTTGTACTCCGCGACATTTTCACGTGAAAAAATATCGCGGTCGTACAAATGGCACTTTTAGTACTAGACCACGTTGCGAGAGTTTCTCCCATATACATACATATATATATGAAACAATTTTAAAGTTAAAGTTGTCTTGTAGTAAGTCCGTTATGAGGCCTCGTCTTCTGCATTAAGCACTCTCCCGACCGACAATTTACGATACATTTGCACTCCTGGATATAACAGTACATATTTTTCATATATATATGTATGTATAGTCGTAATGCTACGAGTTGTAGAAGATAAGGTGCAGGGAAATCCAGAAAAGATGAGCGAAATGTTCGAAATGAAGCTTCCAACCCCTACATACTACTACTTCTACTTCTTCTACTTCTGCTGCTGCTTCTACTGGGAGTAAATCATGTAATGTTCTTCAATCTACTCGCTCAAGTGATGGGACAATTGAGTCGATAAAATTGCGAGTAAATTTATTTCACATTTCCAGGATTTTTTTCTTTTTCTTTGTCAATACATTTGAAAAAAATGAATTTTCAAGACGGAAAATTATTCACTTTTATATTTATTTGAAGCTGTGAATTATTTTTAAGACGAATTATAAATTACTGATAAGGATAATAATATTTTTGGGAGTAAAAAAAAATTTTAGGTGAGAAACGGCTGGAGAAATTTTCAAATTTTGACGACAAATGGATAATTTAAATTAAAGGAGTTAATACAATTTAGACTCGACACTTGGAGAGATGAGCGAGCTAGTATTGAGGCGAGGAAGCTTCTCGTACAGACGACTTCCGGTAATGAAGGGAGAGCTTCATCAGGGAGGCTAACGGTTGTCATGGGGATACACGCGACCCGCCCCTTGGAGACTCGACGTACGCACCCTCGTACGTCATCAGTACGTGTCGCGTCTCATACTCTCAAACTCATTAGTAAATATATATATATACCTTCATATGTGTGCAGTATACACCCTCGGCTTTTAATCCCGTCACAATAGTTGACTATTCCATTTAAAAATTCTCACATTATCGACAAGTGATGAGCAGTCGAGTAAAAAGCTATCGGAGCTTTTGTATTCATTATTATTATTTTTATTTATTTTATTGAATACCGAAAAACCTGAGATAAATTTGACTCCAGTTTTTATGAAAAAAGATGGGGCAAGTTGATCAGTCCTGGCTGGGCAGCGATTTAATAAGATACTGAAGTTAGTCGACGTCTAATAATTTTTGGATTTTTTTTTTAAACAATAAATTATAAAAAAAAAAATATTTGAAAAAATTGCACCTGTAGTTTTTTAAATTTTCTACATGTGCATTTTTCTAGTTTTTGTTTTTTGTAATTTGTTGGAAAAAAAATCCGAAAATTATTAATTGTCTGATAACTTCAAGATCATAAATTCTGAGAAGTTAAATATCTAGTCTATGGCTTAAAAAAAATGACAAGTAAATTTTTCCAAGTACCAAAAATTAAAAATCACAAAATATTCTTCTCGCGTACTAAATTTCCCAGTAGTGAAAAAAGTCGATTTTTCTTTTGAAACCCAGCGATTGCAAGAAACTCAGGGCATTAAATCTTTCTCGATTCCGCATACGCATCACAGCTATCTTCCCTCCGATCTCGTTCGCACGAGAATACACTCGCGATAACGATCTCCGCGGTGACGCGATTCCGATCCGCTTTCAATGAATTAGAGACTTTTAAATCTCTGCCATTCAACAGTTACTTCCAATTGACAATTCGAATCCTCTTTCCCACCCCCTGCTTCCTTCTTACAAAAAATCAAACCCCCAAACTTCCCTCAATATTTAATTATTTTTTTTTAATTAAGTATTAAATTTTTCACTATTTTATAAAATATTACATTAGAAATTTTCCTCCTTGCCTTCATTTAAATTAATTTTTTTTTCTCATTATTTTCAAACGTATCCGCAATTCCTAATTGGAATTAATTAACAGATCGCTGTACGCTTTACAAGTAAAACTTTTCTCATTTAATTTTTATTTATTTTTTTAATTCACTTGAACTATTTCTCATTAAAAAAAAAAAAAAAAATTTATTCAATTAAAAAAAAAAATTGTGAATAGCAAAAAAAAAATATGAGTTTATTATAACTTGAGAAAGGAAGTAGGCGCACCTATAACTTTATATATATATATTTATATTTATATTTACTGATCTTGTACCATAATTGCAATGATACTTTGAGACAAGTGTATATATATGTATATATAGATATATAACCTCGCCCACTATATAAGACGCCGGCGCCTTATACTAAACGCAATATTTAATTCTTATTTGGCTTTAATGTCTTGGTTTGTTGCTTATACGGCTTAGCCAGGGCAGGTCTTTATTTAAATTGTAAGAGACACAAGCCGAGCAGATATAATACTAAGAGGACAATCGGTTAGTCGGGCGCCGATCGTGGGAGATTTAACTACGGGCTCGGCATTATAAATACGAGTTAAGGAGACTAAGATTAAAATTAACAAGAGGAGCAGAGGAATAAGAGCGAGAGGAGAACAAGTGGACAAGGAGAACGAACCTATGTCACACCCGACTATTATTTACATACACGATAAAATTGCTTTATTTATGCTAATTTATTGCAGCTAAATTGTTACCATGCATCAGTTCCACTGATCATTTTTTTTTTCTGATGAATTAGCATTCAAAGGAAAATCATTAGCGGTCAACCGCCGCAAGGCTTTTAACTATTTCAAATGTCTTAGATAATTAATTGCGAATAATAATAACTCAGCATCTAATTATTTTTCGATAAAAATTAAAAAAATGTAGACAAAGTCAGTGATTAAAATACGATACTGAAGTTAGCCGATATCATAAAATTTTTAGATTTTTTAAAAAATGACAAATTATAAAAAAAAAAATATTTTGAAAAATTGCACCTCTAGTTCAATTAATTTTCTACATGTGCATATTTTTAGTTTTTTTTTTTGTTAAAACAAAAATTGCTAATTGTCTGTTAACTTCAGGATCATTAAAATACGATACTGAAGTTAGCCGATATCATAAAATTTTTAGATTTTTTTAAAAATGAAAAATTATAAAAAAAAAAATATTTTGAAAAATTGCACCTCTAGTTCTTTTAATTTTCTACATGTGCATATTTTTAGTTTTTTTTTTTTTGTTAAAACAAAAATTGCTAATTGTCTGTTAACTTCAGGATCATTAAAATACGATACTGAAGTTAGCCAATATCATAAAATTTTTATTTTATTTTAAAAAACGACAAATTATAAAAAAAAAATATTTTGAAAAATTGCACCTCTAGTTCTTTTAATTTTCTACATGTGCATATTTTTAGTTTTTTTTTTTGTTAAATCAAAAATTGCTCATTGTCTGTTAACTTCAGGATCATTAAAATACAATACTGAAGTTAGCCAATATCATAAAATTTTTATTTTATTTTAAAAAACGACAAATTATAAAAAAAAAATATTTTGAAAAATTGCACCTCTAGTTCTTTTAATTTTCTACAAGTGCATATTTTTAGTTTTCTTTTTCGTTAAAACAAAAATGACTAATTGTCTGTTAAGTTCAGAATCATATTAAAATTACTTGAAATTTTTAATAATAAATATCATTTGAACGTCTATTAAATTTCGAAAAAAAAAAAAAAATACGTATGTTGCAATGAGAGTGTCTTAAATAATAGTTTCTCATCGGCACGAACGTAGTGATATTAACGTCCATAAAAGTCTTTCTCTGAGAGAATATACCAGTCACTTTGATCTCGGATATGTCGGGGCCGGGGCACAAGTCACGACGAGGGCAGCGCGTGCTGCCGAGAAAACCGAGGACCCCCGGGGCCTCATGTCGGCTACCTGAGAGCTACCTAACCTACTACATATATATCTCTATACATTTATAGGTATACATGTATATAGATGAGCCTATGGCCTTAGCGAGGCGTCTTTTTTAGCCAGGTCGACCACCCCGAGGCGCCCGGGCATCCATCATCGGACCACCTCCGGTGACACACACTGCCCGTAAGATTAACACCATTATTCTACTTGAACTTATTTATGCCGTGCGTCTCTCCCCTGCCGTCACTGTTCTTTTCAAAGTCTAGCAGCAACACTATTCCCAGATACCGGAGTAGAGCCAGACAATAAATAATTCTACCGCCGAATTGATTCGCTTTCGTTTTGAAATTTTATCAATTCAATGGAATTAAATTATCGTCGGATTAAATCCCAACAAATTAGTAATCACTGAAATTACCGACTGAGACGTACAAAGTAAAATATTAACAACTTTTGTGTACAAAAAGGTGGAGGAATATAATGGCTGGAGAACATGGATAATAAATTACACGCGAGTCTTTGGATTATGATTAATCGACTCACCTTTGTCTTGCGGTAATGAGATTTTTCAGTACGGCTTCTTATCTCAGCGGTTTTTGTGAGCCCGGCACAGGTGCCAAAGGCGCTATTTAATTTACGTGCTCAGCTTCTTCGAATCTTCAGCTCACACACTTGCTGATACCCCGGTTCACATCCTTGCTGTCATTGAACCATCCGAGGGGTCAGCCTGTTAAATTATCATGTGAATAAGTACGTCGCTCAATACTTTTTTTTATTCAAAAAATAAATTAATCCAACTTTCACTTGTCTATGATTACGTTCATTAAATTTCACAAATATAAGTCGTCATATTAATTAAATATATTCTCAACTTATATAGGACGTTGATCAATTTAATTAAAAAAAAAATTATCACTTAATTTTTGGATGCTTTTAAAAACGATAAATTAAAAAAAAAAATATTTTGAAAAATTGCACCTGTAGTTTTTTTAATTTTCTACAAGTGCATATTTTCATTTTTTTTTTTTTTAATTTTAAACTGTTGAAAAAAAAATTCGAAAATTGTTAATTGTCTGCTAACTTCGTTCATTCAAAAATCTACTTGATAAATTTTAATTAAAAGGGCCTGACTAGTTTCCAGTCTTGCATTCACTGCCTGGGCCTTTTTTCAGCCGAGAAAAAATTTAAATATTATTTTGGCTTGAAAATTTCAACCCGCGCTAATACGAATTTAAAATTAAAAATTTTTCGATTACTACCCGGCTTTGAACTTTTTATCAGTAAATTCAAAATTTTAATAATAAAAAATTAATGAAATGATTATTTTTACTTAAAAAAAAAAAGCAAGAATGACATGTTAATTTTTTTTATTGTGTGGATCAACCACAGATGGTCATACTAATTTTTATATTTACTATTGTTAACAAAATGACTAGACAATAAAATCTACGTGTGAAACGATCCTTGAGATCGCATGCACTTGAGTAATAAAATGATAAAAAAATTTATTTAACTACAAAACGTTACGAGTTTAACGATACATAATGTGATATGGCCGAGGTGTTTATTACACACCGATGATTTGAGGGACAATTACATTGTACAGTTACGAGCTAAGTGCTGTAAGGAGTTGCTTCTGTACGCACCTCTTTAGACTTTATAGAACAGCGAAAAATATTATTGAGGTATTGTGTAGTGAAGACTGCAGTCTACAAGGAGAGCGAGAGAGAGAGAGAAAAACTGTTGAGAAAAGATGTGTCGCACAAAATATAAAGGGCGACGCAGGCAACCGTGGAACATTTTACTGAGGCCTGTCAGAGTGTCAGCCGAGCCCATCCTCTTTCACAATGTTACGTTTAAATATTCTAATTGCCCTTTACGATTTATTCTAGAGTACAGGGTACAGTATATATTTAGATTTATATATTTTATGTGGACATGTATGGCTATGGCTTCGTTACACATCGGCGAGTATTCTATATGGGCACGAATCATTTCTATAATTTAATTTTTATTTGTTTTATGTCTTAATGTGGAATTTTTTTTTACAAGACACTAAGGAACTGAGGACAGTTGTCTGATCTGGCAGCCTTCAAACATCCAACGGACGCCTTAATTTTGGTCGGGATCGTCTAAGAAATTCTATAGACTTTCTATAGAAAATCTAGACTCAGGACTCGATGCTGAGAAGGAAAATTTCATCCTTCATTTCTGTGGGGTTTTTAATGGCAATCGGACGAGTTCACCGAGACTAAGATCTGATTAAATTTCGAGGCGAAAGAAAATTTGAGTCTTCAATTGATAATGCAAAATATTTCTTACACTCAGAAATCCTTTTTTTCTGTGCACGTATATTTAAGTGGTTTAAATTCCATAGTAATATTTATTTTAAAGCTGTATAAATAACGTGAATCCTCTTTGTCCGGGCACGTTCCCATAGAATGGTTACCATGCGAATGGAGACGTCAAGCGAGAATGGTAATCGATTGCTTGGTGAAACACCGAAGAATCCTGTGTGGAGAATAAGTAAATATAAAAGGACATACACATAAAGGCGAAAAGAGAACAAGAGATGAAAACGACGAAAACAAGCCTTGTTTACTCGGTTTTGTTGTATTCCATATAACCCAACAGCTACAGAACCAGCAACAGCAACACTGAAAAGTGTTTGTTGTCTTGTTCGTATTGTCGTTCCTTGTATACCTCAGAGCTCCTCCGATTGTTTCATCTCTCACTTAACTTATTCTTACATATTGTTTATTCTATTTTTAACATTTCATTCTTCTTCTCTCTCTCTTTTTCCGCATTTGTTTTATTGTTCCACCTGAAATTCATCCGACTACCCACACAACTTTGTTCAAATACTATCAGCTATCACCTTCTCCTTCTCCATCGGCAAGTAGATATAAAGTAAGAACGAGAGAATATACCCAGGGCGATTTCTCGCGGCGATCGATTGTACGATAATATCGGCCTCATTTGTCAACCAGGGAGCCGTTTAAATGCAAATAGACTAAAGGGCAACATCGCCCGCCGCCACCGTCGAGCAACACCAGAATAATAACGGAACCCATGATTTTAAGATTTATACCTTTATTTATTGACATTCCGTGTCTGACATCTACTATCTAATGTTTTATGTACGGAAAAATTATTCTTGTTTGAAATGTTATGGTGTCATAGTAAAACCGGACCATGATGGCCAACTGACGACGATTTTCACTTTTCTGATCGATTTTTAGTTAACATGCCAATCGCGATTTTTCACTTATTCTACGCCGCAATTTTCAAGTATTTCATAATAAAGTTATTCGAAAAAAGAAAAAACATGAAGGGCACAATGGGCCATTTAGAAATTTTTCGCACAAATTCTCATTCCATTTTTGGAAAAAAAATCTAGCATTCAAAAGAATTAAAAAAAAATTTATTAGGAATTTATTTTATTTTGAGTGGCCCAGTTTGCCTCAAATATAATTTTAAACTTTGTAAGGTTTTTATAAAAAAATTATAAAAGGCCCATTTTGAAAATTTTCAAGTTTTTCCAAATTTACTGCATTTCTGCCATTTTTTTGCAGATTTTTCAGTTTTCAGTCATTTCATAAATTTTTCATGAAAAATGGATTTCCATAGAGGAAATTCTGAGTAATTTTCAAAAATAATAATAAACTGTAAATTATTTAAATTAACAAGTTGATAAGATAGTAAATAAAAAACAATAATAAATAACCTAGCGTACAAATCACCGAGCTATCACTATTGAAATGAACATATCCATAATTAAACTTTTTTTATTGAGAATAAGAAGTTAAATTATGTTGCAATCCTACCTTATAATGCCATTGGTTTATTTCGTCTCACTCTTAATCTCATCTCTTCCCGTAACATGCATTCTACGGGTTCGATTCCGTTCACCTGATTATCCACGAGGAAATGAATGATCCAGCAGTGCATTGGTGCGAGTGTAGAACATGGACGTGTATGTAAATACATAACTCAATAGTTTATTCATACCCAGTGTAATCAGAACCTGAAAAATGACGGATTAATTTATTCCCGGTACTCCAATTTAAATCCACGAGGATATTAATTACCATCATAACGAGTTTCATTTTCAAATTATCAACGGGATTTTTTATTTTAAATAAAAGTAATAAATGCGGGCACTAAAAGAGGTCACGGTTAAAAAATCTGCTGGCAAAAAGACAAATATTCCTTTATATTATTAAGGTTTTTTTTTTATCTCTTATGGAAGAATTATTGGAAAAGAAAAATAAAATAAAAGTGAGTCGAAAGCGTGACACGAATTGGGTAGCTGTCAATTCTCGTTTGTCGTTTTTTCAGGAATATTGTTTTTGAGACCCGAAGATTCTCTTATAAATTTGGTATTCTATTTCAATATATAAGAATTTTCAGAAGAAAAAAAAGGAAAGGAAAGGAAAAGATCCTCGGGTATGCAGATTTATACCTGTCACTACTTTTTCCTTTCATTTTTAGGTCGCACACTTTTCTAAAGTTTTAAGTCCTCGAATCCTTACTCCAGATTCTTTTTTCTCATTTGTCTTTTCGTTATTTCGAAACGAGACTGGGAGCGAAATCGGTGGAAAGTCTAGACTGGGTTTAGGCATGGAGACATTTTTTTTTTGAAATTTTTCGAGCTAGAAAAAGGGATGACATATCATGGAGATGAGGTAAAATAGACATGACGGATTTAATGAGCTAGAGAATATTTTTTTTTTATAAACTTATTTTAGAGCAGCTAAAAAACTGACGTGGGTACAAAACTTTATATTGCATTTTTTAAATTTTAAACTTTTGGCTGTTTCATGATAAGAATCATCAGAATAATAAGTGGGGGGTTAGTCAGTTTTGATAAAAATACACATCGCATACACAGAAAAAAAGGATTTCTTGTCCCAAGAAATATTTTGCATTATGAATTAAAAACAAAAATTTTCTTAGGACTAGAAAAAATTTCTTGTGGCGAGTAAAAATATTTTATGCCACGAAATTCCTTTTTTTCTGTATAGGCCATGTCCTAATTTTCTACATATTTTTTCAAAACGATATGTGGACTGAAAACGAGAGCCAGTAATTATCTTCAGCCTTCCAAGATATCAGAAATGTTCTTAATGGTTAATATTTCCAGAAATTGAGCAGTTTCCGAAATATTAAAAGAAAATTTAGAAAAAAAAGTGGAGTTAATGATTTGATAATTTTTTCGAGTCGGGATTTGTGAGATAAAAAGCGTGACATCGCTGGCACATTAACTCCGCATTATTTAATTTTTTGCCAATCATTTTCCACATTTGGCTTTGTCTCACGATAAGTCGATTTATCTCCAAGCTTTTAAATTACCTATAAAGAAAAGCAAGGTAATAATCGAAACGTCCTTATAAAAAGTTTTTAAAAAATAACTGAGACAACTTAAACATGGATATATATCGGACAGAGTTGACACGAAAAACTCTCGGCGTTTTTGTGTAATCATAAAAGCTGAGCCAAGGTTACCCGGATTTTTTTTTCCTCACGAGAAATTGCGGGCATGTGTGTGATGTCTAGTGTGTGGTTAATGTACGTGTTACGCAATCGCGACAGACAAAACCGAGATCTCTCATCTCGAGACAAAAATATAAAATAAAATTAAATTACATAATAGCGAAGCAAAATTTTTCGGAATTGACCTTCCGGTCTCTGACGACTTTTTAAGTCCGGAATTTTTTTCGGCATGTAACTAACCATTTCCTGCCGTTCAATTACCAAAACAGTGGCCCGACTTTGGTCAAAATAAAGTTGTCCCCAAAGATTTTACGATTTATAAAAAAAAATCCGATGTATAAATGGAAATGATAAATTTTCTCTGGTACAACGAAGCCGCGTTAAAAAAGGTCGCCTCAGGCTGATAAATAACGCAGTGGCCTACAAAAAAGGACAGATAGGACTCTCGCGGATGACACGCACAAGAGACCGGGAGCTCCCGAGCAGAGACGAGGATGCGTGCAGAATTTAAAAAATAAAATAAAATAAGAAAGCAGAGGTAAGGTCCGAGTCTGAGAGTCCGTACCAGTAGTAAAGGCGGCTCGATTGATTGCACTGCAAGAAAGGCCAACTCTCGTGCCTTCCCACCGATACACTTACCGGTAGCTTTGGACACAACTGGACAGATGGACGCAAGGCAATGCAATGTGGCTACAGGTGCTGCCACTGGTTCTTTGATATCTTCGACTGCTACCATACCATTCAGCTCCTTGCACTCTGTTCCTTTATTTTTACCTCTATATGTACATTTATTTTGCCCTCTACCCACCGACCGGCAATACCTGATACTTGTTAAAATCCCGCGTTCCTCTTGCGCGGAACGAAAGCGTATTCAATTTCCAGAATTTAAAAACTACGGCGGGAATTTTAAATTTCAGTTCGCTCTGCAATATTCAAATAATTGGTAAATTTCTAACGCAGCCCCTCGGGCTCGAGTGTTAATTAAAATCAGAGTAGTATAAATTAATTAAAAAAAATTAGAGCATTCTGTTAATTGTTGGCTGATCCGCTGTTACATTAACCGAGAGATAAATTAAATAATTTATCTCTCTCTGTGGGTCTTCTTCATCGACATCGAATGCTTCTGCATGAGGTACAACATCAGTAGCAGCTCTAAGCAAAGGTATTCCAGGGTGGCGAACTGAAGGCGGCCAGATCAAAGCAACCGACTCCTGCTTTTGCTCTCTCGTATCATTCGTTCCTTCTTTCTCATTCTCTTGCTCTGTCTCTTACTCTTGATCCCATTGGCAGTCTCTGTCTGTCTTCTCTCAGTAATACACAAAAGTAGTTTTAAATTCACGCACACGCGTTTGTATTGAATCTGATCGAATGTATACTCGATCCTACTACTGTACGTTTAACTCACGCTTTACGTTGCTACACGTGAGACCGTGTCCGTTCAATGATTCCGGTTCAACCGGTGTAATATCTGCAACTAACTATTTCGCGTCTCTCTTTTAAACTCCGTCAGACCGCCGACATACGTATATATATTTATATACATTATTTCGGAGCCCTGACAAACTTATCTGCCAATTATTCGACCCTAACATTAACCTTTAATTATAATAAACAGTAATTTATAATTATTGATAATCTGACTGCGGCCTTGGATTATTTCCTTGATGCTCAGTAAGGTGATGACAACATTTTTATCTATACATCTATATTCAAAGGTGTTTACAGACATTGTTTAGCTCCTGGGAATTACATATAATGACAATAAATATATTGTTTAGACACAAATAAAATATATTGTGATCAGTTTGACGCTTAGTAACGGAAGTCGAGCACTAATGCATGACTCTTGTGTTTTGTATGACCCACATACCGTGACTATATATATACATTGTTGTGGCTGATGTGACGTCATGTCCTTTGCATTAAAAAATTTAATTAAATTACCCATAGAAAAATTTGACGACCAATAGAATAATTGAAAATTATAGAAAACGATGAAAATTAATTTTTGGAAATTTTTTCTTCTTTTTTTGGGTATGCAAAAATATATTCTTAATATAAGAAACCGTTGCTTTTACAATAAAAGAGAGTATTTAATTTTACTCATAGATCGGATTTTTTTTATCATTGAGATCTATGAGGAGCGAAACTAAAAATAAAAATAAATTCTAAAAAAATTATATAATTTAAAATTTTAAGTTGTAAAGTGAAAAAATAAAACTGTTGGTAAAAAAATTTGGACTGTGTAAAATATTATCAATGTTCTAAAATAGGTAACACGTAAATTGTGATAACGACAGTAATTAATTATATCAATTTTTTTTCAAACATATCACCATTTTTACTGCCATAAAAAAATTTTAAGCCTGAGTATTTTTGAACAATAGACTGATTAAATTGATCATTAAATGCATTTATCTTTAACGAGTTATAACCACTTAGATAAAAATTAGAGTAATCGGGCAATGTCATTTTTACAGAGAGGAAAAAACAACTTACGGACAGATATTCAATAGAAATAAGAATTTTAGTGTCTTTTTAGTGTCTCAAGTTTAATAAACAGAATAATGGAGCGCATGAGTGTCCACGGGTTTATTTTGATTTTGATCATTTTATTCAAATCTGCGAATTCGTACTATGCAGCAGCAGAGTTCGAAACCGCACAAATAATATTATTTTACTCGACATTAAATGATAGTCCACTGATTAGAGGCCAGATTGCTATTTATTGGTTCGTTGAGGATTTTCAGAGAGGTGATATTTTGATACTTTATTATAATAATTCGGGAATAATTCAAAACCAGCTTAAGTTCACGTACTATCCCACTGAGTTGAGTGGTTTTATAAAAACAGGAGTACCACCTACAGAAGCATTCTATTCATTAGATTCGACTTATGTCGGACAATGTGTAGGTAAATAAAATATACATATATATCTTTTAAATTTGAAAGGCAGATTGTCAAAATTTTAATTGTCGTTTCCAATTCTCTATTTTTTCTTTCTTCATTTTTCGACTCTACCCAAATCTGACTAAAAATTAAGAAAAAAAGAAACATCACTTCAAATGACGTGTGGAAATTGGTCTAATTTTTCTGAGAGTACATTAATTTCTTGGCTTCCCTATTAGACTTCGCCTATGATTTATAAATTTTTTGAGATTAGGATACTATGGAGCTTGGATAAGAAATGATACAATCAAAAAAATGTCCTGCTTATCAACACACCCTGACTGGATGAGTAAACACAAATCGCAGCTGGTGGATATGACAATTGGAGATTTATTTATCCCAGGAACCCATAATTCTGGATCATACAGCGAAGAATTACCTCAAACAATCCTCCAAAGATACACAGTAACACAAGTAAAAAATTTCATATTTATAGAAACCAATTATCAAAAAAACGTGGACGGCATTAATTAATTTTTTTAAACAGGACAGAAGTATCTTGGACCAATTGATCTCCGGGGCTCGATATTTGGACATAAGACCCTGCATTCATGACAATAAATACTGGGTTTGTCACGGGACATTTAAAATGCAACCTCTCAGCGAAATAATTCAAGACATTAAAGAATTCATGAAGAATACTGACGAAATAGTTATTGTCAGTTTCAAAGAATTTCCTTTCGGTTAGTTTTATTTATATATATGTTCACATACCATTCAAATATTTTAAAATGGATTATTAAATTAAAAGCCCAAAGCTAATTGTCAAAAATCACATATTTTTTTTTCTTGCAGGATTTTATTCTAATAACGATTATATCGAATTTTTGACATTTATGACTAAGGAATTAGCAGAATATCGTTACAAATCTTCATTCGTTCAGAGACTGACTTTAGGTGATCTATGGAAAAATGGTCGAAGACTTATCTTAAGTTACCATGGCACTTTTAACCACAAGTCACAGTACCTGTGGACGAGAGTATTTCAAGAATGGGGTAATGCTAGAAGTATCCCAGAACTTTATGCTTACATTAATCGTGCTGAAAATGTAACTAGGAGTTATTACGCGTAAGTTGTGGATTTGTCTACTTAGAAAAAAATATTATACAAAAATTCAGGACTATTGTAAAAGAGATTGTTAAATATTAATAGAGAACACTATAGGATTGATTGTCTGAGAGCTGTAATGGCTGAAGTAACATTAGACAGTTCGATGATAGTAGCCGATGCTGCGGCTTACTATTTCGGCCGAGGCAAAAAGTCATTGCGTGACTTTGGTGTCGAAGCTGGACCACTTGTTACCGGCTGGTACAACGATGACCACTTTGGGACTGCGAATATTGTCGCGGTGGATTTTATTGACGCTACTGGAATTGTTGAACTTGCCATACAAAGTAACTTAATACGAGCCCGAAAACTTGATGGACGTTAAATTTTCATTTAATGTTAATATAGGGGTAGGGGGGGGGCAAAGGGGGTAGGGTAGGCAAAACGGGGTACCCCCAAAATTTAATGAATAAAAAATTTGTTTTTTTCGTCTAATTACTGTATATCCGATATTTTTGAGTATTTTCAGCCCTACGCATGACACCTGAGGCAGAATGGACCAGCCCAAAAATCGAAAAAATGATTCTATCAAATTTTTATCGTCAAATTAAAAAAAATTTAATATATTTCCGCATTTTTAGACCTACCCATAACACCTGGGGCAAAATGGACCAGCCGAAAGTTTTAAAAAATGATTCTTGCATATTTTTATCGTCAAATTAAAAAAAAATTGAAATGTTAATTCATTATTCGGCTGATTTTCTGTAGTTAGGGCAAATTTGGCCACTAAAAATATTCGAAAATAATATTTTATTTTTTAATTGATAAGAATTCAATTAAAAAAAAAAAAAAAAAAATTATCATTTTTTGGAGAGGGCCTCTCTGCCCCACAAAAAAAAATTTTCTCCCTTCGTATCCACCAATGATGTGAAATATAATTTTTCTGTATGTATTTTACATAAAAAAAAATTTAATTTAATGAAATTTGATCAACTTTCAGAAATTTTTTTTTTTTCAACTTTTTTAAAGGGTACCCCATTTTGCCCGCCAAAAGTAGAAATTTTATTTCTTAACGGCAGCTAAAAATTTTGTCTATTTATCTTGGATATCATTAAAAACAAAAAGATTTGGCGTATTTTAGTCATCGAAAATTTAGTATTTCCATAGGTACCCCCTTTTGCCCCTCCCCCCCCTATATTTTCGAATGGTGTTAAGTAATATTTGTTGCTAATCAATAATAACGATCATAATTATTTTAAAATAGAAAATTTAATTCCCATAATAAAAAATTTATGAAATTTCTTTTTATTTATTTTGAATATTATTAAAAAACAAAAGATTTAATCGAAAATTTGATATTTCTTTAAGTACCCCCCCCCCCCCCTCATCCCCTTCCCTTGATCTTAATTTATTGCTTTGAGATCTTAGGGACCTATTTTAAAATTTTTTTTGGGATTTTATTTATTTGACGGTTTTATTAATAAATTTTATTGTGCGTAATATTTATTAGTGATATTTATATATAACTAAATATATTCATTTAATTTTATTATCATAATTAAAAAAAAAAATTTTTATGTTTTAAGCTGCTCCGTTTTTTCCAAATATGAGGAAAAAGTTCCCTAAAGATTCAAGAACTTAAATAATGTCTAATTACACTGAAAACTTCGTCCTGCTAAAATTATTATTAACTATTCTAAGAAATGTCACTCGTAAATTTTTATAATACGTGCCATTAAATGTTTTTTTTTAAATTTTCTGATAGATAAATTCGATGTACTACAATTAAAAAAAAAATTCAAGCTTAGGTATTTTAAGAAAATAAACTAGTTAATTGGTCATTAAATTCACTTGTCGTTAAAGTATTATAACCATTCAGATAATAAAAAGTAGAGTAATCGGGCAATGTCATTTTTATAGAGAGGAAAAAACAACTTACGGACAGACATTCAATAGAAATAAGAATTTTAGTGTCTTATCAGTGTCTTAAGTTTAAGAAACAGAACGATGGAGCTCACGGGTGTCCGTGGGTTTATTTTAACTTTAATGATTTTTTTAAAATCCGCGAATTCTTACTATAAAGACGAAGATTTTGACACCGCACAAATAATATTATTTTACTCGACTTTAAACGATAGTCCACTGATTAGAGGCCAGATTGCTATTTATTGGTACGTTGCGGATTTTGATGAAGGTGATGCTTTGATACTTTATTATAATGATTCAGGACTAGATGCATTGACACCTATTTTTACATACTACCCCACGGACTTCCGTGGTTCTATAAATACAGGAGTGAAGCCAACGAAAGTGGACTATTCATCGGATTTGATTTACGTTGAACAGTGTCTAGGTAAAAAAAATTTCTTCTTAAGTTTTAACTGCCTAGTTTAGTGACTTCAGCTTAAAATTGTTTGCTGACTTGTTATTCATTATCAATGAAATCATGATAGTGATTTTTGATTCCGAATTGTCCATTTTTCATGAAATTCTTAATTTATTATCAAATGAAGAGAACGAAACTGCATGGAGTAGCCGTAAAATTAGTAGAAAAATTTTTTCACCATAAATGCACCGAAAGTTTACATTTCTGCCCCAATTAGAGGAAAGAAAGTCGTTATTTTCTTTTATGTGAAAACAAATGATAACAATCAGCGCATGCGCCATTCTTCCCGAAAACAGAGGAAGAATTTCAAACTTTCAGGTGCAGATCTGGTAAAAAATAGTATAGGAAAAAGATAGAACGTCACAATCCACGCCATATTATACATGCGGGTTAGAATACCCTACTTTTTCCCCTGATGTGTAATATGCCACTATATGGCATTTCTTTACTTAACCTCGTTTTCGCGTACAATTTATAAATTTTTTGAGATTAGGATACTATGGAGCTTGGCTAAGAAATGATACAATCAAAAAAATGACCTGCTTATCAACACACCCTGACTGGATGAATAAACACAAATTGGAGCTGATGAATATGAAACTTAGTGATTTATTTATCCCGGGGACCCATAATTCTGGATCATACAGCGAAGAAATATCTCAAACAATCCTCCAGAGATATACAGTAACACAAGTAAAGAACGCGCTATTCACAAAAAAAAAATTTTCAAAAACACCTAAACAGCAATAACCAATTTTTTTTAACAGGACAAAAATGTATTCGGCCAATTGATCTCTGGAGTACGTTATTTGGACATAAGACCCTGCATTTATGACATTAAATATTGGATTTGTCACAGTACATTTCAAATGCAACCTTTTGATAAAATAATTCGGGACATAGTTAATTTTATGGAACATACTAATGAAATAGTAATTATTAGTTTTAAGGAATTCCCTCGAGGTTAGTTTTATATATTCTTATATTATGTGAATTATGGTCGTAAATAATTGATCACCAAAAAATAACTAATGTGTAATGATAATTGTTTTTACAGGATTTCATTTTATCCGAGATCACGCAAAATTTTTGGATTATATTTCAAAAGGATTTTCTAATTATTTCGACACATTCTCTTCCGCCCATGACATTACTTTGGGTGATATATGGAAAAGTGGTAAAAGACTTATTCTAAGCTACCACTACATTTCATCCAATGGGCCGTATCACGTTTGGGCCAGGATACCTCAACAGTGGGGTGACGTTAGAAATATCTCACAACTCGATGATTTTCTTGATAAAGCTGAAAATGTATCTATGGGTGATTGTCTGTAAGTTATCTCGTGCTCTACTATTAAGAAATAGATTTATAATGCGATACTATTTCAAAAGAGCGCTGTAAATATTTATAGAAGAAACCCGGTGAATTTTTGTCTAAGAGCCGTGATGGCTGAAATAACATTAGACAGTTCGATGATAATAGCCGATGCCGCGGCGTACTATTTTGGCCGAGGCAGCAAGTCATTGCGTCAACTTGGTGTCGAAGCTGGACCACTTATTACCGCCTGGTACAACGAAAAATACTTTGAAAAAGCTAACATTGTCGCTGTTGATTTTATTGATGCCACTGGAATTGTCGAAGTTAGCATACAAAGTAACTTAGAACGTTCAAAAAGACTCAATAGATATTAAATTTATTCAATACACTGTCTAACAAAATATGACCAATAGGGGAGCTTGGGGCACGAAGGCCTCCTTAAGCTGGTTTTTTCTTTTTGTGGATTTTAACCACCAAATTCGTTTATTTTCCGTCTATTTTGGAAGAATCTGTCAAAATTTTGCAAAAAATCGAAAAAAAAATTTTTTTTTTCTGGGGCACGAAGGCCCCCTCCCCAAAAGTTATAAATAAAATTTTTTTTTCTATTTCCCGTCAAGTTATGACCTCTATAATGTTTTTATCATATTTTAGACCAATATGTGATATGTGGGGTAAAATGGACCACTCGAAAAAAAAAAATTGTAACGAAAAAATTAATATGATGTAAAATGAAAAAAAAAATAATTTTTTCGAGTGGTCCATTTTACCCCACATATCACATATTGGCTTAAAATATGATAAAAACATATTTTGAGGGGGGCCTTCTTGCCCCAGGCTCCCCTAAATTAATTTTAAAACATTACTTTTAAAAAATTTTACTTTATAAGTTAACACATACGAAATTATTAAATTTCATCAAAAACATTAAAATAAAAAATTTCTGAAGGATATTGAACTCAATTGATTTAAAAATGAATAAATTCAAAATTCAATATTTCATGTGTCAAAAATTCGATTTACTGTAATAGTAAATATTGAGTTAAATATATATAATGCAATAGGAACATGTGCGTTTAAAATTAAAATCAACATATATGACAGGTGAATTATATAAAAATCGATTGCAAAAAAAGCGTATGAATTATTTAAAAAGCAGTTTTAAAAGTTATTCGCGAAAGTGCATTCACTCTTTTTTTTCATCATGCAGACATTAGTAAGTTTCATAATTTTCGTAACGATTTATATCGCGAAGGTGAGAATGGACATATATGATCCCGACAACGAATTTGCTTCATCTCAAGTTATTTTATTTTATTCGCCACTGGATAGCGAATTAATAAGAGGCCAGATTGTCATTTATTGGTACATTCAAAATTATATTGAAAACGACACACTGGCTTTGTATTACGGCCACCCGGATTTGAATGAAATACAACCGATTTTTAGACACAGGCCGGATAAAAAAAGTGGTGTCATTAAAACAGGAGTTCCACCCACACGTGCATACTATTCATTAGATTTGAGTTACGTCGAACAGTGCACAGGTAATTAAAAAATATTTACACAAAATTTCTATCAACTCCAGCATTTTTAACTTCAATTATTCAGGATATTACGGAACTTGGTTAAGAAACAATTCAGTTAAAAAATTATCTTGTTTGTCAACGCATCCTGACTGGATGAGCAAACAAAAACATATTCTCAAATATATGACCATTGGAAATTTATTTATACCGGGAACTCATAATTCTGGATCATACAGCGAAGACAGTTCTCAAACAATCGTCCAAAGATACACAGTAACACAAGTAAAAAATTTGATATTTATAAAAACAAATTATCAAAAATACTTGGACAGCAATAACTGACTTTTTTAAACAGGACAAAAGTGTATTGGACCAATTGATCTCCGGGGCTCGATATTTGGACATAAGACCCTGCATTTACGACAGTCAATACTGGGTTTGTCACGGGAGATTTAGAATGCATCTTTTTGATAAAATAATTCAAGATATTAAAGATTTTATGGAACACACAGATGAAATAGTTATTGTCAGTTTCAAGGAATTTCCTCAAGGTAAATAAATATTTCTGACATTTCACTGATTTCTGTATTAATTCTTAAATTTTTATTTGCTAACAGGATTCACAAGCGCCCACGATCATGAAATATTTATAGACTACCTCCTAGTCACCCTCAGAGACTACGTTCTTCCACGACCTATGGGTGTTGAGCGTGCGATGACTCTAAACCGTATATGGGAGTCCGGAAGAAGACTCATCATCAGCTACAACCATGATTTGAGGACCTTGAACCAAAATGAATTGCTTGTGTGGTCACCGATAATCCAAGAGTGGGGAAACGTTAACTCTGATGAGCAGTTGAAAAAATTCATCAATAGATATGAAAGTTACGCTCAAGCCCTCGGCATGTAATAAGACCAATTAATATCATTATCCTTATTCCTATTTACTTATACTTGTAATGTCATTTGTTACCCGTGTAAGCAAAATGTATTCTAAAAATGTTCATAAATGTAAACTTCAAAATTTTCGACTACTCTAAGTTTTGAATTGATCATTTTTGGAACTTTGAAAACGTTCAAAAGTAAGAAAAATTTTCGAATGAGCACTTTCTAGGGTGTGCAGATAACTGATTCCAAGACAATCTGATAGAATCTAAATGCAAAAAAGCTAAATCGAATCACTACTACTGTAATTGGACCATCTATAGGTTAAGTCAGATGTCGTTGGGATCAGTTAACATGCAACCATGCATAGGCACATTTTTCTGAACATTTTAAGCAAAAAGATTATAAGAATTATTCGAAAACAAGGTCTGGAGATTGAGAATTTCTTTAAAGTTACAAAAATGTCTCAAATTTCGAAGTTCCCAGGTCAAAAATAAAACTTTATTCAGGCTCACTTCACCTTATTTTCTTTTGAAGTTATCGGTTTGCCGAATATTTTCGATAAGATCTCGACTTTTTCGACTTAAATTAAATTTTTTTCAACTTCTTGAACTTTTTTCATCTTAGATTCAACTTATTTGTATTTTTTGGTCTTAGTTTGAACTTATTCGTCTTAACTTCAAACACGATAATGATTCACCTTACTTTTGACTTTGTCGCCTTATAATTTGTCGAATAAGTCTACATCAAGTCAATTTCGACTTGATTTAAACTTTTTCGTCTTAAATCGTAACTAAGTAAGCCAGTTAAGTCTAAACCAAGGCGAAAACTCAATGTAATTCATATCTCCGTAAAAAAAAGTCGAGTTTATCTTGTGAGAAACGGCTGCAAATTTCGACTTGGTAAATCAAGTCTAAATCAAGTTTTATTTTTGACCCGGGTTCATAGCCATTATCTTTTTCTGAACGTTTTTTACACGGGTAAACATACTTTCGTTTTTGAATTTATAGATTCACGGAAGACTCACGAGTTATTAGAACGATGATGGCAGAAATAACATTAGATGCGACCTCAATAATAAAAGACTCAATAGCTCATATCTTTGGCAAGGGTCAAAAGTCCTTACGTCAAATCGGCGTTCAAGTTGGACTACTAATCACTGCTTGGTACAATGAACAGTACTTTTCTTCAGCAAATATTGTCGCCGCAGACTTTATCGACGCGACTGGAATCGTCCAAGTTGCAATTCAATGGAACAAAATGCGGGCGGATTATTTTTATCAAAATTACGTCAAAGATTCAACTATTAATAAAAATTAATCTTATCCATTTCTGTTACTTTATTTTGCCAGTGTATGTTTATTCAAAAATGTGTATATTGCTTTGACAATTAATAAATTTTATATTGCTAATTATTTCGAAATTATTCATAGAAAATAATACAATTGAGTCAATAGTTTGCTTATGATAAGAGCGAGTTAAAAGTTTAAGAGATTAAACACAAGTGCTAGATTATTCAACATCTAGACTGTTGGCGATATCATTCGAGACTAAGTAACGGCAGAGTAAAAATGCATACAAAATTAATTGAAAATTATTTAGTGGTCGGACTAATTTTGGCAATTAATTTATTTACTGAAATGAGTTACTCGAGAGCGGAATTTAACGAAGACAGTCCGACTATAGTATTGTTCTACTCACCGTTGAATGGCAGTGATGTACTAAGAGAACAGATCGTCATTTATTGGAATATTGGAAGTTTTTTATTTGCTGATAAAATTTCACTGTACTACGGACATCCGGGATTAAATGGAATCCGGCCAATTTACTCACATGAGCTTGTTAAAAAAAAAGGGATTATAAAAACAGGAATTCTACCAAGACGAGCGTATTATGGAGTAGAATTAACTTACGTCGAACAGTGTACAGGTAAATAAAATTATGCGTATTTAAAATTTTTGGGAATTTAGTAAAGTTTCAATTTTTTGCCAGGATATTATGGCACGTGGACAAGAAATAACTCTGTACGAAAAATGACTTGTTTGTCGACACATCCTGATTGGATGAGCCAACATAAAAACATTTTGCGATACATGACACTTGGAAATTTGTTTATTCCAGGGACGCATAATTCTGGATCGTACAGCGAAGAAATTCCCCAATCTACTGTCCAAAGATACACAGTTACACAAGTACTTATAATTTATTTACAAATTTATAGTGACCAATTCCCTCCATTTCCAGTAAAATGAAAAAAATAGTCAAGTTTGTTGTCCTCCCGTACAAAAAAAAATAAAATTCTAAATATTTAATTTGATAGGACAGAGATGTTTTTGATCAATTGATTTCTGGGGCACGTTATTTAGACATAAGACCCTGCATTTATGACAATAAATACTGGACCTGTCATGGAACATTTTTGATGCATCCTCTAAAAGTAATAATTGATGACATAAATGATTTTTTGGAGAATACAGACGAAATAGTTATCATTAGTTTCAAGGAATTTCCTCGCGGTAGTTATATATATTTGGATTTTTGTTCAGCCATTATAATTTACGATTTCTTATAAACGAACTAAATTCACAGGCTTCAAAAATGAGTCAGATCACATAAATTTCATAAGGACTATTCTAAGCGAATTTGACCGTTTCTTATTTCCTCGACCATACAAGACGAGGCGCTCGGTGACTTTAGGTGAAATATGGAATTCACAGAAGCGACTTATTGTCAGTTATGATCACCCTTTATATCTGGAGACCACTCAATTGTGGGGAGTGATTATTCAGGAGTGGGGAGATGTAAAAAATGTTAAAGAGCTTAAATATTTTACTCGCATGGCTGAAAGGGCTGCTCTCAGAAGATTAATGTAGGTCTTGCATTTTCCTCTAGTTTCCTTCCTTGGTGTGTAATGTACTACTTCTTTACACAGATATGATAAATTTTTTATTGTGTAGTTTCCATAATGGGCCGAATGAATTGAGAGCGACCATGGCAGAAGTGACATTAAATACTTCAACAGTAATAATGGATGCGATTGCCAATTTTGTGGGTGCAGGCAGCAAATCATTACGTGAAATGGCTGTTCAAGCCGGGCCATTTTTGACTACTTGGTACGATCGAGAATTCTATGTCACGGCTAATATTCTTGTCGTAGACTTTATTGATGCCACTGGAATTGTCGAAATTGCTATAAAGTATAATAAATATCGGGCATCTAAATATGAGAATACTTTTGTAAATGATTATAAGCTAAAATATAAAAATAGATGGGTATGACTTTACCAAAATTGTATAATACAAACGAAGATAATTTTAAATTTAGTAAATTTAACTATTTAGCTCACCGTCTTCGTAAAAGTGAATTCTAAAATTTGAAAAAAATTCATAATTCATGTGACCGGAAGCAACAAATATTTTTTATGTGAGCATAAAAAAAATCATTGTGTCGTCACTTTCTATATTGATAACAACGAATGTTTTTTTCAGAAATATTTTTAAAATTTGATAATAAAAATTATTTTGTCTTTTTATGAGTTTTTAGTTTCCGTTCTTATTTTAGATATTGTTTTTTTCAAGTCTTTATTGTAATTAATCTAATCTATTTAATGTCCAAGTTTTTAATATCCATAAAAAAAAAAAAAAAAAAAAAACACCTAAAACGGTAGATGAGGTCTTATTAATAAACAGAATGTTCAACCGGAATTATTCTTAGATCGTGAAACTTGAAGGTAGAAAAAAAGTTTTTTCACCATGAAAATATTTTTTTTTGAGTTAACGATAATAATTATAGTAGTTCTTAATGCCATAGTATTGGCTGACGAGCAGATGAGAATTTGTGACAATGAAGATCCATTTTCGAAATCAAATATTATTTTATTTTACTCGACACTAGAAAAAAGCAAAATGATTCGCGGACAAATAGTCATGTATTGGTTCAATCGAAATTTTATACTTGGCGATAAAGTGGCGTTATATTTTGGAAACCCATTGACGAATAATGCGAAACAGATTTTTTTACACCAGCCGACAACTAGAAGTGGATTCATTAAAACCCAGGTATCTCCTACTCACGCTAATTATGGACTAGAATTATCTTATGCCGAACAGTGTACAGGTAATAATTCAAATTCTCTAGTGATTTAATCTGTAGTAGACTGCGACTAATCCGAAATTATGCATATTCGTATCGGATCGAATTTTCAATATTCGAATTAAAAATTCCAGTGAATAATCTGAATTATTCGTCAGTTTTCAGTTCAAAGTTGAACAGAATATTCGAATTTTACTCGAATGGTGCGAAAATTTTCGGATGATTTGTAAACTGATAAATGATTCGATAATTGTCAAACCAAAAATTCGAATTTTCGCCTTTTTCCTCTACATGCAGGGCAAAAATATCAAACCTTCGGGCAAACATGATGTAAAAATAAGTATAATTCAAGTTAAATCTGTGTATTAGGTTACTACGGGGCTTGGCTGCGGAATAACACAATCGAAAAATTGTCCTGTTTATCAACGCATCCAGACTGGATGAGTAAAAATAAAAACATTTTGGAACATATGACTCTCGGAAGTCTATTTATCCCGGGGACCCATAATTCTGGATCATACAGTGAAGAAACATCTCAAACGATCCTCCAAAGATACACAGTAACCCAAGTAAAGAACGCGCTATTTATAAATACAACATTTCACAAAAACTCGGACAGCAATAACTGACTTTTTTTAATAGGACAGAAGTGTGTTGGACCAACTGATCTCCGGGGCACGTTATTTGGACATAAGGCCCTGCATTAACGACAATGAATACTGGATTTGTCATGGAATATATCAAATGCACCCTCTCAAAGATGTTATTGAGGAGATAAAAAATTTTATGAACCATACAGAGGAAATAGTTATTATCAGTTTCAAAGAATTTCCTCGCGGTAAATTTTTAAAATATCATTAACATTTCATTGTAAAAAGAAACTTTTACTTATTTTGATATTTTTCGGTTTATTTTAAAGGTTTTAAAGATAAAATGCATCATAGAAAATTAATAGAGTATTTGAAAACCGAATTCGAAGGCTTTATTTTCTCACGGTCATCACAAAATATGAGACTACTCACTTTAAGTGAAATATGGCAATCTCGAAAACGGCTTCTCCTTAGTTATGTTAACGATTTGTATGAATCTGCGTCTGAACTCTGGCCGCCCATACTTCAAGAGTGGGGAGACATCAAATCGACTAAACAACTGGATGCTTATATCGATACTCGAGAGTCTTGGGCCAGATACTTTTATAAGTAAGCGAAAAAATGATTAAATTAATGACGTTTAATCAACAAAATTCACTTTATTTTTTAGTATGTTCGATGGAGCTCAGTTCATGAGGGCAACAATGGCCGAAATAACCATGGATACTTCATTTATAGTGGCGAATGCCGCGGCTTATTACTTCGGACGCGAAAGTAAATCATTGCTCGATTGCGGTGTCGAAGTTGGACCAGTCATTACAAGTTGGTACAATGAAAAACACTTTGGAACTGCAAATATTGTCGCAGTTGACTTTATAGATGCCACGGGGATTGTCGAAGTCGCTATTTTTTGGAATATTCAACGGGCGACTCAATGTCCTTTTATGGCTCATAACCAATCTGTCTAATATTAAAAAAAAAAAACACGGAAAAAAAAGAAATATTACTGCAACAAGAACAGGACCTGCAGGGTCATGTTCTGTTGCAGCAACAGTTCTTTTTTCCGTGTACGCTATCCCAGTGTTAAGGTTATCGGTGTTAAATTTAACCTCGGAAACGGTGTTAAAATTTTTTCGGTATAAAAAAAAGTAGTTTTATTTTTTAAGTATCAGAAGTCGAATTGTATTTCAAAGATTAAAAATAAAAATTTTTTTCAATTGAATTAAAAATAAAATAATGAAAATTTGTTGAAATATCGTAAACTTTTTCGAGATAGATTGAAGATATCGACAATCCGCGTGGCGCCATCTCCCGGTCAAGAGATTAATTGCACGTTTATATTTACTGAGCGTGTAGACTGATGGACTGATGGTTGTTCTTCTTTATCACCCGCATATCTTGCAGAGATTCACGCCTCTAGGCGCAATAATAATTATTTCTGCGAACATGATTATAATTCATACACGAACGATAAAAAATAACGCCATGTCCTCAATACCGCCGGTTTTATATAGATACTAATGCGCGATAACCAAACTAAATAAAATATTTATTCATGATGAGTACATGTGCACACTTTTGTTTTGTTTAATTTAGCAGATTTAAACTTTAAATTGGTGTTGAGAAATTTAAATAAAATAACAATAAATATCTGTTTAATTTATCTTATAATTTGAAACATTGTATTGTAGTTTACATTGTATTTTAGTGCATAAAAAAATGAAAACGTCGTTACTGAGTGAAGAGTGTGACGATTCACACGTCTAACAGGCAATTAACGTCCGCAAACTGCTTAATAACATAACGGTCAATTTGCCGCCACCTATTAGTATCAGGGTAATGATACCTCCACGAGATCATTTATTGTTAATTATTCTTATATATATACATATACATACATATATATATATATATATATACTAAGACTGCCCGCTTGCGTTCATCAGGCGCCGACAACTAAATTGACAACTAATTGAAATATTACTCGGGAAACTTGTAATCCAAGCAAAAATTATGTCTCTTATATATATTTATATGTATATTCTACAAAGACACTTTATTCAACCTCCCTTTTAAATCGATCATCTTTATTACCCTAATTTAATCATTTTTTACCGCCAATTATTTTAAATTTTATTTTAAAACTTAAAACTGCATTCGTTTAAAAATTATTGTGAGTAAATATAAAATATGATTTTTGTTTAAAAATTTTTCCACTGGCCATTGGTAAAAAATAATTTTGAATTTATTCAACTAAAAAATCTAAAAATTTTTTTTAGCTTCAATTTGATGTTCATTAAAATTTTAAAGTAGAAATTCCACTTTTATCTTCGATAACAATTTATAAAATAAAAAATTTTTTTTTAATTTTTGAAGCTTCATTTTGATAAAATATAAAACATAAATGAAAAAGCTCAGAAATAGAAGTATACAGATTTCCATTGAAGCGAATAAAAAAATCCCTCTCCCAAGTATACTCACACTCAATAGGCCCCAGCCAATGAGACGGAGATGTAGGTGGTTTAACTTACATATCTCTCGCGGATCGCGTGGGTGTATACCCGCGTCTCAAAATGGTGCCCACTATAAACAAGCGATATCGCAAATCATCCAGCGAACCTTATTCTCGATAAGATGAGCCTGAAAAATTTGAGCCGCCCAAAAAAAAACAACCAACTAAATACCACTTTGATGCAATGGTTTTAAAAGTTTTTATTGTTGCGCCCTTATTATTTAACGATCGATATCTCAAGACTTATATGCATCCAGTACAGAGCCCAGAGTCCGAAGTACAGAGTCCAGAGTCCAGAGCTGGAATAAGAGTCGAGATCTTAGACCGCGATCCATTTCCAAGGTCCTTGGCCTCTATCGCTATCTATCCATCTATCCATCAAGGCTCCACTCGCGACTAATGTCCCGGCTGCTCATCTGACTAAAGAGCAAACCAGCAACTAGCAAAAGCAATTATAAAGTAAAATCTCCATTCCTATGACCACCCTGTAGATAAATGTAATCCATTAGATGGCTGTCTGCTGTACCCAGCTAACTACGCTCTCTGTATCGAGTGCCTTAAAGATCCAAACATAAAACAGGTTCGACTTCTTGATGACGACAACTCTCAACCAGCCTATACTATTTTTTTCGCATTAATTTAGATTGCATCTGCGTAGTCAAGGCAGCTTAACTTTCCCATTCACTCAGCCTCATGCATACATTTAGACACCTAGACACCTTTTTGCATTTTAAATCTTACAACAAACTCGTTCCTTATTATAGCCAGTCAAGACTTTTATTTTGACTCGGCCATTAAATGTATACACATATTTTTAAAATAAATACCCGAGACGGAAAATTAAATCTGCTTTAGTTTCGCCAGAAAATTTTCCCTAATTTTAATTAAACAAATTTTTTAGTCTCTTTTTAGTGACTTTTGCCCCCCCCCCCTCTACTCCATATCATAAATATTAAAAATATATATAGTTTTATTGGTAAAAATATTTTATCTACAACTGGCACGTCTAATGTCGTGCCAGTCGTGACTGTAGGTAATATCCTCGGAACGCCCCGTAAGGTTTGTAACACCTACTCCGTGGTTCCCATCAACCAAGGTCTCTAGGCATGTCTCGAGCTTCCTTGGAAACAATTATCCTCGCAAAGATATAATAACAATGTTACTAACAGCTACAGCTAGCTGAACCTAAATCCTAATTCTAACCAACGAACGAATGTAACAGTACTAGTAACAGCATTGACTCATCTGCTACCACATGTAAAAAAATTTACAATAAAATTAAATATTCATACGCGGTAGATTAATGGCAGACGTACAGCCCCATAAATCTATCAGCTATGCGACCTCTAAATACAACTCATGTTTTATGCTTCAGGTTTTAATTTAAATCCCGGGATACTTTTCTTAAAGATTTAGTTTTAAAAATCGTATTGGCCGATTGTTACAGAGGAAATAAATTAATAGGCTGATAATTAATTATCGTAGACAATTGAATGTTAAATTATAAGTAAAGCAAGAAAGCGATGCTGGTCCATAAGAAATAAAAGCGTTAACTCTTGTGTTGCAGGATCGGTAATAACCCAATAAATCAGAGTACCTTGGCGTTGCAATTACGTGTTGTAGCCTGGATGTGATGCTGGAGTATAAACCCCTTTTAAGTTGTAACCCAGCCCTACACGTAAATATTGCCCACGCAGTTGGTTATTCCGTCCACCATGTTCTCTTCATTCTTCATTTTAAAATATATTTTTTTATCTCTGGTCTCACGACCCCTAGTCTTCAGTCGGCGTTCGCCAGAAACTTTAAAAGATAAACTAAAATAAAAAAACGTACCCAGCTAAAAGACTCGCTCAAGACTGCAGACTCGGCACTCCGTTATTGTTGCTTTGTATTTTTTATTTATTTTATTTTATTTTATTTTATTTTATTCTTAGCCATGGGAAGCGTACCAGCATCTCTCCTCTCACGGCACACACTATATGTTTGGTAGCTTTAATTGCAACTTTGGACTCTTAATTCACGAGTGTCAGCCTGAGAAACTTTTTATGCGAGTCATCTATTTTTACCTCGAGCTTTTTAAAAAAGTTAAACAATTCAACTTTTTTTTTCTCTGTCATTATTTTCACCCTCGTATTTGTTTCTTTTGCACACCTGAAACTTTTTCACGCAACGGTAGTAAAATCACACTCATCAATACGAAAACTGATCCAACTTTTATTCCACAATCGAGGAAAAAATATTATATATATAATGAGCCGAAAGTTTATTTAATGTCTATATCAGTACCGATAAAAATAAAATTACTATTTTATTTTTATACTTTGTCGCTTAATGTTTTTTTATCGATTAAAGTGAACCTCCCAGTTCATTAAATCAAAAAATAATATTCCGTGAATAATGTAAATTAATAATGATGACGAATTTATTAAACATGTCGCTCGCTTGGCATAATTTCGTTTTTTTTTTTTTTGAATTTTTTTCAACGGGAGGGGGGTCTCGGCTGCAAAAGAAAAATATCGAGTGGATGAAAATAAAAAATGAACCGAAGGCCAGTCGACACACGAGATTATACGTATAGATGGCATTGATGTATAGCCGAGCGCGTTTTTGATCGAGCTGAGCTCTGGTGCTGGAGAATAAGCCTCGGGCACCTGTAATTGACGCTCCATTTCGATCGTACACGTTACTCTTTTTTGTTGTTGTTATTATTTTTATTATTCGCTGCATTATGTTCCCTTGCTTTGTGCACTATTCTTAAACTTTTCATTCTCTGGAGCCTGGATGGAAGCATCGAGCGTTGCGGTCGTGACGCGCGATGCCCAGCATGCCGCGGACTGAGGTACCCGTGGATCCGCCGTGGATATATCCCTCAATACGCGATGAAAAATAAAGTATATACTCTTATTTCCATTTAGAATTCCACGATATATTGTTATTTTCTTATAACCTGGTTGATGTGGATGCATGTGATGCCGGTTTATTGCGATCACGTTTATGAGATGATGATGCTAAGTCGTCGAAAGCCCTGGTTAAGCGGAGGAATTACCTTGTGAACAATTTCCCTTCTATTACCGTGAATCAGGAAGCCATTATTCAAAACATCCTCACACCTAAGGTGTTACGGATTATTCCTTTTTTTCATTCCAATTATCTTGGGTATTTCAATATTCCGTTTACTCTATTAATTATTTTTTTTTTTTTAAGAGAAACTCAGAACGTCGGTAATGGATACAAATTGTTGAGCCAATTTTTTAATATTTGAGAGAGATGTTTACTGTAATGGGGCAAAATGGGGAGTGACTCAAAATTTTAATGCTTTTAGTCTTGAGTGCGCAATTTTTACACATCAGTAAATTTTAATAAAAAAATTTAATTATTTTTTTGAAACCGACCCCATTTTTTTTTAGACGTGAAACTTTTTTTGAAACAAATTTTGACTTGAAAATGAAGATTTAAAAAGCTAGAGTCCTCTAATACACTGAGAAAATTAGATAATACACTGATAAAAAAGTTGACTTGATTCAAGAGTGAAAATTTTGAACCAAGAATTCCATTTTGAAGAAAATGATTTTCTTGAGTCAAGAGAAAAAATTATTGAACCAAGAGAAATTTACTTGACCCAAGAATAATTTCTTGGCTCAATAATTTTTTCTCTTGACTCAAGAAAATCATTTTCTTCAAAATGGAATTCTTGGTTCAAGATTTTTTTTCTTGAATCAAGTCAACTTTTTTATCAATGTAGGAGTTACTATCTAGTTATGGTAAAAATTTCTACTATCAATCAGATAGTAGTAAATATCATCTAGATGATTGTAATTAAAAATTTAGCATAATAAACACAATTTCTTAATTTTTTGAGTGTAGTTATAAAAGAAAGATTTTAAAATAAAAAACTGAAAATTTGAATTTTCAAGTGGTTTGATGTAAAAAAATAAAAGCGGCCCCCGCAGAATGTAATAAATCTTCCGCGAGACACTTGCGCCGCCTACACGGTCTTCTTCCGACCAACCAATCGAGCTAAAATATATTTAGGGCCGCCTTCGAATATCCGAACAAAATTTCATTTAATTCCTAAAAATCAAACCATTGCCAATTTTTACTTTCCTCAAAAAGATAAACCCGTCGGCAGTGAGGTTTTGAAATAAAAAATCATAGAAAAAAAAAAGTTTAAAAAATTTCCATAAAAGCCCACCATCATTTACGCGGAATAAAAATTTAAATTATTCATACATAAGTATAGATTACACATAAACTTAAAAGCAGCGCGTGTGAGGAGACTCGAACCATCAATCATGAAAAGTCGATTGAAAAACGATGCGTGTATTTTCTATTTGAACGTACCCATATTTTCCCTCAAAAGTTAAAAACAGTACATTGCATATATATAAATAAAAAAAGGAGTGAGTGAGGTATGATGCTAGTCAGCAAGTCTCCACGGGACGTATGTTGTGGGTGCACACGCTATATCCTCGTGAATCGCGTGCCAGCCTCGCATCTACTCATTTCTCCTCCTTCTTCCCTCTACTACTCCAGCTCTTTCTATTCCGCGTACACAGCGAATAACGTTGCCCTGGCATGGGATATCTCCTCGCCACTGAAGTAGAAGGTGCCATGGAGGAGAAGGGAAAGCTAAAACTCAACATAATGGCGTGCGTCTAACACCAACTCGACTTTAAAATAAAAAATAAAAAAAATTGAATTTTCAACAACGAAAAATATAAAAGTATATGGAGGATCCCACGTTCGGGGTAAACACGCACATGACAACGCACTCCCGCAACTATTTCTATCTCACTAGTCGGCTATCTCTGAACATGGAAATCAACCCCCGTCTAACAAGGATACAAATATCGAAAATTGCATGAAGAGAATACTCGGGCTTGCGGGGGATACCGACCACTTTCATCCGAATTTCTATATGTATATTTATATATATATACGATTGCTATGTACTTTAAAACTTAAACTTATTTCCATTCGACTCAATGTCTGTATATATATGTATATATAACATAAGGCCCCATGTCGACAGTCGGCACGAAATTGTCGAATCACGCAAACACATTGGCTCGAGGTTAACCCCATCGCACCTACGCTAATTCCATTAATCTACACTAGCACCCTTAGCGGTTTTTCAACCCCCTAGTCTATTATTTATTTTACACAGACAAATTTAAATCAATATTTAATTCACCTTTTATACGTTTGTTCTCTACCACCAACTCTTATTATCAACACTTGACTTTAACTCTTTTGTTAGAGTTGTTAGTGGAACAAATCAAAATTAAAATGTATAATCAAATTGAATTAAAGATCAAAAATCGAATAATTATATATTTATTATTTAATGCCGGTTCTGGTAGCGTAGTAGCTGCTGAAAAAATTCATCGTAATGAATCTGAGTGAGGTAATTTTTTCAACGATTCTTTTACATGAGAACTGTTTATTATTTCAATGAAGTAATTATTTTATTACTTCAATGAATAAATTATTTAGGACTAATAAGCGGCTATAAAATTTTATTTCTTTGATCAAAGATTGTCTAAAAATAAATTTTTTAATTGGCGATACCGAAATTTCGATCATGTCTTGAAAAAAGTCTAAAAGTGGATTTCGAATGAATTTTATTTGAATTAATTTTCTTGATGAAAAATATGAATTTCTAAAGATATTTGAGTAGGAGATTATCAGAGATTATGTAAAGAAAAAAATAACGTTTTAATTTGTTATTTATTTTCCTCATGAGTTCTGAAGTCACCGATGAATATTCAAGAGCGAGAAAAAACGATCAGTCTTATCGTGAGGCGAGTCTCTTAACTCACCCCCTCTACCTCAACCTCCGCGATATATATTCAGCCTACATATAGACATATGATCTGATTTTTTATTATGACATGAACAAGGAGGAGACGATCCCCGTGGACATGATACATGTTGCCTTCAAGTTCCCTCTTGTTTCGTTTAGTAAAAACACACGCCGCATATTTTTTATCGTCCCGTATACTATAGTGTCCCGCGACTAATAAATCCTCTTTATCATACAACACACACACATGAATAAATATAGACATTCTTAGGCCTCTTAGACGCATAACTTTTGCTTTTTATATTTTTCACTTCTATGTACATTATTATTACTATTATTATTTTATTAATATTATCTTTTATATAATCCCATTGGCAATAACTCAGCTGAGTCATCTCGTCGATTTATCAGACACAAATCACTGCGATCGACAGCCAAGATATCCTACCCATGATATAAAAAATATTTCGAAACCAATAAATCATTAAAATTTTAATTTCCATAAATTCCTGAAAAAAATTTTTTGCACCCACATGGAATGGAAAAAATTTTTTTTTCAATGCTTTTAAAAAATACCAAGTTAATTATATTTTTATTTAGCTGGTATTTTGCGTGCATTGAACGTATTTGCGAATGAAAGACTTCTGCTGAGCTCGGGCCTTAAACTCCCCGAAGAGGTTCCTCGTACGTCGAACGTTCATCTGCTGAATTGGAGGTCGTGCATCACACAAGTCTGGCAGGATAATTACCTACCTTACGATCTTATTGCTCTTTCTTTTGACCAACACACTACATATACGTGATTGATAGACACAGACTCGGACTTTTCAACCCTCAAACAATTTTTATCCCTCTCCAAATTTTTATTTTTTACTCTTTGCATTCTTGCCAGCTCCAGTGCAAAAAATTCCTTCATTGGTTCTTAAAATCTGCTAAAATTAACACGAAAATTTACTTTTTTTTACCCGTCGAAAATTCCAAGACATTTTTTTTGAGCCTATCTGGGATAAAAAGTGAAAAAAATCAAATGTAGAACGAAACCGAGCGGCTGAAAAGGTAATCGAATGGCGTGTTTTGTATCGGTGGACTCATGAACGCCAGGTGGAGCCACGCAACGGACCATAAAGGCTTTTATTCTAAGGCCGATGCATAAAATACCGCAACACAGGGCACATACACGCAGTACATACTTGTTCTTATTTTATATTTTTGCTCTTATTCTTATTCTTACATTTTAACATGCATATCATTATGAAAATTACATTTCAAAAGGTGTAGCCGATGAGCCAGTACACTCATGCAAGCTGCCCAGCAGGATTTCATGCATTACATTTTTGAAATTATTCATGAAAACTTTTGCAAAAACCATGTTGGGGCTGCTCAGAATCAATAAATGCATTGAAAAAAATCCACACCCTCTTTCGATTCAGCAGATTCCTCAAAGCGTTTTTAACAGAATTTTAAGTGCTCTATAGCTTTAATTGGCAGCCTATTGACTCAAAACGCGAAAAAATCCAATGATATGCCGTAAGTTTAATTTCATAGAATTAGATAGTTTTTTCATGAAAATAAAACTGTAATGCAACAATCTAATGCAAATCTGCAAAGAAAATGGCAACCGAGCGTCCAATCCGAGATGGAAGACTGGTTTAGAAAAAAGCAACAGAATAACGCGTTGAATTGACAATTCGCCGGTGGCAAATCTTAAATTTCAAGATAACTCTCAGAACGCAAGACTAATAGTCGAGTTGCAAATGTATATTCAAGTGTCTTTTGTAAGTTTGCTGGATTTTTCGAGTGAGCGATGCTGGGGAGGGACGGGCCCGCGGGCATTGCGGCAACTCTCGCCTCGTGCTCGCCACGCGGGGCCCTCGGGCCCGAAAACCTAACCTCGGACGTACGCGGCCGGATAATTGGGGATAATGCCGGGTTTGCCGCAGCCGTTGGGGCCCCCGTAATTGCGCATGAGAGAGATATACTTTAGAAGTTGTGTTGCTGGAATATAAGACCGAGAATCAGTCTCTACTCTTAATGCTGTGTGCTGTGTAAAAGGATGCCAGGGAGTGCAAAAGACTCAAGAGCAAGAGGTCGAAGGATCTATCCGACCACTCGCTCTGTCTTTCTTGCGAAAAATAATAAAAAAAAACAAAGAAAAAAACAACGGTTATAAGTGAGCATTAAAAAAGAATGAAAATGAAATAAAAAAGGTAAATAAATACGCGGTTTCATTCTGTCGAGCTTGGTTCGCGGAACCCAAAGATATGCTACCCTAATTCGTTGGTTTCTTTCGTGATGGCTTCTCTCCACCGACACGACGTGTTATTACGTCTCTCTGTGGCCCCAGACGGATCTCCAAATGCTTTTGGTAATAAAAAAAAATAAATAAAAAAAAATTGTGTATCCTAGAATTGACGTCTTTTCTGTTGATCGCGACTTGTGATAAAAAATTAACGAAACCAAATTTAGTAAAATTTTTCGTTAGAAATTTTCAGCACGATCCCAATCCTGTTTTCTGAACTACTAATTACTTGCACGGGGACTGTAATATTTTTTTTCACAAAAAACAAAAAATAAAGTCAACGTTACAAATTAGCAGATAATCAATTAGTTAAAACTTCCGGCCTCTGCAAACAAATGACAAAAGGAGATACTGGGACTCACGACGGAGGCTCGTTAAATTTCAGGTAATTAGAGGCCGGGACCTATTGGGCGCGGCAGCGGTTACTTTTTTGTCCTTAGGTTTATAGACCAGTCCTAAGTCGAAAGTTTGAAGTATAAAGAAAACTTATTAAAAAAATCGAGTTACTGGAAGTTTAAAGCTGCTTCTCCGCTCAGCTTGATGATACAAAAACAGAAAGTTAATTTAAAACGGCTAGAGCCTGCAACTGTTTGTCAGAAGTATCATAATTTAAGATCCGAATTGAAAACAGATTATTTTTAAAAATTAAAAACTGGTTTTCTACTAATAAAGATGTTCATTGTAATCACTATTATAATAAACGATTTCGTAATTATTTATATGTATATATAGAAATATAGAGAAAGGCTTGTGGAATAAATCAAATGTACATGTGTTCCGAATCGTAACGGCAGCTGAAGATATCGCGCCTGCTGCTATCCTACATTTCTATTAAATATATTGTGTTATTCTATTATGAAACCGAGCTCGCACCGGCGACTGTAATTTTGTGAGATAATCCCGAAACCGAGGAAATGACACCGGAAATTATTTTAACCGTCGGTAATTTTAAAACCTATAAATAAAACCGGCAACAAAATCTATAGAAATGGAATACAAAAAAATATTCGAAAATTTCCTAATCATCGGATCGGCGAAAAATTTCAATACCAGAAAAATAAAATAAATTTCGCGGTTACTATTCAAAGTATGATAAAAAAATCCACAATCAATGAAAAAATAAATCAATGAGAATGTATAAATTGTTAGGGTAGCAGCTGAAGGAATCAGAGCGTCAATCCGACGGCATTTGATCCCTCGATCGGGGCGTTTAATAAAAAAGTGTATCCTAGATTCTCGGCGCCAGTTCGATGATCGTTCTAGTAGTGTATAAATATAAATATAAATACATAGAAAAGTAAAAAGTGAGAGAGATAGATGGGGGACGAGAGAGAGAGGGAAAGAGACATAACCTAGAGGAAGAGAAGCCGGACACATCACGCGTATCCGGGCTATCATTATCCACATCTGCCGACTCCTGGGGTCGGAAGATAATTACAGTTCTAAACACACCGCGTGTATTCCGTCATCTTTATATAAAATACAAAACTTGTAAAAGTCGCCTTTTGTTTCCGTCGTAATGCCTAAGGGTAATTCCGTCTGAAACCTTTGGATCCCAAATATTTCTGTCATCTTTCTTTTATATCTGCCAATGCACGAAACACAACGTATATTTATAGATGTTTATAAACAGGCACGCAACTTTTTAGCTACAGAGATGTAGGATTTTGTTATTTAGTAACAATATATACATAAGCATATATAAATATAATGAGCGATTAATTAATCGGTACAACACGCGTCGAACACGCGCCAAGTATGAATTATCTCTTGGCAGGATGTCCAGTCGGGTAACCTGTCATTTAGTGTGATCTAGGAAATCCTTAGCTGGCATTTCATTATACGCGAGCGTACGTGATATCTGGCAGTACCGCGGAAATACGAAATATAAAATATAGATATGGAATAAGAGACCAGTGTAGCTTTCACTGACTCGTTATTGGACTCGTTTTGTGTAAATGAGAAAGAAGTTAATTGTCTTTATTGAGAAAAACAACTTTATAAGGAATTTGTTCCCGTTTTATCCACTTTCTGTGCGGACTCTTTCCGACGGACATGTGTCTTTTAAAAGTTTACCGTCGCTGGAAACTCTTTCCCCGGTTCGCTCGACCGCAGGAGCTAAACTGGCTGCAAATATAAATTGGCGTAGGTAAATTTTCAAAGCTAGAATCTGGTGAAATAGATTAGGATAATTTGTTGGCAGGCAGGCAGGCAGCTACCGTGTAGTTTCGCTAATCATAATAATATAAATGACGTGCCGCAGAAAGAGGCTCTTTAGAAGCGAAATGAAACTAGCCAAGCATTTTGAGTGAAATACCAGTAATTGACGAAATTAAAGTCAATAATAAAAGTAATCACTTAGGGAATAAAAAACCACAGAAACAGGTAAATAAAATAAAAAATGATTTAACGGTGAGCAAACACTTTCTGATAATGATGATGATAAAAATTAAACAGTCTCATTAAAGTAATTGATGCCCCGAATAATCAACAAATCAACTGGATGATGAGGATTTTAAAAAGCTTAATAATTGGATGGAGGTGTGGTGATCCTCGAGAAACCAGGAGTCCGTGTGATAACTAGGAGGATCTTATCTCTGTTGCTCCCAGTTTCGTGGACCGATCGAGCACACGGGGATTATTCACCTCTTTACCTGGAGGGTTAACCTTTTTTGCATCAAAACTTATTCTCGATCATCAGCATTCGCTTCTTCTTTCTCTTCTTCTCCGTTTTCTTATTCTTATTCTTATTCCTCTGGCTCTGGTTATGGTCCTAGCTCAGCAGCATGGCCCCTCGCATCGTATACCTCGAGGGAAGATCGCGCTTTTGAGGGCACCGCATATCCGCGCCAACCACGCCTACTCCACCGTTATTTACCTCCGTCCTTTTCTGGCCTTGCGAGAACACTTTTATTGCGGTATGTAAGTCGAGAGGAGTCTGCACTCATATCCACCATCCGTGGCCACTATATACCTTGGATATATGTATTGGACCGTACATGAATATGTGTGCACATAATATCGCGTGGTATTCTACAGATCTCCTCCAAGCCCGGGAGCGATAGATCCTCCTGGCATCAATAACCAACGCTGATGCTGCGCCCACCGACGGACCATCTCCTCTACCTTATTTTACTTTTATTCTTTTCCTCCGATTTATTCCTTGTTTTTTTAACTTCTACAGACTCGGACGAATTTTTCGACGTTTTTATGGACCTCATACTTAAAAAAACACGAGCAAATCCTTTCCTCGGGCGTCATATCCTTCGCTGAAAAATATTCTCGAGCACAGCCACGGCCAGTACTTCTAAAACATGATAGCAATGACCCAACAGCAAACAATTGAACCAAATGACCAAAAAAGCTAAACTGGTTTCAGCAAAAAGCAGTCGTAGAAATGAATACCACTTGCGAAAGATGTTGCAACTGCTCTAGCTTTTCTCTCAATGTAATTGCAAAAATTAAAATAAATTGCAAAATACTAAAATTAATAGACGTTATCTAAAATAAATGCTTCCAAGAAATGTGCATATAAATTATGGTTTTAAATAATAATAACAAATGCGGAAAGCAAAAAAACGCTAAAGTTGCAGAAGCATATTAATCTTTTAGCGGAACCCGTGACGGTTGCTGTTGCACGCTTGCCCGGAGCATTTTGATGGGTGGACACCATATTATGCCCAGATGACCACAATATACACTCTCCCAGTTGCATCGAGCTGACGTTGAAGAAGCTAGCTACTGCAGTTACTTTTTTGCATATCGAACCAAGTTTAAACCAACATCAGCAACAGCTCCAACTGTATACCGTTTTTCAGAGAACCAACTATTTCTACTACCGTTTCATGAAACACTTATTCCCGTACCAAGAAATACCACAGCATCAATCCACACTAGTGATCTCACTACCAAAAAGCTCTGTCGACCGGAATCCAATCGAGGCCTACACAAAATGGCTGCAACGTGACCATATAGACCATATCGAGGCAGTCTTTAGTTTTTTGCAAAAGCAACTTTTTCGCCCAAGTCACCAGCGGAACGAAGCGAAAACGAAAACAAACCCAGAGACTCAACATAAACTTTTGTTCCTGGCGAGAACTCTCGGACAGGTGTAACTCGTGGCAACAGTAGACACCAACTGATCTCATATAACAACGCCCGATAAAATTGTTGCGTTTCCACCAAAAAATAATCCCTCAATTTAAAAAAATACGTTTTTTAGTTGTTTTAGCTGTTGCTTTTGCTCGCGGTTAATTTGCCATCTCGCTCGCTCTCGTTCACGGGCAGGCAACTCGTAAGGATAAAAAGTATACAAAATTGTGGTAATTTAGGATCCCCACTTATAAGCGATGGCTCTGCTTCGGAAGGTACATCATCAGGGCACCGAGCGTCCTTTTCTTTCTTCACCTCATCTTGAGATGTTACGTCTGCATGCCAGAGACCCTACGTCCAAATCGCGCAATGGCAGGTTCTGATATGGGCGGGGCACTAAATATCATCCTCATATGCATATCCTCGCGTACTTTATATCAATGCCAATGCCGAAAACACCTCTCATTATTCCCGTGGGCGTCTTCAGGCAGCCTGATTCTGCACACAGGTTGCGACGTCCCTAGGGCACAATGCTCAATAAAACTCGTTAACGAATAATATGATATATATACAATGCTCCGGAAATGCGTGAGTGTGATATGTAATATGCATGCATAAGTCAGCATCGTCGGTGGCTAAATCAAACGCAGATACAACTCGCAACAAAGTAAAACGTACATTCATAAAAAGTACTATATTGCAAAGACAGGATGAAATAGGCGTTTGCGGGTTTACACGCGATGTATTCCACGTAGGTCATAAATATGTAAAGACTCTGCTTAGCAAAATATATCATACATTAATACAATAACGTCAGTGTAAAAGCACATCAAGCCCATACTCTATATGTCCATCTTTTATATAAACATAAATATAAATATATAAATATTATGAGAAGCATTTAAGGTTTGCTGGGGAATCTCCCAAGGTCATCAACGTCTTTCATCGCTCCATTGGTAATTATTGTTTTCCATATTGAAATTTTAAATGTTCATTGCCTCATAATTCCTTAAAAGATTTTTGACATGCTGTTGGATTATTGTTATTAAATAATTAAAAGCTGATCAATAATTAGAAGCTACCGAAGAAACTGAGCCACATCTCAACCCGGCCTGTTCGGTCTACTCTGAGCCTACTTCTATTCCTCAAGGCGCAATCCGACCTCGAGATACTTTAACGGTAGACTAAAATAAAAAATGACCCGACCGGGGAAAAGACGCATCGTCTTCGGCAGTACACGGAATCTGGTGACCTGGGGCGCGAATACGAATGAGCCCATCAGCAGACATGCAGAAAACGGGCACGTGAATAGCCCAATGCAACAAAATTAAAAAACCCAGCGTTTGCGTTTTCAGTTTGGAGAGTACCGTGGCGCCCTCGGGCACTACTTGCTCCTGCATACCGGGTCTAGCCACTGCTCTGCCCTCTGTAATTATATACCCAGCACAACCCTCTCGCTTATTCTTGGCTCAGTTACATTTTTTTATTATTATTTTAAAACTCTTTCTCTACCTCGACATCTTGCCTCGCATATTTCCTTTTATTTTTTTTACTCCCAAACATTATAGTCCCCAGGCTAAGGCTAAATCTTTTACTCAAAAGTATCAAAAGAATTTATTTTTTCGTCTTCTGCGTCCCGCATTAAAAAATATATACCTTGGCAAAATAGCATATGAAGGCTTTTGTCATATATATGCTATTTTGCCGACATATATTTTTTCGTATGAAATTTCTTCCCTTTGAAATGGAAAATTATAACCGATCTTTCAATGCCTAAAATTACTTCGTGACTTGCATTAACTTACTTCAGATTAGATGTAAATCCGATTTTATTAAGTACATATATTTATTATTATGAGGAACGCGCTCTCGTCGCGGGAAACCCGTTTTCCAACTAAGATCCTTATCTCATATATTTATATATACCCACGCTTCAAGCCTATCCTACTTATGCCATTTTTTTTGTACGTAATATAAATATATATAAATATATACCCATATTTAATAAAACTCCATCCAGACATTTAATCATTTTAATTACTATTAATACTCGAAAGATTCACAGTTCGCTTGCTAAAAACATCTATATAATTTTTTTACGCTCTCTCGCTATTTTATATACATATATATATTCAATTTTTCGTATCCATAATAATGTTATTAAATTATTACCTCATTAAATCGCATCTACAGTATATCTACTCCATAATAAATCATAAATAACCAGAAATACATTACAATATTTATGTTTTTTCATATATTTCCATTAAAATAAAGAATATATATAATGTCCAAACACTCACCATTGCACAGGAATTTCTTCACTCGCTTCCCTCAGTATTCACCTGAAAAATATGAAAAAAATCCTAATTTTTAACGACACTTTCACTTTAACAAAATTATTAAAAAATAATTGGCAACTCGCCATAAATATTTAAGCTAAAAAAAATGATATATATTTTAAAACAATAAAATATATTTCATAAATTGAATGAAAGCGTGTAATTTATTTATTACTTGTGTTAACAGTTAGCTATTTAACATTTTGTTATATAACGAGAACAAACTTTAGTACGGAAAATCGTTTTACGGCTTAATGAAGGTAATTTACGTAAACATATATATAGATAGATATATATATGTATATTTGTTTTAAAACTCGCGATAGGTAGATAGTATAAGGAAATGCAGGGATTGAGGAGCGAATAAATGAAGGTATGGATAAATCAAGTAGACATGTGTGAAATACTGCTGAGTAACACGATAAGAGCTGATCGATTTGATTAAACGGTTTGAATTATTGTGTTTTATTTAAAAATTTATTCATGCCGATTTAATTTTCGCTAAATTTAACGTGTACGGTAGTTATTGCTATTGCTGGTGGTGATTAGAAAAGTTAAGAAACATTTCTTATCAGCGAAACGTAATGAGACGGAGTAAAGGCAAATTCTGGGAATCAATTTGCGAAAATGCGGAGCCCATTTGCCTGAGGCTCGAGCACAAAAGATAACCAAAGCGATATGACTATTTCTCGAACATATCGTTTCTTAAAGTTATTTTTTATTTTTTTATTACTTGTACACTCAACCCCCGGATGTTTCCAAACGTTTCGCGGAAACCAGCGCCGTGCCCTCGCGTGTTTCCCGTCGTCTTTCGCTCTCATGCTATACGCGTGTTCCCTTATTGACTGGTTTTTTAAATTCTATATTTTTATATATGTATCATTTCAGGTGCACATATATGTAAATATACTTTTATAAAAAATGTTTAATTTTTTTTTTAAATTCGCTGACTTTTAATTCGATGTGACGTTGGCGGAATTTTTGAATTTTAAACCAGTCGAATAAAATAATTTACAAATTACTTTCAAAAAATATAAAAATCAAAAGCAAAGACAACTTTGGACTCGTACTTAAATTTTTTTATAAATTATTTTTGAGCTCTTGGCACAAAAAAATAATTTTCATTCTTCAATTTTTTTCTCGTTTGTAAAAAAAAAATTATCTGACAACTTCCTAATTATTAGCGGTTTTTTTTTAACCCTAATCTAAATTTTTGAACCTAAACAATAATGAAAATTTAGAGTAGAAGTCCCTTTTTATGGCCACTGCTCCATTTTTGGGCATTTGATGCTTTATTTTGACCAAAACGAAGTCGATTTTGACATTTAAACTCCTGATCCCAGAATATGTGGGTTAAAATTAAATCTACATCACTCCGAAATCACTCTACTAAAAAAAATAACTCCGTATGCTGAGTAATTTCTTCAAGAACTCCGGACCTCCGAATCACGGAGTCAATTCCGATTAAAATAAAATTTATCTACACTCCGCCGAATTTACTCTAAATTATTTACAGGGTAGAATTTTGAATTAAAATTCATCAAATTGATTTCCAAATATTATGCAGCACTATGGCAAAAATGTATTTGAAAATAAGTAAATAAAAAAAACTGTATATATAAATAATGCAAACAATAAAAAGTAATTTAAATTTGATATTTATTTAATGTACTATGAGTTTAATTTATCATGTAATACTTTTAACCCATCAAATTGTACCGTGATATTAACCAACGTCATGCGAACAGTATAAATATATATATAAAATGTGATAGTACGTCAAGTTAACTTGTTTAACGTTTTAACCATGATACGGTTTAATTCGATAGCCATCAATAAATTTATATACATTTATCACTTATTCATAAAATCGTCCTAAAATTAATCATCGAAATATAGAAGAGGGAGTGGCTCAATACGGGACTCAAATACTTCAATCTTTTTTTATAAAATTTGGCGGACCCCCCCCCCCTTTTATCACTTCAATTTACGGCCGCAGAGTAAAATATAAATTAATATTAAATTTTAATTACCGAACAAAATTTTTATTTTTGAATGAAGTCCGCCGACATCTCGGGTTCCAGATGATTGAATTTAAAAATTGATGTCTTAATTAAAATTTTACTGATAGTTTTTTTTTTGTTTTAATCGGAAGCTGAACGCGGACAAGAGTTTGATAATTAATTAAAAAATTAAATGTAAATAATGAATTTGTGAGGTCAAGAGTGATATAAATTTAAATGAGTCTTGTGTGTGACATTTTTCAGATCATTGATTTCACATTAACTTTATATATACGTAATATTTATCATTATTTATATCCCTTTGTGTGGAATATTACGAAATAATAATAACAATGACAATCGAGAACATGTATGTACATATATATGTATTATGTTTATTCATACACGTGAATGTACAATATTGAAAAAAAAAAAAAATAAATAAAAATGAAAATAGAGAGAATGAGCTAGAGTAGGCTAAACGAAAGGGCGCAAGTATCACGCAAAGTTATGGGCGCAAACGACCGCAATATTAGATTAATGGCCGACTCATATTTATATTACATTATATTATATACTTTTAAAGATATCTGTCATATATTATTTTACACTGAAAATTTAAAAAATCAAAAGGACTTAGAAAAGTTACGAAACTTTTATTTATTTTTAGTCTTGATTTTTTTTTTTATCGGGAAAATTCAAATTTTCTGCTTTTCTAGAATTATTGTAAATTAATTTTAAATGAGTTGTAATTAGTGAAGTGAGTTAATCATTTCAAATAATTAAATTTTAACTTTAAAAATATGAACTAATTTTTTTTTCTGCTTAAATTGTGCGAATAAAAATATAAGAATATAATTTCAGATTTAAAAAAAAAATTTTGTATATTTGTAATTTTTCCTTGAGTCCATTCTACCCGAAGTAGTCAGAAAATAAATTTAATGTGAATTGTAAGAAAAAAAAAATTTCTATTGAATAGAAAACTACAAATTTTAAAAATTTTTGATATTTCTACGACCCACTAGAGGTAAATAAATATAATCCCAATAAATAGTTACATATCTCGCGAAATAAAAGCTGACAATTAAATCTTTAGAGCAAAATGATAACAAGATAGCGATCTTTAAAATCAACTAAAATAACACATCATAACTACTCCGCATTAATTTATGCAAAAAAAAAAAACTGTTTAAAGTAAATCCCTATCCTGCAGCGATACGTCTCAGTACGCATGAATATACATATTCCATAGCTCAAGGATCATCTCCACCTCATTCTGGTTCCCGTGCACCAGGATACCCTTAGCGAGGAATCGCGATAAGACAGTGGCGTCGGTCGTCGGTTGACAAAGGGCCCTAGAAACGCCCGCCGATATCCGTGCAACCGCAAAACTCGTCAGGGCGTGCATACATTAATTTTTCACCCCCTTTAAATATCGCGTCTTCCGACCCACCCACTCCCTCTCGGCCTTCCTCACTCTTTATGTCTTCCAGAGCAGACCCGGAGCCCGTTTCTCCTCGCGATACCAGCAACCAAATTCTATCATTATCTCTTTCCCTCACACTCTGTGTTACATAAATATATATCTCTTACATCCATGGAGGTTTTAGCTTCCCATCTTCCACTCGACGTTATATTCCACGGACGTCCTCACTCTACTTTACCATTCATCGCCTCAGGATCTCGTTTATTACCATGTTATAGGTATACACTAACCTTCGCTACTCTTCTCATATTTAAATATCTTAAATAATAAATATTAAATTTATTATTTAAATAATAATAACAATAAGCTTCAATAATTTGAACAAACTACTCAACTGACTTGTCCTACAAATTTAAATATTCAAAATTCCCGCGCTTTTTATTTTTCAATAATTTTACTATTATCTATGAAATTTTTTCTATTAATGAACAATAAAAACCCATAAACTATTCAGCTGACGTCCTACAAATTTAAATATTCAAAATTCCCGCGCTTTTTATTTTTCAATAATTTTACTATTATCTATGAAATTTTTTCTATTAATGAACAAAAAAAAACCCATAAACTATGAAGCTGACCTGTCTTACAAATTTAAATATTCAAAATTCCCGCGCTTTTTATTTTTTGGTAATTTTACTATTATCGATTAAATTTTTTCTATTAATGAACAAACAAACCCATAAACTATTCAGCTGACCTGTCTTACAAATTTAAATATTCAAATTTCCCGCGCTTTTTATTTTCCAATAGATTTGCTATTATTTAATAAATTTTTCTCATTAATGGACAAAAAAAAAATGATTAAGTTTGAAAGGTGAACGAAACATGGGGTATGGGGCTAGAGACCGGTATGTTAAGGCGTACATATTGAATTATTTAAATTACGAGATCAACCTCCTACTTGGACTTGTTTATTAACCATATGCATATGCTTATGCTGATACGATAGGCCCAGAAGCTTCAGCGACAGGAAAATATTATATAGATATTTTAAAATACTTTTTTTAATATTTTTTATCATTATTATTATTATCATAATAAATATATATACTCACGATATCACTGATCTTATATTTAGTCTTGAATAAATAAATTTTAATATTTTAAATCACAACTTATTTTTAAGAACAAGTTTTTTAAACTGACACTAAAAAATTTTTAAACGTACTACGAAATGTATCTGAGATTAATGATAATGAATTTAATAAATAATTAAAAATTAAGTCAAAGTATTTTAAGTATAATTATTATTATTACTCTGGATAATTGATAATCGTATAAATAAATAAATTTATCAGAAAAAAATACAAAGCAAGCACTCGCGGAGTCGAAAGAGATGCAACTGGCGCCATCTTGGAAATCCATTGCTCACCTGATCGACTCAGCCAATAAATGCGTCGCGCATGTGCAGTAGAACTTAAATGACGCGCGCGCGTGGCGCGAAAATTCAAACTAGTGCACTACTAATGATTTAAATACAAAGTAAGATATATACTATCGTCACTGATATTTAAATTGGAAAGTAAAATATAAATATGTAATTTTAAAAACTACATGAAGAAATTTTCATGTCGTTAAATAAATTAAGAAATAAATATACGAGAACTGAAAATGTCAAAGTAAAAATAAATAAGTTTATATAATTAAATTTTCATGAATACAAAATAATCTTTAGTCACAACAATATAAAGAAAAATATATACAAGATAAATATCTGTGCAAGTTATCGATTAATATTTGAACTGAAATAATTAGTATGTACTTATTTATGATCCTCAAGTTAGCAGACAATTAATAATTTTCGGATTTTTTTCAAAAAATTAATTACAAAAAAAAAACAAAAACTAAAAATATGCACATGTAGAAAATTTAAAAAACTATGGGTGCAAATTTTTTAAATATTTTTTTTTTTTATAATTTATTATTTAAAAAAAAATCAAAAAATTACTAATTGTCTGCTAACTTCAGGATCATACTTATATGATCCTGAAGTTAGCAGACAATTAATAATTTTCGGATTTTTTTCAAAAAATTAATTACAAAAAAAAACAAAAACTAAAAATATGCATATGTAGAAAATTTTAAAAACTATGGGTGCAAATTTTTTAAATATTTTTTATTTATAATTTATTGTTTAAAAAAAAATCAAAAAATTACTAATTGTCTGGTAACTTCAGGATCATACTTATTTACATTGAAATTTAAAATTTTTCACAAGTTTATTTCGCTCGACCATTTAAGCTACCCTAAGACTAATGACGACGATAGTATATATATATATAGAATTATCTAGCCGAGAATTTTGGTACCTGAGCTTAATGACAATGACTTATCAGAAGCATCATTTTGATGATCCTCAAGTTAACAGACGATTAGCAATTTTCAAAAATATTTTTTTTTCAACAAGTCAATTAAAAAAAAAAAACTAAAAATATGCACATGTAGAAAATTAAAAAAACTATAGGTGCAATTTTTTAAAATATTTTTTTACTATAATTTGTCATTTTTAAAAAAATCTAAAAATTATTAGATGTCGGCTAACTTCAGTATCATTCATTTTGACGCTGTTTCTACATCTGGCACCTCTACTTGATGATAAATTAATCTTATAATAAGGTGCCATTAGACATTAATATGTCATTTACGGATCTTAAATCTTTAGACAATTGAATTTGTCGTACAAAACACAAAATGTCAGATACTATTTTAAATAGAAGGCATAGAGATGGAGACTATATTGATATGTCGGCGCCGTCACTCAATAATTTTTTTATATCTACGGTCGGGAAGTAAGAAAGTCAATTTGTATCATCGAGATCTGTCTTATAGACATCCAACTATAGATTCACTCAGTGCCGCCAGTCGCCAGTGGTTTAAAACAGTAACAATACAAAGACTGTTTATTTACGTTACGTTCATTTACTTTGCCCATAAAATTTCTGTGTACAATTTTTGTTATAATTAAATATTGTAAATAAATAACTAAGTAATTAATTAAAAAATTCAAAATGTTCCCAACGAGTACCCAAAAAAAATACTGGATTTTCGCAGATGAAAGCGATCTTACTAATTTACGAAAGAACACAAACGCTGCTTTTATTGACAAGTACGGTGTCAATATGTCAGTAAGTATTTAAATTACTCGCCTTATTTTTAATTAATAATTATAATTAGTATTTTTATTTTTAATTTTAACTTTTAATTAATTTTCCAAATTACTTACATATTTTTTTATTTTAAATTAGAGGTTATGTTCCTGCTGGTACGCATATGTGAATGTACCAGACAACAGACAAATTTAAAATTATAAATAAATAGAGTAAATAATAAAAAAAAAAATATTTATAAAAAATGCACTTATTAATTTTGAAATTTTTTAAATGTGCATTTTTTTTAAATTTTATTTTTTTAATTTTTTTCTCTATTTATTTATAATTTAAAATTTCTCTGATGTCTGCTACATTCACACTCATCTACTACTTAGTTTTTTTTTTAATGTCTAATTACTGATAATTAATTAAATTAATCAATTAATTAATCCATAGACAGAAGACCGAGATCAGTATTTTTTATCAGACACCGAAGAGAGAATGTTGCTGCGTTTTTACGAGCTGCAATTACGTGATTTTTGCAAGAGATTTTCTCCGCCGATGCCTCGTGCCACCATAGCAACTGCACTGCATTATTTCAAAAGATTTTATCTGAGAAACAGTGTCATGGACTATCATCCCAAGGAAATACTCGTCACTTGCGTTTATTTATCAACAAAAGTCGAGGAATTTAATGTATCGATTTCCCAATTCGTCGCTAATCTGAAAGGGGACAGAGAAAAGGCATCAGATATTGTACTGAACAACGAATTGCTGCTGATGCAGCAGCTAAATTATCACCTGACTGTTCACAATCCATTTAGACCCGTCGAAGGTTTGATGATTGACATAAAAGTAAGGGTTTTAAATCCTATATCTGGGCAAAATCGCAACTGCTTTTTTTTAAAATTCTTTAATTATTTATTTTTTTAGACGCGTTACAGTTCCCTGGAAAATCCGGAGAGATTGAGGCCTCATATTGATGATTTTTTGGAAAAAGTATTTCTGACAGACAGTGTGCTGCTCTACGCCCCGAGTCAAATCGCTCTGGCTGCGGTCTTGCATGCGGCATCAAAGATTTCCGCAAATTTGGATAATTATGTTACGGATTTTTTGTTTTCACGAGAACATTTGGCGGGAATTATTGAAGCTGTCCGAAGTAAGTTCTTATATTTCGTTATTTTAATTAAATATTTAATAAATGATGATATAATTCATTTATATTCAACCTCAATCAGTTCCTTCATTTAAAAAAAAAAAAAAAAAAAAATATCAGAATAACTTTCCATAATTTTTTGAAAATCGGTTGATAAAAAATTAACGAATAATTATTTCTTTTATTTATCAGAAATAAGATCAATGGCTAAAAGTATCGATATACCTAACAAAGAAATAGTTAAGGCATTAGAAAAAAAATTAGAAAAATGCCGTAACCAAGAAAATAATCCAGACAGTGAAATGTGAGTATTTTTATTTAAAAAAAAAAAAGAAAAAAAATACTTAATTCCAATAATTATTAAAATAAATTTTTTTTTTAGTTACAAAAAAAGAATGCAGGAAATGCTAGATGAAGAAGATCTACATGATGACGATCGATACGCAAAAATAGTAAAAGATCAAGCTGCAAGTGATGACAAAGTGCTGGGAGTTGAAAGAATTCACTCGCCATAGTAAATTTTTTCCGGTCGTTATTAAATTAATTTATTAGTTAATTTTTTACGTTCATCGCAAAGGTTCCATTCATATATATATATATATTTTTAATAATTATTACTAACTTAATGCATATATAAAGGAAGATAGGGAAGGAGTTTAGGAAATAAATAAAATAAATTATTACGAGAGTGTATTTGACATTAAATGCACAAAAGATGAATTTAAATTGGCCATAAAAAAATATTTTTCACGTGTTCTGCCTCCGATAATCCAACTGCGTCAAGTAATTGATCGAGTGCGTCGGGACATTTTGGTATATATTCTGTTGTCCTACCGGAAGATTTGTCTGCAGTGGCTGGACAATCGGTAGTGACGGCGGCAGTGCCAAGGGATTCACATGTGATGGTAGCAGCGGTGGTGCTGCTGCCTGTGGTTGCCCAGGGTAATTAAAAAACCTGTTAAATAAAATTGTTAATAACTTTTTTCAAAGGTTCAACTGTGAAATTAGAAATACAGGCCAATCTATTCGCAATCAGTCAAGATCTTGAAAAAAAAAGTCGGTAAATTTTTGGGAAGTCGTATCAATAATATGACAAAGCGTTCATAGAAAAACGTAGAAAAATCAGGGAATTTAAAGGTTACTAAGACTATTATGTATACTATCAAAATACTAAGATCCTGAAAATATCAGACCTCTATCGTAATTTATTTTTAGTGGAAAAAATATATAAAGTATAGGGTAGAAGTACCATTTGTGGCCACTGCTCCATTTTTGGACATTTAATACTTTATTTTAAATAATGAAAACGTATTAAAAAAAAATTAACTGTTATAGTGTGATAAAAGTATCTTCAGACACATTTAAAAAATTAATGATATGCAATTGCGTATTTTAAAAATTATTTTATTTTAAATTTCTAAGGGGCCAAAAACGATACTTTTAGATCAATTTTTTTCTAGGATTGTCTTAACCCTACTTAAAAAATCCGATAGATTCTTATAGCCGTATGTACAAGGCCCTATACTTAACTATTTCACTTTTAATAAAACTCTTTCATTTTTATAAAATCTCTGTGGGAATTTATGAGAATTTATGGGATTCTATGAGATTTTCTAAACAGGGAACAGAATAATTAAAAAAAATTTTATAGTATTAACATGGTTTGAACATGGGTCGTTTGTGTCTAAATATTCTACTGTAAACATACTATATGCCTCCGAATTTTGATGAAAATGTTTATTGAAAAAGCGATTTTCGGGTTGGAAACAACTCTATCGCATAATTAGAAGTCTAAAGAAGACCTACGAATTTATTCTGATTTTTTCTTACAGAATAACATGATTGAATAAGCGGCGGCCACTAATGACCCATGTTCAATGTTTACGGATACTGAAAACAACGACACCGGATTAGGGTTAATATGACAATTTCGGAGATTGAAACTTGAAAGCAGCGTAAACTTATTTACTTGATTATTTAATTGATATTAAAATGAATAAATAAATGAATTAAAATTACCATAATCGATCTCCAACAAAAATAGGCCTCGGCGCTGGTATCCCTAGACTAGAGTAATACTGTTGCGCAAACAGTTCTACGTCGTTAGTATATTTACGTTTCCATTTAGTCCGTCGATTTTGGAACCAAATTTTAATCTACAGAAGAAAAAAAAACAAATTTTCCAATAAATAATTACATACATTTGATTTATCACGAATAATTTTCAAAAAATTACAAAAATATTGCTCCGGGTGAGGATCGAACTCACGACCTTAAGATTATGAGACTTACGCGCTGCCATCTGCGCTACCGAAGCAGATTTACATACAGGGGCTCTTCGTTTCTATTTATTTGCTATCTCTATGTACAATTTCGTTTAAGAAGATTTTGAAGGAGCAAGAAAAGAATAACGTGACAAATGCGCGTTGTATATCTTAATTATCATAAGCAAAATGCAAAAAAATAAGAGGTTATCCCCGCGGGGGTGGGAAGAAGTCAAAAGCTTGTGTACTGACGAATGCGGCTCGTTAACTCCGAGAAATATTGTGACATTTATGTCTGCAGCTTGAAAGACTGAATTTAACGCCATTCCTCAGATCTGTTTAATCTTTTAGACTTTTTTTTTCTACTTTACTATTAAAGTTCACTTGCTTTATTTATTTTCTTACACTTATTATCTAAATCTGTTTTGACGTTTTTCTAATTGAATTTAAAATTTCGCGCGGGAAAATTATTTTGAATTTGTTTATATAAATTATGATTATTATTAATTTTTTTAAAAGGTTTAAAGGGTAGCTGGATGCTAATTGATCGTCGACACAAACCCTAGACTATCCTAATTATATTAAGTAAAATATAAAGAATGGCGCCAGTGCATGACGGATGCACATGTGCTCCTGCGCGTAAATGTGGTCTCATAATTCATGCAGTCTTGACCTAATGACTTTAAAAACCCCGAGAATAAGAAAAGGGCGATGTGTAGAGGAAATACAACAAACAAAATTTGTAAATTAATGATACGCAATTATTCAAAATTCAAATTCGATTTAATAACCGTCAGGTAGTCGAATATACGTTTTAGCTGTCACATTATTTTTAAATTGAGCTATGATTATTTTTCAAATGTTTCCCGCTCGTTAAAATAGAAATAGTTAATAGTAAACGTGTGCTTCTAATTTAAGAATTATTAATTTCCAGCATTAGTTTTTTTTTTTTAATATTAATATCAGGCGATTTAAATTTAATTGAAGAAAAGTTTGAATGTGTTTATGGGCGCGGGTAATTTTTTAAAAAATAACGAGATGTAGTTTGGGTAAAAAACGTTTTGTAAAAAATGAGTGATATTTAAATTCTCAAGTGCTGATTTGTTAATTAACGGACGTCGAAATCGTAACGCATCATGTGCAGTCTCGACTCTTTCCTCTTGGCGACTGTCGTCTTGCCTTTTTTTTTATACTAGTCCAATTAATTAAAGTTATATTTTAATAGTAATTAAAAATAACAGAGCTTAAAAGTTAACAATAAATTAAAATCTTCGAGCGAATAAAAAATTTTGCGCCCAGAAATTTTTTTTTCTGTGCAGTAACAAATGTAATTTTTCTTTGCCAATTTTATATTTAATTTTTGCTGATGAAAAATTAAAAAAAAAATTTTATTTGAAGGGAAAATGTCTGGAAAAATTTAAAAAATTTTGAATCTCTATTAGATCGGCAAAAATTATCAATAAAATCGCGTGCCAAAAAAAAAGTCCTCTCTTTTGCTTATCGACAAAATTAATAATTAAAATTAAAATTACCTGGGTTTCAGTTAATTTTAAACTTTTACTCAGCTGCAGCCTCTTGGCAATACTGAGATATTTACTCCTCTCAAATTCAGTCTCCAGCGACTTTATTTGCGCGGCAGTGAATGCGGTCCGCGGTCTTTTTTTCTTGTCATCATCACTGGTCACACTCCCGCTCCTTTCATTGTTGTCCTTATCACTGACATCCATTGCCGAATTGCTACTGCTACTAGTACAAGCTTCTGAAAAATAATTTTTTTATACAATTTCCCGGCTCAAAATTCTACAGTCCACTTGTTAGAGTCGATAGAAGCGATAAAAAAAATTAAATTTATCTATGAACTGGCGCAGGACAACTCGGGATCTTTAGGTTCTCTAAAATACCCAGAGATAATTTACGAGACTTGGAAACATGAAAATATAATAAAACAATTTTTAAACGTCCCATTGAATCAGCCAGTGTTTGAACAAAGACAAAAAAAATATAAATAAAATAATAGAGACATAAAGACACTTCTGGTCTCTTGCCCAATTACCGCGGAATCTTTATCGCGCTACCGACATTTTTATACGTATCTTGTAGGTTGTTTATATTTATATTTATCCGACTTGAAACGACTAGAGTAAAAAAAAAAAAAAAGGAAAAGAGAAAGAGAGTCCATTTATGTGTTTGTGAATAACACACGTCGTGTTGTCTCATGTCTTACACTCAACCAGAATGAAAAATGTATCTCCAGCTACTCTTTCAGTCCATCCACAGACCGACGAGCCTCAAATCCTCATCCAGCGACACATTACTATACCCCGGTCTACGGTATCATCTTCTAATTATCCGCCCATTAATCATCTCAGCGGAAAAAGAGTTAGTTTTAGTGTCACACTAGAACTTACGATGACACATGCTCCGATGGTTGGATACTTTTTTTTTCACGCTTTTACATCGACGTCCATGGGTCTAAAATCAATTTCCCATTTTTCTTTTTACATTTTTTTTTCTGACGAGTGAGATATTTTTGACATATTTCTATTCAAAACTACAAAGATGTTAATGATTTATTTTTATTTATTTTTTTTTTCTTTGAAAAGAAAAAAAAACCAATTATATATAAATGGTATTCAAGTATTTTCTACCAGAAGGGTAAAATGGGCTGTAATTTTTTTTTTATTTGCAGAAATACAAAAAAAAAATTAAATAAACAAATTTTCAATAAAATTTTTTGAAAAAATTCTAGGTGGCCCATTTTACCCCATGTCTATTTGACTCTTGCATCGAATCTAAAAAAAAAAAAATTTTGGGGTCCATTTTGCCTGGAAAACTTCAGCTTTCTATCAAAGGGGCAAAATGGGTCGTAAACTTTTTTTTTTTTTATTTGCAGAAATACAAAAAAATTAAATGTACAAATTTTCAATAAAATTTTAGGCGACCCATTTTACCCCATGTCTATTTGGCCCTTGCATCTAGTCAAAGAGGTAAAATGGGTCGTAAACTTTTTTTTTATTTGCATAAGTAAAAAAAAACAAATTAAATAAGTGATCAAATTTTTGAAAAAAATTTAGATGGCCCATTTTGCCCCGCGCTCATGTGACTTTTGCATGTAATCTAAAAAAAAAACATTTTAAGGGGACTATTTTGCCTGGGGTCCTTTTCAGCCTCCCTTTCCCTTACATTCGTCTTGCAAATTATAAATATCTTATATATATATACAAATGTATGAACGTGTATCAGGTGACATGGTACAACCCTGAAAGTTTAACTAAACGCGATCTACTGAGTAGCGAGCGTGTGGTGGCTAAAAGTAATAAATATCCCGAAAAACTATTCGTAGCTGAATATTTCACAGGCAACGCAGAAGCGTTTACTGGCTACTAATTGTCAGATGGCGACGTAATTGTCGCATTTCTCAAGATTTTTTAGCTGATGGCAACACGGGGCGTGTACCGCGAGTGTGTAAGTCTAAAATCGTATATTAAGCCTCGTAAAATTTCTTATTCCTTTTAGTTAACATCTAATTTATCGTTTAAACTTAATATGATGACGACGACTCAATTTCTCTGAGCGTTATTTAGTCGCTCATAAGTCTATTAATTTATTGATTATCTGGCTATCGGATAGATCATTTTTTACCGGTGATTTGTTTGGTTTAGAGCCGGAATTATTTCTGTGGGAATAAAAAAGAGTGAAGATGAAGGGAAAGGGATAGAGGAAAAAATAAAGTTGTAAAGACAAGAGTTTCACGGAGCTCAGGAATAGAACACCACGCCTTATAGTTTACCTAATTGCTTTGAGCTGCAGTGAACTTGTCTTCTAATTATTTGGTGATGGATGTCTTTTTACGCATTGTATAAATATTTGATGTACCTATTATAAACTCGTTAACGTCAGCTTTAATTTAATTGTCACTCTAGAGTTTATTAATTGACCATTAAATCAAAGTCAATTAAATTCTTTTTTTGCCAAATTTATTTACGAAACTTGCCGTGGTCATAAGAAAAATTAAGACGGCTCGTTTTCTTCGTTGAGATGCCTACTTTCAGATACAATCTTAATAAATTGACGATTTCTTTATTTTATTACAAAAAATCCCGAAAAACTGAATCTATATTTTTAAATCCAAAATTAGTAATTTTATTGTTCTCGTTTTCAGAATTGAATTTAAAATACTTCCGGTTATCAGACATCAAATTTTGACCGCTCATTTTCTTCCTTCAAATGTCTATTTTAATGTAGAATAGACGTTATTGAACAATTATTTTATTTTCCATGGAAAAATCCCGAAAAACGAAATCCTCGTCGAAGGCAGTAAAAATTCAGCGACAAAATTGAATTTCAACTTTCAAAAATTAATTTGTAACATTTCCCGCGGTTTTAAAACCTTCTTAGACCGGTCATTTTCTTCGTCTGAATGTCTACTTTGATGTAAAATTTTAATAATTAAACAATTACCCGATTTTCCCTAAAAAAATCCCGAAAAACAAGATCCTTATCGAAGGCAGTCAAAATTCAGCGACAAAATTGAATTTCAACTTTCAAAAATTAATTTGTAACATTTCCCGCGGTTTTAAAACCTTCTTAGACCGGTCATTTTCTTCGTCTGAATGTCTACTTTGATGTAAAATTTTAATAATTAAACAATTACCCAATTTTCCCTAAAAAAATCCCGAAAAACAAAATCCTTATCGACGGCAGTAAAAACTCACCGAAAAAATTAACTTTTAACTTTAAAAAATTAATTTGAAACACTTCCCATGGTCTTAGAATTAATCTAGACCCCTCATTTTCTTCGTCTGAATGTCTACTATTACGTAAAATTTAAACAATTGATTAATTACCCATTTTTCCCTAAAAAAATCCCAAAAAACCAAAACCAACTTCTGTGATATTTCATCTTAATCTAAAATTTCATTGACTAAAAAAATGTAAAACCTCTTCAGTTGATTTAAAAACAAATATTAAGACATTAACTCTGATTAATTACTATATATCGTTACGGACAATTTAAAAAACGTGTTACAATGATTATTTAAAGACCCAAACGCGTGCCTCTTAATACTCGCTCGTATTTTTTCATCTCGCGTATCCAAATAAATCTAAAACCTCTGAAAAACAAAATATTTAATATACTAAAATAAGAACATGGTGTTTATTATCTAAACATGATCTCAACAAATATAAATAAAAATTTGTTTAAAAGACCAAGTGAAGTAAAGTAAATAATAAAATATGATAGTAATTAATGTATATAAAAATGCAATAAATTTAAGTATCAAACGGGGAAGACAACGGAACGTATTACCGGATTTCCATAGCAAAATTAGCAAGAGACAGATAAATAGTGGACGTGAAACCGAGAACATTGAGTAGGCGTGGAACCTGCAGGAAGCAATGGATCAAACAACTCACAAGTAGGGCCACTCTTTGGTTTACTTATGTATGTACTTTGTAAAATACTGTGTGTAGTTCACGCAACTTGTGCACACGCACCGTTCCTACGATATCTATTCCGAATACAAACTGGCTCAGCCCAAGGGTGAGAATTTATATCTCCAAGTCATGTGGATTCGGCAAAAAAATCCACATATTCACATTCGTAATAATTATTATACCAAGTACGCCTCGTGTCACTTTTCCATACGCGATAAATTTTATGAGAAAAGTATGTCCTTGCTGCTGATAGTCGACATCAAACGTTTCGACGAAATTTAATGACTTGCGCAAAAAAAAATTAAACATCCTCTGGATTAATTTATTAATTTAAAAATTTTTAAAGTCAATTTACCGTAACTTATTCCTGGTTCAGAGGAAGTTGATCCGATATCTGGGTCTTCGAAAATTTCCAGATCATCTGGTGAAGACATCGATGAATCTGGTGCTGTCAATCTTGTTTCTTGATCGTATGCTGTATTGTTTAGATTTATTGATTAATAATTAAATTAATGAAGAGAAAAAATAGTCGACGGTTAATGGAATTGAGAAATTTCGTGACAGAAATCGCTGTCGCGCTTGGAATTAAATAAATCAGTAAATTTTTTTATGACGAAAAAGGATGTAATTTTTTTTTTCCAGTTTATAATTCAGTGAAAAGTACGGACTGTCAGTGAAAATTCACTGACCGTCAGTATTTTTCACTGAATCATTTCAAAAGTACTTTGATGAAAAAAAAATATTTATTGCTCTCTAAAAACTCGAAACAAACAAAATTTATAAAAATAAATGAATTTTAATTGCGGGAAAAAAATTTCAACTTTTCGCGCCGAAAAATTACAAGAGCCGCAAATTCAAAAAAATAAATTATTTAATGCCGTAAAAAACAAAAAAATTTGACTTTTTTATTGGTAATAAAAAAAAATTTTAAGCACAAAACTTACATTCAAATGAGTATGAAATTTTCTGTTCATTTATTTGACTAGTAGGCGGATCTTTACTTAAAATCCTTTCGATACTAAAAGCAGATGATTTATTACTGCTTAAATTAGTACTTTCAGTAACACTCGACATATTTTCTTCCATAATTATAAAAAAAAAAATGAGACACTTAACATAAAACTTAAAAAAAAAATATCACAAGCAACTTTGCCGCAAATACGAAAAATAAATTTTTCTAAACCGAGTAATTACTAATTATTTATACTGGTATCAATGGTATTGAAGTTGACGAAAATAAATCCCTTGTCATCCGGATTAGTTGTAGCTAAACACTGCGTGTAAAGATTAAGATCATTGTGTTCAAGATTTCATTTTTACCCAAATTATTTTATTTTATTTTTTTATTTTAACATTTGTAGTTAACAGAGAATAAGAACGAGTGGTAGTGGCAGCGATAGGCGTTAACGAAAAATCCCACGTGCTGACGTACCAGTCCATGGACCAATGATGCTGGATACTGGGCGTTACTTGGCATCATGAGCTCGAAGAGATGATGATTTAGGGAAAAGCACTTGAGCTTTTAATAATTATACTCAAGTGTTAACTTTGACTAAGTATATATACATATATACATATATATGATAGTAGAATGGTTTAACGACAGTAATGAAGTCTCGATAAATTCAGCATGTTCATTTTAACCGTCTTACCATCTAACCGTAGCATGTCACTTAATAAACGACACCGGGATAGAAAATTTTATCTTCTTACTAACTACGTCATTAATATTCATGATAATTTTATACCTTCAATATTTATTATTAATATATTCATTTATTATAAATCTTCATTTTTTTAAATTATTATTTATTTGTTCAAATTCTCAGAGAGTGATCTCCGGTAGTCTGACTCTATCGAGGCCCATTCCTGAGCGCTATCCATTACCATGACGGTTAGCAAACGCAGCAAGCCAAGATTCGTTGCCTAAATAGACGAAAGGATTCGAGGATAACAGCCTTCGTATCCGCGATGCTAAAAACTTTGCGATGAACAAGTTGGTATTCTAGTCAATGCAGATACAAAATACTGTTTCATTTTTTCAAGGACTCCAACAATGAGAACAAGTCTGGGTAAAGTTTACTAATTTAAAACAGAAGATCCTGATATATTTGTTGTCTCTCCTCTTCTTTAACGACAAATCGTCTCCTTTCTGGGTAAATCTCGTAACTAATTTTTTTCATAATTAAAATTATGAGTGAAAAATATTCCTAGTATTGCTATTGTGTAAAAAAAGTTTCAAATTTTAATAATTATAACAGAATTTTCGAGAGACGAATTTTAATATTTCCATTAACGGACGTGTAACCGAGTAGATGTTTTTACCGATTTCTGAACAAAATTATAATTTTGCAGTTACGAGATTTACCCAGAAAATGGCTCGAATTGTTACGAGTAGTTTTTAGTATTATTATTATTATTATTAATAAATAAATAAAACTGAAATTTTAAATGATTAAATATTTTATTTAATCTCTACAGTGCATGTGTAGCCTCAGTTTAAAGCAATTAATTTAATAAAATAATATTATTATTTTTTTATTTTTACTTAAAACATTTTTTTAAATCAACATCTCTCTTGGTCCAATTCCAATCGTACGGTTTTCAAATTAAACAACTCATTTTTTTACCGCCAATAATAATGATTAATATTATTATTATTATTAATGCATTATATTTAAGATAAATTTAATTATAAAATTTACATCTGCTGAGTCGAGTTTCCATTCCACGTGTTATTTTCGTCGTTGTCATCATCACCGGAGTGCAATCGGTGCACATTACCCCGTGCTCTGACAGTAGTGCTCGAACCTCCAGGAGTTCTTCTAATCAAACTGCCGATAAAATTAAATTTACATAAATATTTATCAATAACCGACTAAATAATTAACTAACAGATAAATTTACTGTCACTAATAAATTACCCAGCCTGACTAACATTAGGTCGGGATCCAGATGAGTAGACGCCGCCGGTTCTTGAAGATTCACCGGTGGACGAGCCTCTGGAGCCGGCGCTGCGGTCATTCGGGCCTCTGTTGCCCGAGAAATATCCAGTAATGTAATTAAATACCGTAACAAGGGGCGTAATTAACGCCCACATTAATCTCGATATGAAGTTCGAGCCGTCCGACGGAATTATAGCTGATGAACTTGTCTAGAAAAATTATTTTAACCAGAGTTAAATTTTATTTTTCAACTCTTCTATTTGACATAATGAAGAGTACTTACGTTTTTAACCGGTAAAATTAGTACGACAGCAGTGGGAACAAGTTGAAGCTCGGTGAGAGTTTTGTCGTCATCTTCCTGGGTCAGGTCCCTCCTGGGGAACGACGTGGACATGGAAAATTGTTGGAATGGTAACTCGATGTTACTGACTACATAAGCGCGCAATTCTCTTAGTGTACTCGTCGATTGGAATGATCCAGTGTGTGGATTACCAGAAGGTAATCGAAATTGTATACGAGCGGTACCGTCGCCGACAAACGATCGCTGGGTTACTGCTGGACGTTCTTGTTCTTGAACATTCTGCTGCTAAAACCAATAAATCACTCATTTAATTCTGATACCCAGTTTCTTATATGGATTTCCCATACAAGAATTCAAATACCCATGATTTTCTACAGGGATTTTCATATAAACCCATACACTCCATGATCCTAAAGTTGGCAGACAAAAACTTTTGATTTTTTTTTTGCAACAATTTAATTACAAAAAAAATAAAATAAAAAAATGCACATGTAGAAAATTAAAAATTCTATGAGTGCAATTTTTCAGATTTTTTTTTTTTTATAATTTCGTTTTAAAAAAAATCTCCTAAATTAATTCCTATGGATTCTCTCATAAATTCATACTTTCCTCCATGGATTCCTATGAGTTCCCATGCAATCCCACGGATTTTTATGATAGAATTTAAAATTTAAAACTAAATTTACCAGCAAAGCTTGCTCGCGTTGCTTCCTTTCAATTTTATCCTGAGCAATCTGGGCCCTGATTCTTTCCCTGGCTTCCAGCTCGGCAGCTTTCTCCTTCATTCGTTCTTCATGAGCCAACTTCAGCTCTAAATCCTGCTGCTGGCGCTTGGCGCTCTGCATATTTTTTCCCATTTTCCGTCTCTCGATCTCTCGCAAACGTTCTTTCTCGCGCTCTTCTTCCAACCTCTGCTGTTTCTGCAACTCTATCAATTTTCTAGCCCGTTCAACTTTCTCCTGTCGACCCAAAACAATCAGTAAATCTCTCCAAAAATAGGGATGATGTTTTAAAAATCAAACAGAAACTTACCGCGGCAGTAATTTCATTGTCAGCAGTCGCAGTGTTGACGTTAGCACCAGTAATATTTGAAGGTTCCTCAATATTATTATTACTAGTTGAGTTTTCTTGAGTATTCGAAACATTACTGGAGCTAGTGGACTCGGCATGACTCTGCTCAGTCTTGATAAAATTATTCGACGAGTCTTTTTTCCCGGCTTTCACGAGGACCGAGTCGATTTTTTCCTTCAGACTCGACGACGTCACATTTCCTGCCACTATTTCCAGAGGCTTTCCATTGTCGCCGATGAAAAATAATGACGGGACCGGTACCAGTTGATCTATTGGTCATGTCAAGGACAATTTAAATTCAAATAAAATAAATAAAATTACCACAGAGTATTTTATAAAAAAGGATACAAATTTGAGCAAAAAATCTGTAAGATTCACTTCCGGATTCAAGTTTTATTGCAACAAAGTCTTCTTTCTCCAACGACGATGTCACTTCTGGTGAATCAATCACTCGTGACGTTTCATTGGACACTTCATCATTGCCTGGGAATTAATTTAAATAATTTTATTTATTTGAAAGTTTATAAAAAAAAAAAAAAGTTCAAGGACAAATAAATCTCTGGGTATTAAATGTCAGTGGATATAAAAATTATTTTTTTTTAATTTTCAAATATAAATAGATTTTTTTTAACCGATAAATTATTAAAAAAAAAATATTTGAAAAAATTGCACCTATAGTTTTTGGAATTTTCTACATGTGCATTTTTTTTTTTTTTTTTTTTTTTTGGTAATTTATTTGTTTAAAAAATAATTCAAAAATTTTTGACAGCCTGTCAATTTCAGGATCATAATAATTAATTACTAATTAATTGGTACTGTGTTAAAGTAATGACATTTAAATATATATAACCTACATACCAGCAATGAAAACTACAAAGACAGCTTTTTTGGTCTTTGAAGTTGCGACAGCTTCATTGATGCTTCCAGGAAACCACTTCATTGTTTTTATTTATTTAAATTTAAATAAACTATTGACGTAAAATAAAACTTAAATTTTGTTTATTGCTATTAATGTTTGCTGACGTAATTAAAATTAATTTATGCTGTTGTTGATCATGAGAACACGAAATTTCTTACACAAACCAAATAGTCATAAACATTCAGCGTAATTATATTTTTTTTTTTAATTTCTACAAATGACGAGCGGCGGCCCTGTCAGTCTGTTTTGCGGATTCAAATTTTCGCGCCAAAGTTAAATTTTTAAATTACACATTTTTCACTGGAAAATAATTACTCACAACAATAATTATATTAATTCTAATAATCATAATCGGGTAATTGATTAGTTAAATTTTTTTTTAATTAAACAAATTTTGAATTTTTTAAATTCGCGCCATTATTCAAAATTGTCAGCGGTCGGTAAAACAACAAAAGCGCCCTCATTTTTGGTGACAGAAACAAACAAAAGACGTCAGTACTTACAATTACAATAAATATATGAGTCGGTATATCTGTTAGTGATAAATTTATAGCCAGAAGCTCACGTCTATACAAATTTTTCGTACGTTTTTCGGCTTCTTCGTTTTGTTAAAATTAATATATATATATATACTTATATATATAAATATATAAACCAGGTAAAAATATATGTAATTACTTATAAATTGCCATATATATTTATTAATATATATAAATAATAATAATTTAAGTAGCAATGAAAAAATATATAAATGGCTCATTGATTTATTGTCATTTTTAAAAATATAATAATTTTATTTTGAGTCACGATCAGTGGTCATGTTTACCACGTTGGTGGTTTAGAAATGGCCGCTAAATTAAAATAAATATAATATATAAATATATATAATAATTTATAAACATAAAGTATTCATTAAATTAAATTATTTCAGTATCTTCTTAAAATAACCAGAGACTTTTAATAACCGGATACTGGATACTGATAAAAATGGAGACGGAATCCCGAAGAAAGGGACCAAGAAGTCCAAGCGCCGATTCCGATGGGTCCTCACACAGAAGACGGGCCAGGAAATACGACAGAGACCGATCGCCATCGCCTAGAAGGTCGCGGTACAGAAGGTCCAGGTCACGTGACCGCAGATCGGGTTCACACGAGAGACGGAGAAAAGACCCGGCGAGAAATTCACAGGATTGGAATAAATCTGGAGCACAGAATCAGACACCGGCACCAGCTGCTGGCTATGCACCGCCTGTTCACAATCAATACCAGGTTATTATCTGAGTCATTATTAACGAGTTGCGAATCTATTACTAGTGTAGAGTAGACTAGAGTTGACTTTATAAATTGCGGTGTGTATTTATCTATTGATTACGTTTATATTTATGATATCTAGGCTCCACCACCACCACCGAACACCAGCCAGCCACCGCCGCCGATGCCTCCGTACAATCAAGGCTATAACTACAATTACAATTACAATCAGGGATACGAGTATGGTTACCCTCCGCCAGCTGGTTATCGCAGTGTAAGTTTATTATTATTTATTTTTTTTTTTTTTTTATTATTCTATTGGTTATTTATTATTTCCTCGTATAAAGAAGGTGGTCACCCGGACAGTTGGTTTTTATTTTTTTTGCTGGATTTTGAGTAACTAATTTTTGTTTGACAGTAGGATTGAAAATTTTTTTCATTAAAGTTAATTATGATCCTGTTAGCAGATGATAGTTTTCGAATTTGTTTTTAAATAATTTAATTTAAAAAAAAAAATAAAATAAAAATATGCACATGTAGAAAATTTAAAAAACTACAGGTGCAATTTTTTTAAATATTTTTTTTTTTATAATGGATCTCTTTTAAAAAAATTCAAACATTATTAAATGCCGGCTAATTTCAGTATCATAAGTTTGCAGACAATTAATAGTTTTCGAATTTTCTTAAATAGTTTAATAAACAAAAAAAGAAAAAAACTAAAAATATGCACATATAGAGAATTTAAAAAACTACAGGTGCAATTTTTTTAAATATTTTTTTTTTTTATAATTTATTGTTTAAAAAAAAGTCCAAAAGTTTTTAAATGCCTACTAACTGCAGTATCGTGAATTAGTTACAAACTAATTTTAATTCAACAGAAAATAATTAATCAGTTAAATTTTGTTTTTAAACTTGAAAATTTTTTTTTCAAACGAGATATTACTGAGTTTACAAAAACTTATATCTAGGATATTTTTAAAGTTTTTTTTAAATCGAAACTTGAAATTTTTTTTATACCAGGGACAGTAATTATTTTTTTAAAATCTTAAATTTTAAAAATTGAAAAAAATCGAAATTTAATAACTTTATTACAAACTCTAAAAAAAAAGTTAATAAAATTCTATTGGTTTAAAAATAAAAATTATCGTGACCACCTTGAAAAAAAATGTAAAAAAAAACAAAAAGATAAATACTATACATAATTGCACGTTGTCAAGCTGCGTCACTTGATATAAATTTTACCTCAACGGCTTTATTTTAAAAACAAGTACATTTTTACGTACATACTATACAATATATATAATATATATATATTTGAATCGTGTACAAGTACAATTATGAGCTTATTGAGCGTCTTACGTAACAGCGTATGCAATGAGAAACATGAAAGCAGTAAGTATGCACCGCGTTATTTAATTTTATTAAGAGTAAATAAAAAGAAAAAGAAGGTAAATTAAATGATTTAGATAAAATCATTGAGCCACGTAACAAGACTGTGCCAAGGTAAGAAAATCCAGAGGATTATGTGATTAATTTTTTTTTTAAGAGCATTAATTTCCGGCGATTGTTGATTGTACCGACAATATTTATAGGATTACCCACCACCTAATTGGCAAGCAGGACAAGTACCTTACAATAATCAGCCGGCGCCAGCTCCGCCCGCAATGCCACCAGCAATTGATCCACCCCGACCTGTTGAAGCGGCTCCGCCTGTTATCGGAGCTGTTTCGCGACCCGAGGACAGTAAAAAAGAAGGTTTGTTTCTATTATTTATTTTTAATTAAAATTTTTCCTGTTTTGTAAAAAAAAAAAACATTAGGGTGTGCGAATAATTCGAAATTATGAATTATTTTTATGTAATCAAATGCAACTATACGAAAAAAAATTCGAATTTTTAAAAAATTTTGAATATTTGAATTATTCAAAAAATTGTAATTTAAAAATTTTCGAATTTTTGCCCGTTTCTGAAGTATTCGAAGTTCGAATGATGGGAAAATTTACAATTACTCTGGAATTTTTTTAAATTACATGGATTTAAATCCAGACACTTTTCGCGCACTTGGAAAAAAATTAATGGAATTTTTTAATACTAATTTTCTTTTTTTTTTTAGCAATTGCAGCTGAAAAAAAACAACAGCAAGTGACATTATTAAAACAACGCGAAGAGTATGTAAGAAAAACAACGACATTGCAAAGAGAATTAGAAATATTGCGGCAACAGTGCGACGAAATTGGTAAAGAAGACGGACGTGAAAACCGTATCGTCAAAGAAAACCAAAAGCTCCAGGTATTTTTAAAAATTACCCACTCGCTCTAATAAAACTCACTGCTAACGAGCCTTTAAATTTATCTAGGTCGAGATACAGAATAAAATGAAGTCAATAAACAATGTAATTGACATGTTGACCGGCATAATCGGAGACAAAGCGACCGTTGAGGATTTAAAAGTAAAGTATAAGTCTGAGTCGCCTCTAAAGCGCGGGAAAAGTCCCAAAGAGGAATTTCCCAAAGCAAAACTAGCGGAGTCGCCGAGTAAATCCTCCAGCTCCGATGGCGATCGTGAGGCTAAAGCCGAGCGCGAGCGTAAGCTAAGACTTAACGAAGAGGATTCAAAGCCGGTCTATAATTTTGTACATTATGACCCGGAAATGCACTGGTGCAAAGTCTGCGATATCTTTCCTAAAACAGCTAAGGAATATTTGAATCACCTGCACTCCAACGAGCATAAAGAAACTTGTCTGGTTAGTTTTATTATTTAATTTACAATACGGATGTGCGAATCGTCTTCGGATCGAATAATTCGAAAATTTTTAAATTATGATCAGCTGAGCTCTATTTACTTCTGACGAAAATTCGAATTATTGGACAAAATATTAAAATTTTAAGTCGTTAAAAAAAATTTTTCTAATTCGTAAATTTACGAATAATTCAAAAGTTAAAATTTTTTTATTTGAAGTTAGAATCGAATAGTTCGATTCGATATTAATAATTCGAAGTATTCGCATACCCATATTAAATAATTTATTTGAAATTATAATTTAATAGTTCGTAAGTTGGTGGGGATGACGGAAATCGAATGATCGAATGGCGGCGATTAATTATTTTTTTTTAAGTATTTTAAATAAACGGTGAGACAAGATGAATTTAAAACGTAAATTATCTAAATGTAAAAAAATAGGTGAGGGATAATGAGTGTCTGTATTTTTTCGGATACTCATTTAAGATTTTTTTTAATCCAGGAAAGGAAGATCGTGGATATGCCCTGGCACAAACGCAATGGCGAGGGAACGGAAAAAGAAGTACCGTATTACCCCGGTCTGCCGACCAAAAGGACGCCCATTAAAGGTATGATTGATATTTATCTTTATATTTTTTAACTAATTAGCATAATAAATTCCGTAGCTGTTTGCACTACACGAATTATCTCTTTTAATTATCGGTATGTATTGAAGACGACAACGATATTTTATTTATCACCAAATTGTACTTTACAATTTAATAATTACCTTCGATTGCTTAAAAATTTTTTTATTTTGCTCCATTTTTTTTTTGAGTGTGCGGATAATTCGCTGAGAAATTTTTTTTATACAAATTTCGAGTACCGGAAAATTTTTAAATGACGGATTAGATTTTAAATTTTTGTAAAAAAAAAAATGCCGCTGACTGAATTCGAACCCTCGGCTGTACTTCAAAATTTTTATTCGCTGATTTCTTTTCTACTTAAAAACTTCAAGTAAAAAAAAAAACGTGACCTCAATATTTTTTTAATTCACCAAAAAATTTATCAATTAATTATTTTTGAATTTTTTACTTTGTTTTTTTATACCCAAAAAAAAATCGTCGGCTGGATTCAAACCCTCGACTTATTCTTGTACTTCAAAATTTTCTGTTTTTCAACAAAATATCGACTTATTTAATTACTAAAATTATCAAAAGTCAAAATAAATCTAATTAATAATAAAAAAAAGTAATTATTCGTACACTTGAACTGAATTATAATTAAAAAATTACAAAATAACATTTTATTCAAACAAAAATGTCATGTAAAAATTTTTAAGCAATAATTGAATGCGCCGAAGAATAAAATAGGGAATAATTAAAGAAGAATGAAGACTAATTACCAAGAATTAATCAAGATTTAAGTGAAAACGAATCAGCAATGATTCCAGTGAAAAAAAAAGTAAAATATACTAGTGATGTGGCAGTGATATTTTATATTAAACATGTGTACAATTTTATCTAGTCAATTAATAATAATTAGCTATTATGATTATTAATTAACTACTTAACTACGAATGTAAATAATGTCTGCATATAGAAGTAGTTCATAATTTATAATTTAAATTATCTAAGAAATAATTTAATTATTTACTGAGTTATGTAAAGAAATGTAATGTATTGATAATGAATGTCAATGTAGTAAATAAATGACTAATGGAGCTGTTTAATCAATTTCAGAGAAAAATAATATATATATCCATGGAGGGGAGGATAAATAAATGTATAAATAAATAATGAAAATAAAATAAAGAAAAATAGGAAGCTATCAGCATTATAATAGTTACCTTTGTTTTTTCAGTGCATTGATTTTGTATCGCGGCTGAGCATAAGGTCATTCTTTATGAACTTACGAATAATTATTTACTTTTTTACTGAGTAGATTTTTTTGACTTATACATTTTTTTTTATTTTTTTGCTTATAGGCCTGCAGTTCTTCAGTCCAGCCACTGCTTGGTACTGCAGACTATGCGACTCTTGGATTGGTGATTTGCACTGCGCTAGTCTACATCTTAAATCTAAACGTCATTCAGAAAATTTTAGTGTAAGTTTTTTTTTTTTTTTTTTTTTTTATTTTTTATTTTTTTTTTATTAAGTAGAAAAAGGGTGGAATTGAGAAAAAAAAGAAATTTGTAGTAGAAAATGGGCGAATTATAGAAAATTATGGGGTCCATTTTACCCCAGAGGTCTATGTCAGCTTTTTTTATAATTATTTTGTGTTTTAATTTCAGAATTATGTTGACCAAAATCCTCATTGGGAAACAGATTGGATGGCAGACCGAGAAAAAGCATTTTCTGATGAACGTCAAAAGCAAATGCAACTCGAGCTCCAGAAACAGAAAGAAGACGAACCGCCGGCTAAAGTGAAAAAGTCGAAGAAGTCAAAGAAGAACAAAAAAAAGTCAAAGAAGCGCAAGAACAAGAGCAGCAACAGCGAAAGTAGCAGTGACTCGGAAAACTCGGACTCGGAGTCGGACCAAGACACGTCCAAGAGCATCCGAGTGGCCATGCGCAACAAGATGAAGGCCTCGACCCAAGCGATTTTGAACGAGGAAATAGACTACCATGGGATTAAGCTCAAGGGCCACTGGTCCCACGTCTCCGGTGGCAAGGATGCACCTCAAGAGAACGACGACCGTCAGCTTTTGAATTCAATCCGCGACAAACTTAAGGCCAAGCAGGAGGAATCGATGAAGCGACGCGGGTCCGACGCTCCAGTGACGGAGCAGCAAGAAGACAACGGATTCGCTGACAAGTCAGAAGCTAATCTCGAGGCCTGGGGTCCCAAGGAACCTCCGAAGTCGTTTTGGATAAAAAAGGACGATGAGAAGTCGGGGCAGCCTCAGCCCCAGCAGCAGCAGAGCAAACAAGTTGACATTCCAAAGCCCGATGAGATCCCAAAGCCACACATGGGCTTCTGGACCAAGCAGCAGGTCAATATGACGATAAAACCTCAAGACAAATCTTCGTCCGACCGCGAAGAAGACCGGGAACGGGACCGCGATCGCAAGTACGACCACAAGGACGACCGGGACCGCAAATACGACCGACGGGACGACAAATATCACGGGAGGTATGACAGTTACGACAGACGAGGTCGCGGCGGACGGGACCGCGACCGCGATCGTGAACGAGACCGTGACCGCGACCGCGATTATTACGACGACAGGAGGAAGGACAGGCGGGGCGACGACTCGCCTAGACGTTGGCGCGACAGTCCGAAGAGAGGCTACGACAAGTACAAAGACAGGAGAGACGACGACTCTAATGATGAGAAGTACGACAAGAAAAATGCGGATGCTAAAAAGAAGCAGACGCAGGTAAAGAAGCAGCCGACGCCTAGTGCAGGGAAGGGAAAGCTCCCGTTTATTGGAAGACTCCCGCTCTTCAAGAAGAAGGAAGACAATAAGCCAGAAAAAGACATCACGCCGCTGCCTTACACCCAGAGCAAGTTCGAGGACACCCCCAAGGTGCCCAATGAGATCATAAACCCCCCGGGCGTTGTCCATATAACCAAACTCGCAGGCCCGATGATTGCCAATAATGCCACCGCTGCTAAGCCGGCGATGAAGATTCTCGTCGCTCCACCACCTCCAGTTCTTAATGCGCCTAAGACACCTACTGTTCCTCCTCAGGTAAATTAATTTTTAACTTTAAGATTATCACAAAAAATTATGAAAACTTTTTACGCGGCCCATATTGCCCCACATGATTTTGACTATTGGGTTCTACTAAAGTTTTAAAAAATAAAAAAAATTATTTGTCATTTTTGCAAGCAGCCCATTTTAAAAATTTAAAATTTTTATAATTTCGCTAATAAATTTTTTAAAAAATTCTGTAAATAAAAACTTTAATTATTTACCAGGTGGTAGACATGGATATAGAAGACCAATCAGAGGAGACGATAATCGAAGACCCAACGGCGGACGCATCAAAAACGTCAGCTGACGCTTCCGCACCTAAACCACCAGCACCCGCAGCATCGACAACTGGGACGACTGCGTACACGCAGCCGCCACCATTCATCGCGAGCAACCCGCCGCCTTACGTCCAAGCCCAGCAGTTTCCGGTGAGGCCGCAGGTGATGCCCACGACGATGCCCACATACGCGCACCCGCCACCCATGCAGACGGCCTACGTCGCGGCGCCCCAAGTCCCCATGCCCATGATGCCCATGGAGCCCCACATGGTCGAGGGCACCGCGGTCGAGGCCGAACCCGACAAGCGCGCAGAGGGCCCTCTCCCAGAAGACCTGCAAGAAGCTCTCAATATTATTTTCCCAAAAGACGAACCGGAAGCCAAGAAAGATTTCCAGATGGACAACCACATCATGTACGCCTCCATGTACAGCAGCATGATCGGCTGCGTCGGGTACGGGCCCGAGTACATGGACCAGCCCCCGCCGGAAATCACCCAGGCCGACACCGAAACCGACACCCAGCCGGGGCCCGACGACCTCAAGATGCTCGGGATCGACGAGGGCGACACTATTTTTTAGTTATCAGTTAATTCGATTATTTTATTATCATGATTGTCATTGAATCGTTACATTGATTACCTTTTTTCGACCTCAAGTTGCCACTTTGTTTATTTTTCTTACTAAAAGAATCATTGTAATAATAAATATAATAAGATGTTTGAATATATGTAAGAGTGTATTCATATATTATAAATGTTAATTATTAAAATAAATTAAACACTCCATTTTAATTAATTATATGTCATGTCTATAATAATTAATAAAATTTCAAATTTAAAAATATTGGTAATATTTCGCCATTTGAATTCCACTGTCATCACTAAATTTTTTTTTTTTTATTATTTTTTGTCAATTTAATTATTTATTACGCTAATGAGTAATAGGAGGGGAAAATGGGACATAAGAACAAATGTTTTTTTTAATTTCAAGTAAACGGTCCATTTTGCCTTACCTTCAATTTTTTTTTCGATTTCTAATAATTTATTTTTCAAATTTTTAAATTTACCGCGCGAATAAAAATAATAATAAAAAATAAAAAATTTAGAACATATTTTTTGGTAAAATTTAAATAATTATTGACACAAATGAATTTTAATAAAATTATTAAATTTAAATTTTCAAATTTCGCGCCAAGTTGCTGCCACTACGCGGCGCTGTAATCGACGTTAAATTTTCGCTAGAGTGGGGGGCGAGAGAATCGGAAAATCGATCGCTTTGTATCAACTGGAGGTTCGATAGCGGCAGTCAGTATCTAGACAATGGCAGTAGTGGTCCAGATCCTTCTTTGGGTTTGAATTAAAACGCAATATTGCAGTGGCGTCGTGTAATTATCCATAAAATTTGTTGCTCATAGTTAATTATTCAATTAATTTTATTAAATTCATTAAATTGTACAGTGTTTCTAAAATTTTAATTATGTAAAGTGTGTGGTGTAGTTAAGTGTTGAGTGTTCAGTGCTAGTATAAAGTGTATGAGTGTGGATATAGCAGACACCAGAAAAACTTAAAATAAATAAATAGAGTAAATAATTTAAAAAATAATATTTAAAAAAAATGCACTTATTAATTTTTTAATTTTTTAAATGCGCAATTTTTTGAAATTTAATTTTATTAATTATTTACTGTATTTATTAATTATTTTAAATTTGTCATGTCTGCTGCATTCACACTCATATAAAGTGTTAATGATACTGAAGTTACCCGGCGTCTAATAATTTTAGGATTTTTTTTTAAATATTTTTAAAAATTGCACCGATAGTTTTTTTAATTTTCTACGTGATTTTTTTTTTTTTTTGTAATTTTGTTGAAAAAAAAATAGAAAATTTTTAATTGTCTGCCAGCTTCAGGATCATAAAGTGTTAAGTGTTCAGTGTAGTGGAAAGTGTTAAGTGTTTAGTGCTGGTGTAAAGTGTTCCTGATGGCTGATGCTGACAACTTCCAAGTTCCTGAGCACAATCATCTGGCATCGTCTGGTGGGGAAATAGCAGTTAAGTGACGTTTTTTGGCTGCAATACACTTGGAGCAATTTAATTCAAATCTCCAAGTGTATTAGGACACCCTTCTGCACATTATTTCCCCGCCAAGGTTTGTTTAAACACTCAAGTGTTTTTTTTAATATTTCAAATATTTTTTTATCATAATCTGCCGCCATTTTGTTTTGACGTTCGATTTTTAGTTTTCTCCAGTTTCTAATAATTTATTTTTTAAATATTTGAATTTACCGCGCAAGTAATGAGTAATTAATAAAAATTAAAAATTTCGCGTATATTTTTTAGTCTGGGCAATACATTTATGGCAAAATTAAATTTCAAATCTTCCCGCGTAATTTTACAGAGGGCGCTCTATTTAAAATCCCGACATTGTAAACGAATTCGACGTTAGTTTATTTTTTTATTTAAAAATAATGAATTTATTCGAAAATATAAATAATGGAAATAATAAAATATGAATAATTAATAATAATTGAGTACAAGGAGTAATACTACAGAAATTTATTTCATAATTAAAACATTTGTTTTTTATTTTTGTTCGTTACTCTTTAAATTTATTATTACATAAATACTTAACATCAACATTTAAATTTAGGCATGCTCAGTAATTAAAACACTCAATTACAATCAAACCCAACAGCATCTAATCAACAAATCCATAAAATTCATTGAACTCGTAATATAAAATGTATTTATAAATTTAATCCCCGCTTTTTAAAAACGCACCCAATAATTTATCGTAAAAAGCAAATAAAATATGATGATACTGAAATTAGCCGTCTATTAATTTTTGAATTTTTTTTTAAACAATAAATTATAAAAAAAAAATATTTTGAAAAATTGCACTTATAGTCTTTTAAATTTTCTACAGGTGCATATTTTTAGTTTTTTTTTAATTGAATTGTTAAAAAAAGAATTCAAAAATTGTTAATTGTCTGCTGATTTCAGGATCATAATATGAGCAAATTACAACGAAAGTAAATTCGCAATATTTTTTATATATCACATACATTTAATTGACAATAATAATCATTAATAATTGATTAATTAAATCATCGTGTCGGCAAATTAAACAGTAATTACTAGCATTTAAATACTAATTATTTTCATGGCACTAAATTTTTTTTTAACAAAATTATATGGAATTTTTTTTTACTAATTAATTAATTAAATTAATAATCAATTAATTGCACGGAACATTGAGTAAAAGTGGAATGAAATAATCATTTGTATAAAAAATTTCAATTTTTTGTACACAGAAAAAAATGACTATTAATTAACTAGATAATTGCAGTGACTGTAACTAATTTAGTTAGGAATGCAACGTCTACTTGGAAATAAAATATATATGTATATATATATTTATATTTATATATAATATAATAAATGTAAAATTCAACACATTTCTTTGAGTGGTAGATATCTCAGTACTCAGTAATTACTCGTCAATTAATTAAATCTGTAGAACTAGACCGGCGCTAGAAATATTATCGCCTCCACCGGCAGTCTGACTAGCTTCGGTACAGACCAAAACAGGCGCGACGCAGACTTCCACCGCGTAATCTTGGGTACTGGTCTTGAGAATTTCGTCCCAACATGAAACAGGCTTCTCGATGTCCAAAGGAATCCGCTTTCCCGACACTTTTGATGTGGAAAAACTGTCGTCCATTATTAAAGTCGCTTTCTTTACGTCGATCTGTAAATAAAATTTTATTGTCAATTTTATTTTGAAATTTTCCAGCTTCTATTCAGAAACTCTAGACCAATCGATTAAAAGCCATCGAAATAATCTCAACTTCCGGTTTGAAAAAAATTTCATTCAAATTTTTTTTAATGTGTAAATTTTTATCACTCAGAAATTTTGATTAAAATTTTTTTTTTGTTTTTATAAAAAATAAAAAAAAATTTTCTGAACTTCGTAAGACTGAAAACAGAAAAAAAAAATTATTTATAACCAATAAATGAGATTACTTACATTACTGGTGCCGCAAACATGACGATGGGCTACAAGCGAAGCCTTAGCAGCCGCGGCCATCGTATTTTTCCACGGAGAATTTTTGACCGTCATAATAGCCTGGTAAGCCAGCGTGTGAACATGAATTCTCGTGAGCTCACGTGCTCCCTCAATTTCCCTGCCCCTCATTCTCACCAGCTTGAAGAGAACTCGCATGTAATCCAATATCGTCGCGACCCGCGGTGACGAGTCCGCGACCAGCGAAATGTTTCCGTAGTACATCGAGTTGTAAAGATTCGCGATTTCTTGTTCGTTCATTCCCAGACTGTCGGCATACGGCAGTATCATATTTTCCAAATCAGTAACTAAATCCTTTTCAACGAATGACGCCATTTCAAAATGAATTCTCGTTGTCGGCAGCTGATCTATCATTTGCTGTTTTATTTTTTCTAATCTGCTGCGTCTTACTCCTAAAAAAAAAAAAATTATTTAATAAAACTCTTGTCTACGCATATTATAAATTCTTATCATATTTAGATAACGAATTTATTTACATATATAATTAATCATCGTACAGATAATTAAAATATATATCATTTTAATTTCGATAATCGTAATTACTTTTACTGGATTCATTAAATTTAATTCGACATTGACCTTATAGTCAATAATTTGTAAATATTATCGTTTTTTACGGAATATCACGCAAGGCCGCACGATAACGAGTTTTAAAAATAATGTTTTACTTTTTAATTTAAATAACAATCCGCTATCGACGTAATTGAGGAAGAAAAACTTAAATACGCGGAAAATATTTTTAAACTTTTAATTTTTATATTTAATTGGTAATTAGGAAATTTTAATCAGACGTTTATTGATAAAAATTATAATTACTTATTGATAAGAAGATTAAATTGATTAAATAATTAGTAGCAATGAGATCCAATGTTCCGTTGATAAGGAAATTGAATTAATATTTGATTAATAGGGACGATCTATCCTCATATGGCTCGTAAAATTTACAATAAAAATTACAGAGTCGATTTTATAGTTGTTTCTACTAGAGGATAGGTTAAAGAACAAAAAATGTATATGTTATGATGGGCCATTTCTATCCGGAGGAAATCTACGGGCTATTTTTTACTCGATCGTAGACAAGTCGTCAATTTCATCCTTATATGAGTCCTAACTCGAAATCAAAATTTTTTTCGGGACTTTTTTGGGTTTCTCCTACTAGGGGGCATCATAATAAACAAAAAATGTTCATATTATGTGGGGTTATTCCCAACAGAAGAAAAGTTATGGGCTACTTTCCATAAAAATACAAGGATGGTGTCCTCCCTGATTTTCTCTGCTGCGTCCCAGCGTCAGAAGTCAAAAAATAAATTTTTTCCAGGACTTTTTGGGCTTTTTCCTACTGCAGGGCATCATAATGAACAAAAAATGTTCATATTGTATGGAGTTATTCCCAACAAGAACAAAGTTACGGGCCACTCTTTATAGGAAGACATGGACAGCCTCATCTCCACTCATCTTCACCAACCCTAATATGGGTCTGAACTCAAAAAATAAATTTTTCTCAGGACTTTTTATGGTTTTCCCTACTGCAGGGCATCATAATGAACAAAAAATGTTAATATTGTATGGAGTTATCCTCAACAGAAAAAAAGTTACGGCCACTTTTCATCATCCTCATTCATCTTCATTCATCCTCATTTATCCTCATATGGATCATAACTCAAAAAAAAAGTTTTTCTCAGGATTTTTCCGGATTTTTTCTAGTAGAGGGCATCATAACGAACAAAAAATGTTAATATTGTGTAGACTTATCTCTAACAGAAAAAAAATTACGGCCACTTTTCGTAAAAATACTAAACAGTGTCATCCTCATATGGGTCAAAAAACAAAGATAAAAATTCCAGCCTCGATTTTATAATTTTCCTACTAAGGGACACTAGGAAGACCAAAAAATTTTTATATTACATCAGACATTAAGTCTCTTATCAATAAATAATTAAATAAAAAGTACTAATTAAAAGTGCCATGAATTGAATTATCCATCAGTCATTAAAAAGGACATTAAATTAATTCTTAAAAAACGATTATGAATAAATTATCAAAATAATAATTATTACCATCAGCAAAGGGATAATTGTCCATCATCTGCAGGCCACTGACGACCAGCAAATCCGGTTTGAACTCCGGCAGCGCTTTGTCAAACTCCTCCAAAGAGCTCACTGTCGGATTGTTGTTGTCATTGTGAATGATGTACCTATTGGCTCTCGCACTGGTGTAAGGACCCCACCGTTCCCCGCGTTTGTACTCCAGAATCAAGTGGACATCGTCTCTGTCGACCTCGCCTCCGACCACTTCGATGTTATCCGGAATCATCAGCCTCAGGTTCCTCGTCATCTTGGCCGCCAGCAGGACCTCGCAGCCTTCTTTCGCGAACCTCATCGCCATCACCGGAGCGTTTCCTCCAATCGCTGAGTAAGAAGAGTCGAATGACCGGGCTCTCATGACCAGTTTGTCGAACAATTCTTCGTTCCTCATGTAGCGTCTTCAAGAAATCAAATAATCAATCAATCAATCAACTAATAAATATTTAAGTGAACTTACTCAGCGGCTGCACCATGACGGAAATAATACGCGAAACTTTTTAGCAACTCGTCTCTGCTATTGATCTCGTCATAGTGCTCAGGAGCTCCGATCTTCGGTGAATAATTTATCAGATATTTCGCGTCAATGAACACATCTGCACAGGCACCATAGCCCACTGCTATTTTGGGTCTCACCGCGATCTCATGTTTGGTCTCCAAGTGCTCAAGACCATTCAGGACGTGGGTCAGTCGCGTTCTTAACTCTTGATCGCTATTGCGGTAGTAAATGCCGATAATTATTATTGCTATTGATATTAATGTACCGAAGGTTACTTTATTTGATCCCATTTTTAAATTTATTTAACAAACTACTGACTAATAATGGTAATTAACTCAATTGATTAGTTTATAATACATAGCGGCAGTCGGAGCGGAGTTTTTAGAGTACTGACTGAGACAGTGGGCGAGCTTCGAGGGTTTCAAATCGCCATTTTTAAATCACGCGTTGTGAGTTGGCTTTTAATGTTTTTTTTTTTTTTTTTTTATTGATAATGCTTCGGTATTTGATGGGTGGAAGGGGGGAGAGAACACTAGAGGCCCTCTGGTGGCATAGGGTCGCTTTAGATAGAAAATCACGCGAGTGTTTGATGTTGGCCGACTGCCGAACGTTCGAGGAAACGGAATCTCAGTCAAGGTCACTCCGCAGCTGGTATGGAGGAAATTGTTGACGTGGCGCGAGGTGACGGAATCTACGCGCCGATTTTTACGGCGAGTTTGTGGCGGATGTAAATTTCTGGAAAAAGATTTTTCTTTATGATTATTAAGAGGGAGAAGAAGAGGGGAGGGTTAATAAATTTTTTTGTTGGCGATTGAAAATTAAATTGATTTTTATTTATTGTCAAGAAATATTTTTTTTTTATAATTGAATAAGAAAATAAAGTTAGGTATTAGAATCAGTATTGAATATGGTAAATAATTTGTTATTACTGGATTTTACTAGGCAGAATTATTGAAAACTACACAGCACGTCAATCGATAAAAATGAATGTGGACACGCTAGCTCACGCGATTGTTTACAGGAAATTAGACTTGTTGATCAAGATAAGTTATTCTGCTAACGGTAGTCGCAATCCTCTTCCTGATAATCGACTTCTTCAGCTCCAACTCTTGCGAACGTTTATACGAATGCAGTTCGACCCTTCTGATCATAAATTCAGTACCAAAAACGATGAGGGCCCAGACTGTAGACAGCGCAATCGCAATGTAAGCCAATGCAGAATCTTCAAGACCCAATTGATCGTAATCTGTCAGCTTCTTAAGTCTTTCAAGAATTTTTCTCTTTTTCATCAAAGCTTTATAAAGTTCGCGTTTCTCAAAATAATTTAAAAACCCAGTGTCAACCAACTTCAGGATCATCTTATTAACTCTGTTGTTCAATGGCCAACGTCGTTCAGTCGCAAAGACGTTTAATTTACTAGCAAACTCTTTTGAAGAAATGTGTAGGTCAAAATCAATGTGTTCAAGCTCATTATAATCAACTATCAAAGCAATGGAAGCGTTTTTCCGGACATTATCCAGAAAGCGAGAATATTCTCCCCGACTTAACGGATGCACATATTTTTTAAAAGATTCGTCATCCCATAGATTACTGCTCCGTAATTCAAAGTTGATGTCCAAAGAAAAACGAAAATAAATGTGGTAATTGTTTTCCCGCAAATCCTTCAGGGTTTCGATATTTTTATGGCCCGGACGAGTCAAAAGTGAAGCTAACTGGCCCTGCAGCGCCGGATTGAAAATCACAACAAAGAGGGTCGCGCTCAGGAAAGTGATGCGCATCGTCAACTTGTCAACGGGGGTCATCATCCCCATGTTTAATATCAGAGCCAAGAGATCTAAAGCAGCTCCACTGAAATCGTACTGGTTGTTTAGAAAAATCATCACAAATGTAAACACCAAAATGACTGATGACATTATTATATTTTGTTTTGTGAAGAAATCATCAACTACTTGGGTAAGAGTCGGTATGGTGGTTTGCTTTTGAGTTATTATTACGTAACCACTTAGCTGATAAAACGGGATTATGTTATCGTAGCTATACTCCATCTCCTTGATATTTTGGTGATCAGCCATGAATATGGTATCGAATGTTCTTCGAAATGGTACGTAATCAATAGGCGTAACATTAATGGCTGATAATATCACCTGATAAAATAATTTCGTTTTATTAAACTTTACACGACTGTAGTAAATTTGAAGTTTGTAGTTTTCTATATGCGCAGTTTTGTCAAATGCAAAAGTTGAACAAGTCTTTTCATCTGAAACATAAAACAATAAATGTTTCATGAATTAGTCATTCTAACCAATAGGGCATCAATTACAATAGTTTTATGGTTAAGAAAATTTATAGAACCATTTTTGTAAATTATCTTACCGTTTACGAATGACATTCTGTAGAGTGTCCATGGATCGGGTGGTTTGTCCGGTGCTTTAACTTTTCTCCATGGTTTGGGTGCTTGATCTGCGTACGGATTAAATGTGTAGACAATCGTATCGTTGTTGAATTTGTTTGGACATGTGAAATATGATAACAGCACTTTAGATTTCCATAGGCATTTAAGTACCGCCAATGCATCGCTGCACTGCTTTCCAACTGCAAAAACGACCCGCTCGCTGTTCCAAGGATCCCACCGGTTGATGTCGGAAAGAATATTTTCGAGGACATCAAGGGAATCAGCAGATAAAATATAGCTTGGATATGAATTATGTGCGATATATTCTTTCGTTTCATGCATAAAAAGATTGTGATCTGATGGAAATAAATTTTCATCAATTATAAGAACAGACGAGTTAATTTGTTCATTTTTTTTTATTCCGTAAATGATATCCGTCAAATTAGAACTAATGGCCACCGGGTTCATTCGGTCAGGAAAACATAACTCCAGTAATTGTAACTGTATAATATGAATAAACAAATCATTAATTTGCTATTTTTATTTTATCAATAAAAATCATTTAAAAATGACTTACCGTGTGGATGTGAGAAATCGAAAAATTATTTGTTGCTGAAGAATCGGAAATCTTTATGTCAATAGACACTGCGACCCTCGTGAATAATAAACACAAAATGCTTGGCTCTATCCACTTCATTATAACTTTCTACAACGTCTGAGATATTACAAATTTTTTTTTTTCTTAAATTATTGTAACTATTTAGTACATTATAGTTTGAAATCAATAATTTGCTGCTCGTTAGATCAACGTCTGTTCTCTTTGGCTTATTTGCTGTAACTAACGGGGTAAAATTAATATACAAATAATATTCCCTTTTACGTGGCTGCAAAGGATACGTGTCCATCCGTGTTTGGATTGTTACACGTATTGGCTTCTCATTCTATTCACATACATTTTTATGCATTTGTAGTTAACATTCTCTCCTAAACATGGTTGCTTTTAAAAAAATTAATTTGAAAAAAAAAATGTTACTGATCAATACTCACTATGCAACTTAAATTTATGCAGTTTGTAAATAACTGATTAAAAACTCCAATTAATTTTGATTGAAAATTGGATTTCTATCAGATTCGATCGGAAAAAAATATTTATTATTTTCTGATTAACTTTCAATCGTATCAATTTCGAAACTTCCGATTAAATCCGATTAGAATTTTCCAATCAGATTCAATCGGAGTTTTTAATCAGGGGATAACGTAAATATTTTCTATCGAAGTTAACATCACATCTGAAATTTAAAGAAATATTTTTATGAAAGAATCGAGAGACATAAAGTGTTCAAAAATTTTGGTAAAGGAAATTTTATATTCGAAATTTATCTTCAATAGTTTTTTATTAGTTTGTAAGTTATATTTGTGAGTACACGCAATACAATTATTGCAAATCATTATAAAGTATCTTGAAACTTGGTAATTAGAAATTCGAAAAATTTTTAATTTTACTAAAAATTGAATTATTCAAACAACACAGCACGTTAATCGATAAAAATAAATGTGGACACGCTAGCTCACGCGATTGTTTACAGGAAATTAGACTTGTTGATCAAGATAAGTTATTCTGCTAACGGTAGTCGCAATCCTCTTCCTGATAATCGACTTCTTCAGCTCCAACTCTTGCGAACGTTTATACGAATGCAGTTCGACCCTTCTGATCATAAATTCAGTACCAAAAACGATGAGGGCCCAGACTGTAGACAGCGCAATCGCAATGTAAGCCAATGCAGAATCTTCAAGACCCAATTGATTGTAATCTGTTAACTTCTTAAGTCTTTCAAGAATTTTTCTCTTTTTTATCAAAGCTTTATAAAGTGCGCGTTTTTCAAAATAATTTAAAAACCCAGTTTCGACCAATTTCAGGGCGATTTTATTAACTCTTTTATTTAATGGCCAATTTCTTTGGGTCTTAAATACGCTTAATTCACTAGCAAACTCTTTTGAAGAAATGTGTAGGTCAAAATCAATGTGTTCAAGCTCATTATAATCAACTATCAAAGCAATGGAAGCGTTTTTCCGGACATTATCCAGAAAGCGAGAATATTCTACCCGACATAACGGATGCACATATTTTTTAAAAGATTTGTTATCCCATAGATTACTGCTCCTTAATTCAGAGTTCATGTCCGATGACAAAAAATAAATGTGGTAATTGTTGTCCCGCAAATCCTTCAGAGTTTCGATATTTCTTTGACTCGGACGAGTTAAAAGTGAAGCTAACTGGCCCTGCAGCGCCGGATTGAAAATCACAACAAAGAGGGTCGCGCTCAGGAAAGTGATGCGCATCGTCAACTTGTCAACGGGGGTCATCATCCCCATGTTTAATATCAGAGCCAAGAGATCTAAAGCAGCTCCACTGAAATCGTACTGATTGTTTAGAAAAATCATCACAAATGTAAACACCAAAATGACTGATGACATTATTATATTTTGTTTTGTGAAGAAATCATCAACTACTTGGGTAAGAGTCGGTATGGTGGTTTGCTTTTGAGTTATTATTACGTAACCACTTTGCTGATAAAACGGGATTATGTTATCGTAGCTATACTCCATCTCCTTGATATTTTGGTGATCAGCCATGAATATGGTATCGAATGTTCTTCGAAATGGTACGTAATCAATAGGCGTAACATTAATGGCTGATAATATCACCTGATAAAATAATTTCGTTTTATTAAACTTTACACGACTGTAGTAAATTTGAAGTTTGTAGTTTTCTATATGCGCAGTTTTGTCAAATGCAAAAGTTGAACAAGTCTTTTCATCTGAAACAAAACAATAAATGTTTCATGAATTAGTCATTCTAACCAATAGGGCATCAATTACACTAGTTTTATGGTTAAGAAAATTTATAGAACCATTTTTGTAAATTATCTTACCGTTTACGAATGACATTCTGTAGAGTGTCCATGGATCGGGTGGTTTGTCCGGTGCTTTAACTTTTCTCCATGGTTTGGGTGCTTGATTTGCGTACGGATTAAATGTGTAGACAATCGTATCGTTGTTGAATTTGTTTGGACATGTGAAATATGATAACAGCACTTTAGAGTTCCATAGGCATTTAAGTACCGCCAATGCATCGCTGCACTGCTTCCCAATTGCGAAAACGACCCGATCGCTGTTCCAAGGATCCCATTGCTCGATGTCGATAAGAATATTTTCAAGGACATCAAGGGGATCAGCGGATAAAATATAGCTCGGATATGAATTATGTCCAATATACTTTTTCGTTTCCTGCATAAAATTTCTGCTATCTGATAGAAATAAATTTTCATCAATTACAAGAACAGACGAGTTTATTTGTTCATTTTTTTTTATTCCGCAAATGATATCCGTCAAATTAGAACTAATCGCCACCGGGTTCATTCGGTCAGGAAAACATGATTCCAGTAATTGTAACTGTGTAAAATAAATAATAAGTCAATTTTTCCAATGTTATAATTAAATATTTTTTTTTTAATATCTTACCGTATGGGCGTGAGAAATCGAACGGTTCAATCCTGAAGATCCAAGAATTTTGATTTTGTCGCACGCAACAACGCGCACATACAATAAACACAAAATAATATATTTCATAAAATTCATTATAACTTCTTGAAATTATCAATATATTCTAGAAAATTGGTATTCCAGTGCCGTAATTATTTATTGAACTATTGAGTAAAATCAATAAGTGGATGCTTATAAAATACGCGACTGTGTTGTCGGGTTTGAGCCTTGTCACTAACGCAGGAATATCAATAAACAAATGATTCCCACTTGTGTCGTTGCAAAGGATACGTGTCCATCCGCGGTTCGAGTGCTACATGTGTCATCATCTAATTAAGTGCACATGCACTCATTATATACATTTACAATAAACTTCCACTTCTAAACATCGCAGCTTTGCGCAAAATCGATTTGCAGAAAAATACTTACTGACCTTTGCATCTTACGCAGTTTATAAATTTACACCTTAACAGAAAAATAATTATTTCAAATTTCTATTGAAAATTTTGTTTTGACAATAATTAGATTCAAGGAAAATAATTTATCAGATTATACTTTTTTAAATTTAATAATTTATTTAACTCAAACTACAAGAGATCGATACAACTCAACAAGTAAGAAGTACATAATTTTTTTTGTGTGCGTATTCGCGTCAAAAAGAGTCAACGAATCTCAAAACAGACTCGAGCTTCGACTCAATCGACTCCAAGTCATACTCAAGTTCTTTTGTAACTGAATTTCCGACAGTCCCCGAAATAATTTTATTGAGCCCAAGCTTAAAATCACTGACGATTGATTTTTTTATTTTGTCAATTGCAATAGACAGTTCTGTCTCATTGCAAAAACAATTATGTCCATTCTTAGATTCCGTTTTTTCCAGCGTAACATTTACTTTTGCCGAATTTGTTTTCCTAGGCGTAGAAACCGCGCATTCATATTCGCCCTCATCCTCGCTAGTGATTCCTTCTACAGTCAACTGATTAACGATTACGACTGAATTATAGTCCTCGTGTAGATAATGGTTTTGTGATGATGTTCTGTCACTCTGAAAATAAAAGTTCAATAATTTGATAATGCAGGAAATTAATTTTATCATTTAAATTCATACCGTGTGCGGTGTTTTCCATTTAAATGAATACGCGGTTCCATCAGCGATCTCAACAGTACAATTCAATTGCAATTTGTCACCAGGGAGCAAGTGACCCAGTGGGTAATCACTTATAACTGGATTATAGAGATCCGCCAATTTTTCTAATTTTGGTCAATAATTTTTGAAATAAAATGATTTTCTCAATTAATAATTATGATATATTTATAAATCAAAATATATAGTTTCTAGGGGTATGCGAATGGTGTTCGAGTCGAATCGAATAATTTGGAAATTTTTGAATTATATCCGAGATTTTTCAAACTACTCGATTCGAATGGAGAAAATTCTGATCGGCTTTCAAATATTAGATTTTTATTTAATGGAGATCTTAGTTTTCAAAGCATCAAAAAACAATTATTTCATAGATTAGTGTCTGGGCTAAAAAAATTAAAATTTCAAGTTGTTCGACAGAAAATTTACAAAAAATTTCAAAATCTTTGAATAATTATAAAATTTACGAATTCGTAAGTTCGAACTATTCGCCCACCCCTAATTAGTTACTTGAATTATTATTACTTGAGACATGAAGAATATAACTGACTTTGTTGTAGTATTTATTATTAAAACAGTTGTAGAATCCAGAGTCCGCGGTCGTTATATTTTTTATCAAAAGTCCTTTCTTCGGGTCGTATGAGAATCTTTCGTTTAATTCAAATCTCTATTATATTTAAAATATAAAATAAATTATTTATTGTATTTTCAAAATTCTTGATGATAATTGAAGCCAAAATTTCGTTAATTGTTTTTTTTACAGAATTAGATTTTATATATAGAAACTTTTAAAATTAGTCATATATTTTTTTTAACTCAGTGTCTGAGACCGAAATAAAAAAATCGTTTATTAAAAAACGTTAACTGCTTATTTTGTAAAGTAATCTAATTATTTTCATTGATTGGTAAAATTTTAACGACTCGGAGCCGAAATTGTTGATCGGAAATTTTTGGGCAGCCTCAGGCAACTGAAATTAATGAGTTTTAAAAAATTCCACTGACAATGATATGATATCAGTAATTGTCTAAATTTCAGTGGCCACTTCACCCACTCGTGATTTTAAAATATTTCAAAGTTAATAAAAATAAATTTTTTCGGTCTACCGGGAAATTTGGCAAATAATTATCTAATAAATGAATGTTTTAAAAATAATTACTTGGTTCTCGTAATAAAAGGCCACTTGGTACTCGGGTGAGTTTGTACGACACGGAAGTCTGATATTATCCCCTACTTCTGCTCGTAAATTAGTAATTTTGTTCAGAGAATTGACAAAAGCTACATTTTCAGCTGTAACAAAGAAAAGTAAATAAAAATATGTAACAATTACTTCATAATATATAAATATTTTTCTATATTTTTACATTTCACGTAAGCGTAAATCCATTTGACGTCAGGATTCTTGTAATTATCCGGCGTTAGATCCATCCCGCGTCGATTATTAAGAGGACTATTTTTAAGTTTATCGAGATCGAAACAACTATACCATCCAGTATCACCGAAAACTGTTTTTTTTCGTCTTAATACTGATCTATAATGGCCTTCTGTATTATAATAAAGTATTTCTATTGGCGATGATCTAATCTATTGAAATAATTCGTTAAAATCATGAGTTATTACTGTTTTAATTAACTCGTGTAAAAAAAAATTCGTTTAGAAAAAATTTCAAAAAACTTCGACTTGTAGAAGTAGCATTTGAGACAAATTAAAAATTTTTTCTTACTTTTAGGATATTAACAGTAAAAAAAAATCGGTCTGTCAGTTGACCCTGCGGGCCAGCCACAAAACTTCCCGCCGTTTTCGAGCTCCTTGAGCTCGAAAAATTGTTGAGAATACATTTTCGAGCTTTTCGAGCTCGAAAATACTTTTGTATGCCTTTGTTTTCGAAAAAAAACGTTTTTTACCATTTTTTCTCAAACGATATCTCTCGAACCAATAAAGCGACTGAGATGGTTAAGGTGGCAATCGACGCGTTTTATTAGGTTCTACAACTGATCAGACTTTGAAATTTATTTATCGAATCATTTTTGAGAAATTTCAAAAATACTAAAAAAAAATTTTTTTTTTTAATTCTTTCGACAACGGTATCTCTTGAAAGAATTAACCGATTTTGATGGTTGAGGTGGCATTCGACGCGGTTTATGAAGCTTCAGAGCTCAGTTGATTTTGGAATCAATCCATCGAGCCCACAAAAAGTTATCCGAAAAAAACATTTTTGAAAAAAGTTTATTTTTGGAATATCTCCGAACGAGCCCTACCGATCAAGCTCAATTTTTTTTCGGCTTCGAGATATTGACAAACCGCGTCGAATGACACCTTGACGATCAAAATCGGTTCATCCGTTCAAAAGTTATAGATATTTACATACACTCGGACATGATCTTGAATTTAGTCAGAATAGGTTTCTAGAACCTCAAAACGTCGACATCTATTGGAATTTCTATTTTTACAAATCGGGGTGAAACCAATAACTTTCCGAATTTTCGAAAATTTGCAATTTTCTTAGCGGGAAGTTAAAAATGGTACAGTCGAATTCCATTAATTCGGACAGTTAGTCTACGGAGGAGCGAGAATTTTTTGAAAATTTCGACTTATCGAATGCCACTTCTCCTACTTACTTAAAGAGTAAACTATAGCGCATGCGCACTGACATCTACATGTGTGATGCATGTAAATATAATAGACAGATACAAATGTGTAGCATCGGGTGGGAGACAGCGTAGCCCGTAGTGGGGGTCAAGATTGAGGGGAAGTTTCGAGTTAATGGACTTCGACTGTAAATTTATAACTTTACGGAAAAATTAACCCTTTAGCGTTTGAGTTTCGAAACGCCGCACTATATATTTTTCAAAATGTATTTTTACTACAGTTTTCCTTCGTTCTGAAGAAGTTAAAATATCTATAACTTGAAATTTCTATATTGGAAGGAAAGTGTTATAAAAATAAATTTTGAAAATTGTTTCAAAAACGTTCTTTTCCGACTCAAAGTTCTAAAAAACTAAATTTATAATTTGTCTCAAATTTACCACTTCTGCAAGTCGAATCTTTTTGGGACGAATTTTTGTTTTTTGCACGGAAAAGGAATAAGAATTTAATTGAAATAAAAATTGGTGCTCTTTATTGTAAACTCACGTCAATTTTTTTAGAAGGATACATAAATGTTAGATTTTTTAGACCCGTACACTCTATTTCTAATGAATCGTTTTCGTTCAAATGAACTTCATCAATACTTGAGAATTTTTTGGTGACGTACACGGTAGATACTGCAATTAAATATTATATTTTTATTCATTTCCTAAGATTATATAATTTTTCATAAAGAATTTTAATTTTATGTAGTTTTCAAAATTTTTCATGGTGACCTGAGTCAGTATCAAATTTCATTTGGAATTTAATAATTTTTATTTGCTATTTAGAAGACAATGGGGCAAGTTGGCCACACTGTTTAAAAAAAACGAAAGTGCGTGTTACTCAAAATGGCCGACTCTACTTTATCGAAAGCCCGTAAAAAAAAAAATGTATTTAAAATTTTCTAGAACACTCTTAAAAAATGACTTGAAGGCATAATTAAAATTATGTATTATATAGAGATAACCTTTATCTGCATTGCAACAATTAATTTTAAAAATCTAATTACTCGTACTTGGTTAAAAAATAAAAAGTCATTGCCCCCAAGTTAATCACGATAAAAATAATTTATTGTAGATAAAATCATTGACATTGAAAAAATATAATTATTTTTTTTTTTATGATTAACAGACAAATAGCGTAATTAAAAATTAAATTGTACAATAAAAATAAATTTTTTTTTGACCGACAGTTATAAGTGATTGCATAAGCGGGGTTCAAAAATTGATAATTGCTAGATATGGAATTTTTTTTTTATTGCAATATTCCAGTAGCTCATATACAGAAAAAAAGGATTTTTTGGCACAAGAAATTTTTCCCCGCCCCGGGAAAATTTTTGTTTTCAGTTCATAATGGAAAAAATTTTTTTGGGGCAGATAAGAATTTTCTTGAAAATTAAAATTTGAAGATAATCATAAAAATTAAAAATCCCGTCTTTTTTAATTTTCGAACCAGAAATTACAAAATTAAAAAAAAAAAAATGTATTTACATATGCTTTGGCGCCCATTCGACTCCCGATAATTTGTTAGTCCATTTGTCACCGAAACTATAATTAAATAAAATAATTAAACTTGATTACTTTAACCCGGAGGTAAATAAAATTAATTAACAATAATTAAATGAAAGTAAAAATTGATTTTTGACAAATAAAATCTTGTCGGTAATATTCCGTTCGCTCGAAAAAAACAAAGTAATTAAAAATTTATGATAAAATCAAATTATAAAATAACTAGAATTGAAAAAAGAGGTTACATAAATTTTTATCATATTTATTAACATTTTCTAATTGCACTAAAAAATTTTCCGAGTGACCGGGTATTAAATCCGGAGTGTATTCGGAGCATAAAGGAGTTTTTTTTTTTTTTTTAATTGAAAACTCCGAATTGGAGTGAATGCGGATTGAAATAAAATCCTAATTTTCTCATATTCACTCCTAATTTTTTGCAATACCGATGTTATATTTAATTTAATTTTTTTACTGAAAATACTTGTGAAAAAAAAAATTTTTTACTCACCCCAGGTATTAAGAAACATGAATGTTATATATTTATAAAACATGACTTAAATATTTTTTGTTCTATCAGTTTTGGATAAATGAAATTTAAAAAAAAATCTAAATTACCGTTTTATCGTTTAACCTAATGCTTATAAGACTAATTAAAAATGAAATGTGAGATCACGTTTGAATTAAACTGTCAATTTATAGCAGTAACCGTTGTCAAGCTAGAAAATGATTGGTGGGAATTATAATCGTGCTTTTTATTAAAAATAAAAGTGATTAACTTTATTCTCGTTGTGGTGGGTCTAATAATATATTTTACGTAATTTTTCAATTTATCGATGGTTTTGATTCTGATTAATTTATATATTTAACTTATCATTTACTAATTGTCATTTCCTTAGATACTGGGCACACAAATTATTAATAACTGATTAATTAATGCATTGAAAAAAAGATTTATTCGGGCCGACTAAGATTTATTCGGGCCAAAGATATCGTATATTTGAATATGGCCAAATAAATATTTAATTGAGAGGAAGATATAATATATTTGAGAAATTTAATTGCGTGAAATAAATGATTTATTTGGGATGAAGAAATGATTCAATTGCTGTAAATAAAAATCAGCAACAAATATATCATTTACTTTCCACAAATAAATTATATATTTCAGCCAAATTATAAAATTATTCGAATCAACTGTCATATTTTGTTGTACTAAGTATATTTATTTGGGACAAACACTTCTTTTTTCAGTGTCTTTAATTATTAGAAAATTTTCAAGGGCGTTTGGGGCAAGATGGACACCCCTAAAATTACGAACATAATCAATATTTCTATTTATCACCTTTCACATAAATTTTTTTGTTAAAATTCAAATTTTAGAGATTAGCTCTAATAGAACACTAGAAATTTCAGGCGAAAAATTTTGATCTGACAATACAATTATTTCTTTATAAATTTTTTTAGTAGAAAAAAAAAATATGTATAGTAATTGAATAAAAAAAAAATTCCATTTTCAAAGATCGGACTGAAACCAATAACGGCTTTTTTTTCAATCTTCAATTTTCGCAGAGTGAAGTTAGGAATTAGTAAAATAACCCTTGGCAATAATAATGTGATGTACAAATATGCATATATATTATTTATTATATTTGATAATCATACAAAATATGCAAGTTAATTGATTAGTAACACAATAAGTACTCTCTGAAAGTGAATTAGTGAAATTAACCGCGAATTTTGAACACGCACTGGGGACCTGCTATAAGTTTACCCCTGGTTGAGTTAGTGATATATTTATAGCTGGAGGATAAGTGACTATCTAACATGGAAATAATTATCAGTAACAGACACCGATTTTTTTTTTTCGTGACTAATTCAGAAATTCATCCATTTCTCGAAAAATGGAATCTAGATCTTCCAAAACCTCTGACTATGAAGAATTTCGATTTGTTGGAGAAAATTAATACGGAGTGGTCGCAGTGACTGATCCTGTGGAATTTTGACTTTTTGTAGGATAATAATACGGAGTGGTCTCAGTGACTGATCCTGTGAAATTTTGACTTCCTGTAGGATAGTAATGGGGAGTGGTCGCAGTGACTGATCCTGTGGAATTTTGACTTTTTGTAGGATAATAATACGGAGTGGTCGCAGTGACTGATCCTGTGGAATTTTGACTTTTTGTAGGATAATAATACGGAGTGGTCTCAGTGACTGATCCTGTGAAATTTTGACTTCCTGTAGGATAGTAATGGGGAGTGGTCGCAGTGACTGATCCTGTGGAATTTTGACTTTTTGTAGGATAGTAATTCGGAGTGGTCTCAGTGACTGATCCTGTGGAATTTTGACTTTTTGTAGGATAGTAATCCGGAGTGGTCTCAGTGACTGATCCTGTGAAATTTTGACTTCCTGTAGGATAGTAATGGGGAGTGGTCGCAGTGACTGATCCTGTGGAATTTTGACTTTTTGTAGGATAATAATACGGAGTGGTCTCAGTGACTGATCCTGTGGAATTTTGACTTTTTGTAGGATAATAATACGGAGTGGTCTCAGTGACTGATCCTGTGAAATTTTGACTTCCTGTAGGATAGTAATGGGGAGTGGTCGCAGTGACTGATCCTGTGGAATTTTGACTTTTTGTAGGATAGTAATCCGGAGTGGTCTCAGTGACTGATCCTGTGGAATTTTGACTTTTTGTAGGATAGTAATCCGGAGTGGTCTCAGTGACTGATCCTGTGAAATTTTGACTTCCTGTAGGATAGTAATGGGGAGTGGTCGCAGTGACTGATCCTGTGGAATTTTGACTTTTTGTAGGATAATAATACGGAGTGGTCTCAGTGACTGATCCTGTGGAATTTTGACTTTTTGTAGGATAGTAATCCGGAGTGGTCTCAGTGACTGATCCTGTGAAATTTTGACTTCCTGTAGGATAGTAATGGGGAGTGGTCGCAGTGACTGATCCTGTGGAATTTTGACTTTTTGTAGGATAATAATACGGAGTGGTCTCAGTGACTGATCCTGTGAAATTTTGACTTCCTGTAGGATAGTAATGGGGAGTGGTCGCAGTGACTGATCCTGTGGAATTTTGACTTTTTGTAGGATAGTAATCCGGAGTGGTCTCAGTGACTGATCCTGTGAAATTTTGACTTTTTGTAGGATAGTAATCCGGAGTGGTCTCAGTGACTGATCCTGTGAAATTTTGACTTCCTGTAGGATAGTAATGGGGAGTGGTCGCAGTGACTGATCCTGTGGAATTTTGACTTTTTGTAGGATAATAATCCGGAGTGGTCGCAGTGACTGATCCTGTGGAATTTTGACTTTTTGTAGGATAGTAATCCGGAGTGGTCACAGTGACTGATCCTGTGGAATTTTGATAACTCCTTAGAGTTATTAAATATTTCTCAAAAGAGTCCTTGACAGCATTATAAATAATATCGGTAAGATTACGTTTAATCTCATTAATTATTGAATTCTTCAAACTCTCGACCGCAGCAGGGGATAATTCTGCCTTATCGCTGCAATTTAATCCCACAAAATCAGGAACGGGATAACTGTTAGTATAATCTTTTTCGTTCCCTTTAAGATCGATTGATTTTTGAGTTTTAAGATGAAGCTCAGCATCTAATAAAATAAATATTACAAGGAATTAACAATTTGAAATAATTTGTTAGGGTCATATTTGATTGATTTACCAGCTAGTGTTATATTTATTGACGTTGAGTTATATCCATAATTAGTATTATAAAAACATTCATATATTCCCTCCTCATCACGAGTAAAATTTTGAATTGTTAATTTATTGGTGTAACGAATTGAATTGCTACCAATTACTTCCTTAATGAAATCTTTGGAACTTCCCTTGCTCTGAAAATATAATTTTATAGGAAACGATTATAGTTTAATTGATATAATTATTACTAAAAAAAAACTAATGAAACCCCCCCCCCCCTCGACTTAACTAATTCTGTTAAAATTACTCCATTGGCCCGTTAAATTTTTTTTAATGGCTATCAGAATTTGGTCTTAAATTATACGAGTAAAAAATAAATTGGATTTACCGATTGTGGTATCTTCCAATCCAGTAGAAATAAACTATCTGTTTCCGTTTCAATAGAACAATTTATTACAAGTTCTTTATCAACAACCAAACGCTCCCATGAGAATCTTCTTATCACCGGTTTTAAAATTGTTTCGGAAGTTCGTCCTAATTTAGGGATACAGTTTTTAGAAAATTTATTTCATATACATACAAATATATTTATATCAACTATAAATACTTTGAGTAACGTGAAGAAAATAATCCATTTCCTCGTATGATTCATAAGTTAGACATCGATAATAAGCTGAGTCTCTAATAGTAACGTTTTTCAGTAAAAATCCTCTTTTGGGATCAAACGATACTCTTGAATCCATATCCATTTCCTATTGTAATTTAAAAAAATTATTATTCATTACAATAATATTATTATAATCTGTTTTTTTTTTTTTTTTTTTTGATAATAATTACTTGTTCGTCCTGAAGTAATTTGACAGTGTAATCTGGTGAAGTAGGCCGACATTGAAGGACTACATCGTCACCTGTTTCACTACGTATGTTATATACCATATCCTGAAGTTGAACGAAAGTATGTTCACTTGCTATAAAAAGAAAAAAAAATAGTATATTACACACCGAGAGAGGAAAGTAGGACATTCCAACCCGTGAGCGTATCTGTACCTAAAAGTTTGAATTTGTTGCCTCTGTTTCTGGGAAGAATGGCGCATGCGCTATTTTTTATCATTTGTTTTTTCATAACAGAATAGAACGACTTTCTTCCCTGTAAACAGGGCAGGAATTTAAACCTTAGGTCCACGTATGGTTTACGGTCGGGACAGTAAATAAATTTTTAATTTAATTTTTTCACATTCGAGGTATGCAAAATAATAGTAATTGTTGAGGAATTTTTTAATTCTTACATATGATGTAAACATAAATCCATTTCACGGAAACGTTAGCCCATTTTTCGTTAATCTTGTAAAAATTATCTGGTGTAATATTTTCATGTTCTATTGTTGAATTAACAGGGAAATCGTAAGAATCGAGGCATCCGTACCATCCTGTGTCACCATAACCTGGTTTATTTCGTGTGAGTAATACTTTCCCTGTTGCACGGTCTTCTATTATCTCTACTGATGAAGTAGGAATCTATTTTAACGAATTATGATATTGTTATATAATATACTAATTTAAATGCAGATGGTATTAAACTAATTATCATTGTTTATTATTAACTTACTCCGCTTGTTGAATTTGTAGGATAAATAAATTTGGGATTAGAACTGGTACAAATCAATTCCAGTGGCTCATTTTCCAATAATTGAATTTCTTCAACATCTACTGATAAGTCGGGAAACTTTGCTAGGGATACTGAAATTCATTTTTTTTTCATTAAATCAAATCCTACCAAAAACAGATTCTCTGTATAAAATCGCGCCAAGTACACGTTTAAAATTTTTTTACAATTAAAAAAAGATTCTTCTTACAAAAAAAAATAAATTAAATCGAAAAAATACCAAGTACCTAATGTAATTCGAAATCATGGAAAACATTTTCATAGAATTGAAAAAAAAATTGAAAAAAAAAATTTCAATGTACTTGAAGTGCCTTTAAACTGAAAAAAAAAAGAATATCATTCAATTTTATAAGAAAATAATTTATATGCGAAATGAATTCTAGAAATTAATTTTGCTTGAATAAATTTAGTAACGCACACCAAGAACATTGAAATTTTTTTTTTCAATTTTTTTTTCAATTCTATGAAAAGTAAACTTGTCGCACGCAAATCTACTTGTCGCATGCAGAATATCGTATAACCCACAAAAATGTCGCGGCAACAGTTGAATCAGCAAAAAGCTACTTGGAGAATAAAACATCGAGCACTAAGATAGTACTCATATCGCATTAATAATAAAAAAAAGTATGTTCGATTCGTGCGGTGTTGCCGATTACCCACACGAGCAAATTTGCTCTCGTGGGCAATCGACAACTTACCGCACTAGTTGTACAATATACTATTCCGAATACAATATAATGATTTATTTATATATTTATTCCAACTTTACTATAATTTAAATAGATAATTTAAAAAGTATGTAATACATTGATTTATAATTTGAATTATCGACTAATTATCGATAAGATGCAATAAATGTTGTAAGATCTCATATGTAAATGTCAAATGGAAGTTAAATGCGTGCCTATTTATGTTTTTCAAGTTCAGTAATTAATTAACAGGTGGCGGCACTTGAGGCCACTGAGGACATAACGTGAGGAAACTTTCCTAATAGCACAGTTTGCTTTGACAAAAGTTTACTTACAAAATTGTCCTTGAATTTTTCGTCAAATGTCCGTCAACTTCGGACTTTTCCGTTTTTGACGACAACTTATATACAACCTGCCATACAATTTGACGTGAATTTACTTCCCGAATTAGAATCCAAATTCACTTCAATAGTCAACGAGAAAAAATTGTTCGTCATTTTTCAGGCAAAATTTACATCAATTTATTGTTGACTTGAAAAATTGTGAACTATTTATCCGTAATGTAGACGTTTTTATGTATAAATTTGCTTATTTTCAGCAAAAATTTTTTTTAGTTAACTTTTGAAGTGAATTTGCATTCTAATTCGGGTGGTAAATTTACATCACATTGTTTAGCAAGTTGTATGCAAATTGTCATCAAAAACAGAAAAGTCCGAAGTTGACGGATATTTGAAGAAAAATTCAAGGAAATTTTTGTAAGTAAACTTTTGCTAAAGCAAACTGTGCTATTAGGGTAGTTCGGCCAAAGACAGCCAATGACAACATCTGTATCTGTCATCGCGGTAAATATTATATGATTTTGATACCACCTAGCGGATATAACTAGATAGAACTTAAGAAAATAAAAAAAAAATTTTTTTGGCAACCCACAAATAATATTTTTGTGGTATATATATGTATATATGTATGCGAAATCAGGAAACATTAAAAAAATACAAGTAAAATTTGAATGCGAAATGAATAAAAAAAATTCATCTTAAACATTAACAAGGATTTATTTACATCATTGAAATCTAAAACGTTCTTACATTCTATGGATCGTCATCTCCTGATATGATATCGATAATTTAACTACGGATTGTTTGAATTTTACATCAGAATTTCTATTTAACTCAATGAAACTATAGTCAAGAATACATACTGAAGCACCGCTGGTGGCGCAAAAGTGAATCATTGCTATAAAAAATTTCAATGTTTTACTGAATCATGGCATTTCTTATAACTTTTTATTCTCTGGCAGTGCCCTTTTCGCATGAAAAAATTTATAAAAGTGTCTAAATTGGGGGTGCTATAGTATATGCTGGCCTAATTTCATTATTTGAATTAGTTCTCATAACTAAAATGAATAAATTTTTATAATTTTAAGACGAACAATCAATTATCTTTCGAATAGAGAAGGAATTTTCTAAAAATTTATTATTTTAAAAAAGTTTTTAAAAATGAGAGCTACAAAGAGCCAAAAACCACTATGTCTACGGTATAGATACACGGTAGGCTCGCGCCATGACACTTCACACATATACATGTGTTTGAACGTGTACTTGGCGCGAGACACTACCGTGTCTCCTGATTATCAATTAATGGAAGTCAACAAGCCACTACGAAATAAAACAAAATAAAAAACTCACCACAAACATTAAGAAGTATGGGTACTAAATATTTAAAACCCATGGTTTTTTTTTTTTAAACAAAAATATCAGTTACTCAATTCAACGTATAAGATTTTCTGGTTCTTTTATTCAAAAACTGGCACTAAGTAATAATTGAGAAAATGTGAGTTACGGATATTCCGCTGACAATTTATAGTAACGCATTGTATCGCGTCATTCAGTGATTCGTCAAATATAAAAAATGGTGGTCAATGAATAATAATAAAAACTTGGATTAGTCTGTATTCAGGTGACCTCATAATATATTTTTTCTATAGTCTATAAATTTAAAGGCAATTAATGACAAAGGAATTTGTAAGAATTTCGATAATGGGACTAAGTAGAATTGATAAGAATAATAGTTTTATTGACAATTACATTTTTTATTGTTTACCTGGAAGAAGTTTTAAAAAATATTATAAATTTCAATTGCCAACAGTTTTTCAATATTTTATTTTTTACTCAATTTTTTTTTCAGTTTAATTTTTATTATTGGAAATATAAAAAAAAATCTGTCTGTTTTTTTAGCTAACGCTTTTTCTTTTTCTAATTAATAGCAACAAAAGAAAAAAAATTATGATACATTTCTTGCACGTATTTCATATATTTTTCAAATTACCAACCCGATTGCATGTGCGATCGTAATTTTCATTTTATAGAGTGAAGGCAAATAATTTTATCAGAAGTAATGTTTATTTCATAATTAAGATTTTTTTATCTAATGTCTAATTTTACAAATTCCATTCACTGTTCAATTAGCAATCGATTTTTTAAATTATCTAATATCTCAGTCATCCTGATTTCCAAATTACTGTGACGTCGCTTTTCTTCTTTTTTGTCCTGCAACAAATAATCAATTATGCAATCAATTAATTTACAAAGATAACAAAAATTAGCACACAGAAAAAATTTAAATGCATTAATTAAAAAACGAAATTAAATACATAAATTTCTGTTTTATTACAGCCAATAAAAAATTATTACAACAATTTACAAATTTTTTAGTTATTTCTCGACCGGGTTCGAGCCAATCGAGCAGAATCGATATTTCTTTTCATACTTTCAGTAGTCGCAACTTGACCTCTATCCTGATTATTTTTATCATCATCATTATTATTATCATTATTTACAGTTCTAAAATTTCTATTAGCATTAGTCTTATTAACTATTCGCCCGCGATTTTCTGGTCTTCGTTTTCCATTTTCCGATTTTTGTCTGTCGTGATCCCGCGGCGGTATTGAATTCGACAAAGGAGTTGAAGTTGAAGTTGAAGTTGAATTAATTCTGCGAGGGGTCGCTGAAGTCGAAACGGGAGATGAATGCATGGTCAAATTGTCTCTCCGTCTACCTGGAGTACTCGTTCGCGAGACAGTTAATTTTTCCTCCAATTTTCTGGTTGACTGAGACGTAGTTTTAACAACAGGTTCTTCACGTCTTCTGTTATTTCTGGCAGGAGTCGTCGAAGTCATCGTAGTCGGGACAGAAGATCTTTCTTCATGATGACGTTGGTCAGTCGCGCTGCTTTGTTGCCTGGGCGCTATTCTTTTGGCGATTCTTGGAAGCGGAACGTAGTCCGGGTTGGCTCTGACGAAAGATTCGTCGCTTTGTGGGTATCCTTGATTCACGGTTGCGAAATTATCTAGGTTTTGATATGACGAAATGCGTTGCGCAGTTCTTTCAAGAGAATCTGGTGGATAGAAGTATTGCACTGGTTTGTAGTAAGGGTTGTAATTCGCGAAATTGAACGGCTGTTCTACGTAAGGCATGTTTTGAAGCCTTGCATTGTTTCCAGGGGGATTTTGCAGCCTTTCGTACCGAGGGTCATTTTGTCCGTTCGGCTGAGATTCGGCGGACGCATCTTTATTTTCGGAATTTCTAATCTTTTCTGCGGGTAAGTTTTCCTCGTCCTCGACCTCTTCTTCTTGATCATCATAATCTTCCTCATCTTCGTCATCAGACTCTTCGGCGTCTGTCAGGTCTTCGTTGGCGACATTTTGTATCTCCTCATCTCTATCTTCATTTTTCATATCGTACTCGAACTTGTGCTGCTTATTTAGATACTTCTGTGGAAGTTTTTCCACTGACTCACTTCCATTATATTCAAACTTTCCCTTCTGAACTTGGGGATCATCAATTTTCAGCGGCTCAAAGACTCCAGTTTTAGGGTTTCTAAACTTTGCAAAGAAATCGGCAACATTATCGTCTATTCTACCATCGTGTTCTAAACTTTGGCCATAGCTGTTCATCAACTGCCCACGGAAAGGTTTTATTTCAATCGGTAGTTTCAGTCCAAACCCTTCCGAGTATTTCGGAATCATTTTCGAAACGTATTCTTCAGGGCTACCCAAGGATTCCTTCAGCTTAGCCATTATTTCTTCATGTCGTTCATTTTCGGTTCCTCGATTTCTATCGGAATCTTCATTGGTTTCATTTCCGTCATCATTTTCTTCATATTCATTTTTCTGATAGTTTTCGTCTTTTTGTTCCTTGCTCTCCTCAGAATTAGATAATTCATCCTGATCATTTCCATGCTCGTCACTTTGATCTAGACTAGCAGGCTTAGGTCTAAGTACAAATTCAGGTCTCGGTTCAGGTCCAGGCCCAGGTCTAGGTCTAGGTTTTGGTTCAAGTCCAGGTCCAGGTCCAGGTCTAGGTCTAGGTTCAGGAGCTCTTTCATCCAAATCAGAATGAACTGGTCCATCATTGCCAGCATTATTGCTCACAGCTGGAAATGGAGTCGTCACAACAGAAATCAGCGGTTTTGGATACCTCAGATTTTCTGCCAACGGAATAGGAATCGGTACAAAAAATGGTTGAAGCAACGGTATAGGAGATGCCGGCGACACTGGAGGTGTCGGAGCTGCTGACGGAGCTACCGTAGGACTCAAAACAGGCGGAACAGGTGGAGCCGCTGTAGGTCTGCCATGGAATATTCTCTCATACTGTCGCAAGTGGTCAGAAATGTTTGTATTGTTTCCGAAATTCACTACCCCAGTAAACCGCAAAGTTTCCCTTTGCCTCGGAGTCGTTGCGACCGACCCAGTCGGCGCAGAACCCGCACCCGAATTGACAACCCGCTGATCGTTTCCCAAATCCAGCGTAATTGGGCCGAATCGCATTCCCCCAGAATTTGGCAACGAGGCTATTTGTATCGGGGTCGTATTGTAACCCAACGCCTGGACTAGGCCTTGCAAAAAAATACCCAGGGCTCTCTTATCGCGGCCATTGTCCTCGAAGTCAATTTCTACCAACTCAGTGTCATTTTCTTTCCCCGGGAACTCGAGACTAAGTAACGTTTCTTTGTTAACTTCCGTTGAATTTCCATCAACACCGTGCACTTTGCAGTAAAACAAACACACGCCACTAAAAATATATAAAATACGCGATTGCATTTTTCCTGATATTGAATCTATTGGTAACACATGATTTTTTTTTTTTATAAAAAGTTAATCACTTTTCACTGATCGACTCCTTCACTAGAAAGAATGTCTTAGCGCGACTACTAAATGCCAACTAAAGCCGCTTACTCGAAATGTTACAAAGAATAAAACGATTCAATACTTTTTTTGCATAACGCCGGAAAGAAACGTTATGAAAATTTCACTTGCATTGTAATTACGACCAACAGACCCATTGATTTGGTGTCAACCCATGCGAGAAATAAACTCAACTTGGACACTTATTACTATTAGAAAAAAAAAGTCATGCTGAATTTTTTATATTTTATATTCAGTGACATGGAACGCCTGTGATTGTAATGCACTCGAGTAAATACAGGAGTATTCCATAATTAATTATTTTCTGTAAGGACAAGTCATAACTTTTCCGTAATTGGGTATCATTAAATGAAATTATCGAGTATGAGTAGAATCATATTAATATGAATTTTTAATTCCTAGAAATATTTTCCATATGACGATTTTCTGTTATAAAATAGAAAAAAAATTAGAGAGACTTTCGATTTCTGATACAAAACAAGGAATTACTTAAAAGCGATATCGCGGTCTATTGGTCTAGGATTCGGTAAGTGAAAGGTATTTCGGTTTCTAGATTTATAATGTGGCGTCGAGAGTAATAAATTTGTTAATAATATAATTAATTACTTTTATATTTGTTGTTGTGTTGAGAAAGTAGAAAATTTTGTCTGGAAGACCTAGTACCCGATCAGGAAACTAGGTCTCGATCACTTCATGTATTTGTATATCTATATTTAGTCAAATTTAGTATATATAGATATACAAATATATGAGTGATCGAGTACTGGATCTCTTACCGTAGTTTATCTATAGATCGTATAAAATGATCTATAGATCTAGTCGAAATTTTGTCCAACAGCCCCCGAATTCACAATTTCGATTCCAAAGCCGATATCGAAATTAGGTGAAAATTTTCGTCTTGCTAATTTTGAAAGGAATAACTAAAAAAAAACTTTCTAAATTTTTTATTTGAATTTCCATAAAATAGCATCAGCTGGGCGTAATTTCGGTGATATTTTATCTGACGAAATTTGAAAACTTTCTGTCGGGCTAACGGTAATGTCTGTGGATTTCGGTCTCGACCTGTGTCGTATCTATTGAGTTTTTTAGTAGATAATGCGTTCAAACAACGATACCACGAATGGTAAGGTCGCGCTCTCATGGTTGGAAAAAATGAAACCCTTTGGCGTGGCGGGTAATAAAAGCGATAGAGAAAAAAATCAACCCTCTGACTGAAACTACTCTCGGTGTGTCGTAATGGAGTACGAGTAATAGTGGAATTATTTATACTGCATACTTTTGTTTACAACTATCGTAGATTACTTGATAATTAATTTAAGTAAAACGAAAAAATTGTGCACTAATTTATTTTGAATTGTGGAGGCAATAAATATTTATGTGCAAACGTGAATTTTGTTGTGTTATTCTACATACCCTCAATCGATTTTCAATGTAAGTTTTAAGGATATCTTCACAAGCTGTCAAATTTTTGTCCGTTTCCTATAAAAAATTGAGTTATAGTTTCAAAATCGAAATTTTGTTTTTTTCTTGTCTTTAATAAATACCTTTAATATAACAGTAAGTTCTTGAATTTTTATTAGTTTGTCTTGGTCGTCTTTCGATAATCCGCTTGAATCCATTGGTGACATTTACAGAAATTTTTGACACTCAATAAAAATTTTCAAATTCAAAATTTCTATATTGATTTGATTGTTAATTATATTTACTGTGTGTAAGACCTGTATGCTAGTACAAAAATATGTTTATTGATGTGGGGTCGCAGTGTTGTGATACAGTTTCGTTGCTTGGATACATGAATGGCCAATATATATATTTATACGTATATATAATGAATTGATTCGAATAATAATTAAACAGTTTTCGTTCATATCGACTAAGGTTTAATAATTAACTACATTTTTGATGTCCAATAGTCTTTGATATTTTAATTTAAATAGTAAAGGAACTGAAATATACGAGAAATATGAAAAATTGATTATAATGATCAAATTTAAATTTTTGATTATTATATTTAAAGTAAATGTAATTTTGATAAATGATCATAGTCATGAATATTTTCGATAGAATAATTTTACAAAAGTTATTAGTTAGAAATGTCAAAAATAGACTATAATGACCAAATTAAAAATTTTGATCATTATATTTAAATTAAATATTATTTTGATAAATGACCATAGTCATGAATATTTTACAAAATTATTAGAGTAAAAAAATGTCAAAACAGACTATAATGACCGAATTTATAATTTTGATCATTATATTTAAATTAAATTAAATATAATTTTGGTAAATGATCATAGTCATGAATATTTTCGATAGATTAATTTTACAAAAATTATTGGCGTGAAAAATGACAAAAATTGACTATAATGACCAAATTAAAAATTTTGATCATTATAATCAAATAAAATTATTTATCACAACTTTTGGTTATGAATGAATACGTCGATTATAAAACAAATATATACTGGTTTGAATAAAAAAATAGGAGTTAAAATAATGAAAAAAGTCAAAGGTTCATTATAATGATCAAATTTAAATATTTGATCATTATAATAAGATGAAATGGCTTATTAACAATATTAATGTTAAATAAAGGGGGAGAATTTATAGAGACAGTATAATAAGAGAGATAATTATGGCGACTGCTGGCATTTCACATTATTCAGATTCAGAAATGAGGGGTGATCACTCACCCGAGCAAGATACAAGTCAAAAAGGGTTAACCGTGATGATTTTGCGGTGAATAACGACAATAATGGATATCATAGAGAACTGGTGTCCAAACTGGACACCGGTCATTCTGAATAGAGACTATTACTGTCGGAGAGTATTCAGCATCCCATTGTGGACCAGTCTTACTGGTATCTCCTCTTATTCACAGTAAACAAGACTATTCAGTCGAGCAGTGAACTCGGACCTCGGCACGCGAGCCAACAGGTTTTCGTTTACATTTCAGCACACGAGTGATGATACGGAAATCTGGACCCTAACGCGTGCTCTATATCAGGTGGAAACTGGTCCATCTTTTTCAAAATCTATGATGCTTGACCTCAATAAAGTAGATCGTGTTAAAGGTCTCGGTCTTCGAGTTCAGAATTTAGTTTTCCTCTGAAAATTTCTGATTTTCCTTCTGTTTTTTTGTGATTTTAATAAATTTTATGTAAAGAGTTTTTGTCACTTTTTATCTCAGCTTCTTGAAGCAATTAACGAGACACCTGTTAGCAGACGACAGCAAAAGCTGCAATAAAGATGGAAAAAGTTAGCAGTTTTCTCATTTAAACGGAATTTTTATCTCTTGAGTTAAAAATAAAAGAAAAATAACATAAGCTTTTGATATAAAGAAAGCGAGAGGCGGATTGTTGGCTGCACGAGGCTCTGCGGGAAGATGTGGGGCGAAGCGGGACAAAGAAACCGCGTGTTCAATCAAAGGGCAGGAAAACAAAGCCAGCAAGTTTGTGATGTGCATGTCACATGAGACGCCGGAACCGGCCCACATTGGCCACTTCTTTCATCCGTCCATCATCTATCCTGCATACGGTTCTTTTAAGATGCTGACATTTTGTCGTACGCGTTTTACGTATTGAGATCGGCTCAAAACCCTTCTGCTATTTACCAAAACTTAATCGTTTATTCGCCGACGACAATAAAATCAATTGTTTCGTGTAGCCATTGTTTGATTTTCGAACATTAGTAGGAACCTCTATAAGCTATTGTTTCTTGATTTTTCGTGAAAAGTTTGAGAAAATTTAAATTTCAAATTTTTTGCTCTCAAGAAAATTAATTTTCGAAAAATTACTCCATTATAAAAAAAAATTTCATAGTTAATTTGTGATAAATTTTTTTTCAAACGGAAGTTGTGAAAATTCTATAATAAATTTTTCAAAATCTCGTTTTCGAAAATTTACATTTTTCTGTTTATTTTATTTTTTCAATTTGAAAAATAAAATTTTGAAAAACTAAACAATAATTTTCTAAATTAAAGCGAAATGTAAAAATTGAATTATTTTCCACGAGGAATTTTCCGAAAATTTCAATTCCATCATAATTTAAATTTTTCAAATTTCAGATTAAAAAAAAATCTCTGATAAGCAAAATTGTAAATTATAATATTCGATTTAAAAAAATCGATTGGAAAATAGCCGAGTAGGAAAAACCGAAATTTTCCAATTTTTATTAGATGTCATCGAAATTCGGAGCATGAATCAGCGTTTTATCTAAAATAAAAGGAAAACATTCTTCATGAGCAATAAAAAGTCTCATGAAACGCGAATCCCTTATAAAATGGCCGGTATAGAAATCGTAGAAAGCTTTTTTCGTTAAATAAAAAAGTAAAAAATACGAGAAATCCGGTAACACAGTTAATTTAGCGAATGGGGTTGTCTGTCTAGTCCTAACATGGCTACTACTACTCTTTACCATCCGGTTGATCTATTCTCATCGCTCTTTTACCCACACAAAGACACGACCGGAGCCCTCCACACATTCTATCCGAGCCCGAGATATATAGCTATATATATACATATATATACACAGACATATATCCGGGTGATCTCGATGGAGTCTAATAAAAAGCATCCCCGTGCCCGAGCTCGAGGGATGCGGGGTCAGAAGTCCATTCGGAAAATGGAGGGACCACCAGCTCGTCCAACTAAATCTACCCGATACCGAACTCCAATTGTCCAAACTCCCAGCTACGAATTAGAGCTGGCAAACTTCGGGGGGATAAATTATCGCACATAAATAAGGCGGCTATTGGAAAATAGTGTCTGCTTACGTCATCTGTTTTCGGTAGCTGGTAATTTTAATATTCGATTTTATAATGATTTTAGTTGGCAGAAAAGTATGACAAAATTTGTTCGGTCTGTTAGGAAGACGTATGGGAGGCGGCTAGTCGTGGCCAGGGTTTCGACTCGACTTCCGACTTTCTCTGCAGAAAACATTGAGTCTGAGGGTGCTGGTGGCCTTTACTGTACTACCCTCATACTCTTACTTTATTTTATATGTATGTATATGTATATATATATATATACTTTTTCTCACTCCAGAGTTCACCGCGCAAAGACGCTATAAATTTAACTCGACTCTCTTACTTACACTGGTCTCTTTTCGACTAAAATATTATGTAGCCCACGTAATCTTAGCCGAGTTGCGAGGCGTCGATGCGTAAATTCTTTAAATTTTACGAATAACTACTATTGTCAAAAGCAAATTTAATAGTCGTAGAGTTCGTACAAAAATAATTAACGTTCGTATATGAGTCTGAAAAGGCCCAAAAAATTTTTTTTTAACTCATAACCCATATGAGGATGGATGAGGATGACACTGTCTATGCATTTTTATGAAAAGTGGCCGTAACTTTTTTTCTGTTAGAGATAACTCCATACAACATCAACATTTTTTGTTCATTTTGATGTCCTCTAGTAGGAAAAACCCTAAAAAGTCCTGGAAAAAATTTTATTTTTGAGTTATCGACGTCGGGCAGATACGGGCACATACGGGCAGATGACACTGTCTATGCATTTTTATGAAAAGTGGCCGTAACTTTTTTTCTGTTAGGGATAACTCCATACTATATAAACATTTTTTGTTCATTATGATGCCCTCTAGTAGGAAAAACCCAAAAAAGTCTTGAGAAAAATTGTATATAGAAATCAAGACACGAATACTGAAAGAAAAGTAAAAAAATTACTATAATGATCAAATTTCAATTTTTGGTCATTATGATCAAAAAAATTATTTTCTAGTGATAATTTTGATAACTCTCGATCAAATTAACACTTCAAATAGTTATTGTGCCATAACGTAATTGAAACGACATTTTTAGTTTCCCTTTCAGCGAAAAATCATTAGAATAAAAAATCTGCTTGCTAAAGCAATTGATCGAATAGTTACGTGAAATTCCGAGCAGCTCGCCCATATCATTGGGTAGCAACCGAAAAAAAAACTGATAAAAATCATACGCGATCGAAATTTGTGGCCATAAATGTTTGGTGATTCCGGAACGGAAATCTTGGCCCCAAGGCTCGACGAATCGAATCTCACAGAAAATTTAACACCCCTAAGAAAAATATATTTATAAACGAATGCCCATTTCCAATTCCATCAAATCTCCGGCCGTCGCATCTTCACTCATTTTTTTTTCTTTCCTTTTTATTTTCTTATATAACGAACATGATCCATTCAATTTTACGTCAGACTGAGTCGGTTTAAATTAAATATTTTCAGAGGTTAACTAGCAAAAAAAAAAAAAAAAAAAAAAAAGAAACGTAAATATAAATAACGAAAAAATAAAATCAAGGATGTCAATATAAAGTCACAATACCCAGAATTCTAATTGGCTCTATTTTTTTTATCATTCCACCCCCGACTTAATATTTCATAAATTTATTTATTTACATAAATAATAAAATTTTTTAAATAAATTCTTAACATAAATAGACAAATATCAGGCGTGTTTTATAAGCGTTTATATTTTTAAGAGAAATAAAAGCTTGAGATATTTTCCAACTACAAACTAGACAGATATCACAAAGAAGAAAAACCAGCTCGCAGAGTATAAAGAAGAAGAGAGTGAAAAAGAGAATAAGTTACCCCATTGGAAAGTCGTAAAAGCGCACGCGATCCTGCTCATAAATTAGGATCGCGACAAAGCACACACCGGACTGACTTCCCCAAATACTCTCTTCTATCTCCGTCTCTGTCTCCATTTCTCTCTACCCGACATATCCACACATAACCGGACTGCATGGAACAGAGGACTAGATCCAAACCCAAAATGAGGAGATAAAAAATCCGGCATACAGTAAACAACTAAAATCTGTAAGTTGTAAAAATAAACGCAAATGCTCCTCTGAATGGAGTCATCATTAAAGACGTTAAATTTTACGTAACGGGCATTATAACCGCAGCAAGTTTTTTTACACGGTCTCGAAAGCTCGCGGTTACAAATAAAAGCCATTTGGGTGTTGGTATAAAATATAAATATACGGGCGGCTATATATGTACATATACATGTATGCATAATATGGATATGGAGTGTGGCACAATGCTCGTGTAAAAGCTACATCTTTGGGGTGGATAGAACAAGGTGGGTGGGTGGGTGGATGGGTAGACGGTTGGTAGTAACAAGAGCAATACGATTTAAAGAATTCTGAGCACGTACCCAACCAATGCCAGCAGCCAGGCAGTAAAACAAATACGCGCAAAAGCTCACCAGCCTTTAGCTTTAGGACTCTGGCTACTATTTCTATATTATATATATATGTATATGCTTCTAGGTTTCTCGTTACTGATATTCTGTCAAAGAGCAATACCAGTACATATATATATATATATATACAGAAATAAAGTATTTCTGGGTGTAAAAATCTTTACTCGTCCCATGAAAATTTTTGCATTGGGAACCCGAGTCAAAAAAAAAATTCGGATTTAAGTCTCAAAGTTCTCAATGAGGTTTTTGAGGAGTGATTTAGAATCTGACCTCATAGTTCTCATTGAGGATTTTGAGTACTAAAGTAAAGTTACTTTTTGGGCGACAAATAAAATATTAAAGGAATTGAGGCTTTTAAGGACTAAACTAGAATTTGTTTTTTGACTTAGGAATTGAAAAAAAAATTTTTAGAGCAATAAATCCTTATTTCTACATATATATATATATATTGACTCTACAGTTGCAGTACTAGTAGAGTTATAACTTAAGTTTTAGTTTTTTTTTGTGACCTGACGTGTTTGCCAATAGCTTGGACTTTTAGACTTCAAAGCTGTTTATTTTAATCAGGTGAAGAATAAATATATAAAAGTAAGAGGACAAATTATCATTTTTCTTTACAAAAAATATTTAATAATTTTTATTTATTAATTTATTTAAACGGCCACTTAATGGTAAAAAAAATAAAGTAGAATTTAATAGAGAAGCAGCAGGAGTAATTTTTGGTAAACGTATTTAGTGTTTATCTCATGCTGGCTGCTGATCTCGACTCCATTCACAGGGTCCTCATTTATTGAGATAAAGCCACATCTTGGCTGTAACAAAAAACCATTGAAATAATTAACGAGTAAACTAATTATCATAAAGTATTAACTGAATTCAAGTGGCAGCAGACCCAGACGTATATAGACCGAGATCTGCCGTCGTCGTCTTTTATACAGTATATGTATATATATGCACATATACATTACCGAGTAAGTGACAACGCTCGAGTAAGGAATAACTTTCTGAATAGGTGATCACGTAAAATGTGATTTAGCAATTCTCTGTACCTCTCCCCACCCGTTTCCACTCACTCCAACTCTTTCCCCCTTTCCCTCTTCATCCCCCTTTCCAGTTTCGATCTTGGAGTTCAAATTGAGTATAGTTCAAGTCTTACTCAAGAGAGAGCCAGGAACCGCCACTACTAATCCAATTCCCGTGATCCCAAAACGTCCTTAGGATGTAAGGATGAAGGTGCTGGATGAAAGATTAGTTAAATCACCTAGAGGCGATGCTACAGTATCTTACCAACACTCTCTTCTTCATCTATACTGAAATTTGTATATCCATTATAACTTTTAGTGCCAAGATGACCAGATATTTAATTGTAAGTACCGAAAGTTTGAAAAATTTTTTTTTCTTATAAAAAAAATTTTTTTTAAATTCTTTTTTTTAACTTGAAATTTTTTGAAAATTATTTTTGGGTTTTTTGAAAATTCTAAGTACGAAAAAAAATGGATCTGAAATTTTAGAAAATTTATTTATGAGGAATCGGTGAATTTGAAAGCTGGAAAAATTATTTTTTTTTAACTTGGAATTTTTTGAAAATTATTTTTGGATTTTTTGAAAATTCTAAATACGAAAAAAAATGGATCTGAAATTTTAGAAAATTTATTTATGAGAAATCGGTGAATTTGAAGGCTGTAAAAATTATTTTTTTTAACTTGGAATTTTTTGAAAATTATTTTTGGATTTTTTGAAAATTTTAAATACAAAAAAAAATGGATCTGAAATGTTAGAAAATTTATTTATGAGGAATCGGTGAATTTGAAAGCTGGAAAAATTATTTTTTTTAACTTGGAATTTTTTGAAAATTATTTTTGGATTTTTTTAAAATTCTAAATACAAAAAAAAATGGATCTGAAATGTTAGAAAATTTATTTATGAGGAATCGGTGAATTTGAAAGCTGGAAAAATTATTTTTTTTAACTTGGAATTTTTTGAAAATTATTTTTGGATTTTTTTTAAATTTTAAATACGAAAAAAAATGGATCCGAAATTTTAGAAAATTTCTATATGAAGAATCGGTGAATTTGAAGGCTAGAAAAAAATATTTAATTTGAAATATCGTAAAGTTTTAAAATATTTTAAGTAAGCCCGGGAGTAGCAAACAAGACGGCATAAAAGTTGGGGTGAGTCTCCCTCAGTGGCAGGACAGAGTTGCCAACTCGGTTGGGAAGGGGCAAGGGCGGCAGGGGTTAGTTGTGTAGCGAGACGAGGGTAGGACGTTTGAGGTCAGTTCGGGGCGGTTTTTTCGACCCTCAGACTAGCCGGTCTCGCTCAATACTCCGGCGATCCCGGGTGTCGTGCTGACCAATGCCCTGCTTGCTACCCCCACCCTCCACTTCGCTGACCAGCTCGCCTATTGGCGCAATTCCTGGTCCCCGCACCCTGCTGCATTACACAACATTGTATCTCAAGTCATATCAATACAAAGGAACTTTATAACTCGAAACTCGCTATCGATCGTTTACTTCTGACTGACACTCGGTTAATTTTTTCATCGGGCAATTAAATATTCACGGGTTCAATTTTTAACGCAACCTCATATCTAGAATCCCGAATCTTTATTAATTATTTTACTCGGGTTATCGTACCGATACCAACTGATCAATGAACTCCATTGACTTATTTTTCAATTAATAAAAAAAATTCATCGTCTTTTAATTTAATTTTTAATCCGTCTCATTTGAACGCTTATTCAAATTAAAAATTTCTTGTCGACCCTCTTCTACTTTTTATTGCAAAATTTAGATAAAAATTTTAGGAAAAAAAAAAAAATTATAGTGACCCATCATACCCCTAATTATTTTTTTTTTCTATAAATTTCCGAGCTCACAAAATTTTGAAATTTCTTCTTTTCAAACCAGAAATTCAAGTCGGGCTGCATGGGATGTCCAACTTGCCCCTAGAAAAATAATTAAAAATTGTGAAAAACAAAATTTCATAATAAATGATACGTCTCTGGTTGGATTATTCAAAGTGACGGTAAAGCAGATGGAAACTTGAAACTCTGCCAAAATTCGTAGCAAGTCTGAACTTAAGGACACCTTAAAGTTTGCCGAATTCGATCGGATATGCCAACACGAAGAGTTAGCTGACGTTACTGGCTGGTCTACTGTCTCATCCGTAGCATCCATAGTGTTACCAAAAGGTTCTTATAACTATCCACTATCCAGTAGCCCGCAATTCTACTCCGTCCACCCCCATTCCCACCCCCACCCACACCCTAACCCGTACCCACATCTACTGTCCTTGCAAGACTAGTTTTGATCTTGACTATAGACATTTAAATTCACCCTAGACAACTTTGAGTAGTTCGAGGGTTCGGGCGAGTTATCGAACAAATAATCTATTTTATTTATTTGTTTGTTTGTTTATATTTTACAAGCATTAGTATTATATAAGAACGAAGAATGAAAATAAAAATATTTATAAAAGACATTTAGATTTAGATTTAGATCAAGATGTGGAGAAGTAGAGATAGATTTTGGTTTGTTTTATTTTTACGTACTGGCAGATACGTTGGATCCGAAGCCTGGAGATCTTTGGAGTCTGGAGACGCAGGCTAGGCGGGCTTATCGCGGCTCGGAGGATGAGGAAACCCGAGGGACGCCAGGCTCTACGGAGCGGGATCAAAGGAAGAATTATCAGGGTTGTGAGCGCGGTCCGGGATTTGGTCTCGTAGGAGAGACTTACCACATGTAAATAAGCTCAGCAGGCCTTTCTAGTGTACTGGGTAGCTGCTGGGTACTGGATACTACTGATGGTGAGCTGTGGATGTGAGCTCGATGTAGTGGTACTGTCGACCACGGCTCTATATAGTCGACGACGGCGATCTTGTCCTACGTAAATAACATTTTTTATCCCAGTCAAATAACTCCTTTGTTGGCTGGGGATCCACGAGAGGGATTCGTGATTTCTGTTAAAATATACTTGGATATAAATATATGTGTAGTTGTTTTTTGCTGGGGTTGGTAGAGAGATTTTCGTCAAATTTCGATATTGGCTTGTTTTTATTGGCTTCAATTTTTGGTGATGATTTTTAATTGGGTGGATAATTTTGAAGTGAGCAGAATGTAGAAAAGAAATTTTAGTTTATTGAACGTACTCTGGAGTCGATATTTTGTGAGACATACAAATTTTGAGCAGTAGAACAAAATTACTCGATTCAAAAATTTCCCAAAGTTTTCAAAGGGCTGTAACTTTTGAACTATTGATCCTAGGAGTTTTTTTAATCAGACAAAAATTGTGGGGAATTAAATTTTCTAAAAGTTTAGTATCAGTAAAAAAAATTGTAGGATCGATATTTGGAGAGATACAGTGATTTGAAAATTATGAAAAAATAATTATATATTAATTTTTCAAAAATTTCCAAATTCTTCAAAGGGCTGTAACTTTTAAACTATTGATCCTACGGAATTTTTCAATGAACAAAAAACTGTAGTACATCAAATTCCCTTTCTAACGACCACCTCTTTTGTTTATATATCTCATTTATTTACTAATATATCACTAATTGAACTTTGAGTCAAAAATCAAACTCAAAAATATTTACCCTGTACACAAAAAAACACAAAATTTCATATTTTCTCATACAGAAAAACTCGTGATATTCTTTTTTACCCAACATATTTTTTTTTAGCAACTCCGTTATTCCTCTGGGCATATCCGCCGTAAAAGGACTCAAGCTCACGACTCGACATTTCCTTTTATTTAAAGTATGCAAAAGACCAGGGCACTGCGCGCATCCTAACGCGCCAGCTCGATCCACCAAATCAACCCTTATACGATCGCCTCCTTTACGACCGGATCATCCAAGGCCTCAATCGACATTAACATTTTATTTTATTCCCAATATCATCTCCACCTTCTCACCCTCCTCATAAATACAGACACATATTCGTCCTCATATTCTCTCTCTCTACCTTCAGCTTCGTCTTCACCCCATTCCTAGAAAAATAATTTATAAAATAATTATTAAATTATGCTGGAGTATTTACGAACAAAGAAAAAGTGCAAATAATAATAATAATCTCAAAAAAAAAAATAAGACGAAAAAATATAAATGAGAAAAGTCACAAGAAGAAGTAGAATAAGGGAGAAAAGAGACTTTTATTGGCCCTGACTTGGCGCCCCAAAATGCTTGTCGTTTGCCTCGCAGATTTTCATATGTTTTCATTCACTTGGAAAATTACAATGCTTTACAGTATCCGGTATAAATTTTATTTTATTTATTTTGTTTTTACTCTTTCTTTTTTTTTCTTCAAAAAAATTTTTTTTGAATCCATTAATTAATAAAATAAAAAAAAATTTATTGCAGTATTTTATATAAAAAAAAAAATAGGGGTGTCATATTGTAACAAGGATACGTACATTTATGTGAATAACGGATATATAAGGGTGCGTCTGTTTCTTTCATTTTTTTTTTATTTTCATTTTAAAGTTGTACCGCGTATAAAGAAGGCCACAAGTTGCGTTAGAATACCATTTGGACAGAACACGCGTCGCGGGGAAAGAAACACATACGCACATAAAAAACATATTTATGTCTCGATGACATCGCCAGGGTGGACACAAGTATAATATATCAAAGGGAATCGATAACACTTTTTTTACTTGCCGTCAAATCGTGATACGGATTCTGTATGCTTTCGTTATTTACAAATTTTTTTTTTTATTTAATAGAAGCTTCCATTGAATATTGTCCATTGATTAAGTAAACACTGTTAGAGGCGCGATAATTATTTTTCAAGAGATGCGTCACGGGTTAGGTCGGTTTCGGAACTAAGCCTGACGATTTTAAAACTTACAAGGGGTTGAGTTTTTGAGGTGAGTCGAGCAACCAGGTACGCATCCCCTCCATTATTTAATTTTATTCATTAGGATTTTTCAGCGGGAACTATTTTTCCATTATATAGGGAGTGGGGCAAAATGAGACACCGTTTTTGAGGCTGCAAAAAAATATAAGATGTCGGCTGTCTAAATGTACTAATTTCGAAATTTTGACCAAAAAAAATTCTTCGTTTATAAAATAAATGATAAAATAAAAAAGTTTTACATCAAACTATCTGTCCATCTTTCCCATTGATTACGAATTTTATAAAATGAACTTTCATAAAAATTTTTTTGTAAATTTTCATAAGAAATATTTTGTCTCAGCTTTTTGGTAAAAATTCAAAAACGGACCCACTGTTGAGATGACCAACTTACCCCATATGTTTTTAAAGACTTAACATTTACCAAAAAATTTTTTTGCTGAAAAATGGTGTCTAATTTACCCCACTCCCTTAACTTGGAGTCATAATTTCGGTAAAAAAAAATATGGTAACCATTTTGCCTCGTATTTTGAAATTTAATAAGTAAATTTAAAAAAAAAAGTGTCGTATCTTAGCTGAGTGTATGCAGACTCAACAAATAGCTCGAGTCTTCAGAGATGAGTTTAACTTTTTAAACTAAAATCCCATTTAACGGAGTGCCAGCCATAAAAATACTTTTGTCCTCCACGTTATGATTTACGAGGGCTCAGTGACGGGCCATTCGTCCACCCCCCTCGGACATCACGCATCGCCCCCTCGGTTCTTATCGCCGCGGAGCAGCGGCCATTTAAAAAGCTCAAGCTCAAGCTCCATCTCCGTCCCCAGGTCCCAGACCCGCGACTAAACGTCAATTTTTCCGCCTTAAAAAAAATAGTTGCCTGACTTGTCTTTTTTAAAATAAATTCTGGCGGGTTATTTTTTATTTCACTTGGTATTTTATCACAGGCAATCTATGGAGCCAAAGTAGCCCGGGATAAACTGGTCATATGTATTCTTATGGACCGCCCTTTTTATGGCGCTCAATTTATTTTGAAATCGAACGTAATGGTGGTCTGTTTACGCCTCTACGAGTCTTTCGATTTCCCGACCCCCTGTTCTTAACTTTTATATATGTACTTTTTTTTTACACATACGTATTACGGGGAAAGTCGACCCTAGACTACACAGACGCTAAAAAATTCAGGGAAATATTAAAATTGCAACATTTCAACAGCGCGTACCCTAAACTTTCATTTTTTTGACACTTTGATTATTTGCTTTATTTTCCACAGTTTAAATTTTGTATATATCTATATATATATGTATATATGCATATAACCAAAAATGTTGTTACTGGCAGTAGAAAAAAGACGTAAGAGTTGGCCGTGCGCGACATGAAAACCGTATTCTCCTTGTGGTCTTAAGCTTTTCCTTGGATTTTATTTTATTTTTATACTCTTTCTCTCCGTACTTTACTTTACTTTTTTTTTTTATATGCATTACATGTTTGGGTATATGGAGTTGTAAGTATAGTAGATAATTCGCTGGAGCATGATCCGAGGAATAAGAATATGAATTTTTATATTTTTTTTTATATATATTTTTTCTCTGTAATCCAAGACGATTCAAATATGCATACATATATATATATATATATTTTTTTTTTTTTTTTTTTTCATACATAAATCATATGAAAGAATTTTTTCAAAATTAAAAGACTAATTTTTATTATTTTCTATAAAAAAAATTTTCAAATAAAAAAAAAAAAATTTATAGATATATATAAGAATATACTATATGATTCAAGAAGAAGCCTTTGGTATAAGAGATTCGATTTATCTCAGCATCGAATGGATCACGCGCTTTTTTACGCTTCCCCAAACTCTTAAACTTTTTCGCGTATCATTTTTCGATCTTATATCGCGCGGCTACCGAAGATGACTCGTCGCGTTCCCTGCGTTCTTCAGTCAGTCAGCTCTCGACATATCCTATCCGGCAAAGAAGGGAATAAAAAAAAGTACATAAGCCTACTCGACTATATAAAATATCCCCTGCTCGATATATCCCGTCCCATATTGGACGCACGTGGAAAATAAAATTCTTTGTGCGCGAAATCTCCTCAAGAGTCCTTTCCCGAAAAGGATATTGTCAATTTTTTACTATCGACTCGGCTGATTGGGCTCGTGCTTATCTGCGGGATCTGTAAACTCAAAACCGATTCACTCGATTCGAATTCATTTCCGGTATCGCTGATCTCCTGATTTGATAATCAGTCAATTAATTTATTATTAGCGCGCTTTGGAAATTTAAATTTGTGGAAACTCTTTGCCATGAGTCGCTAATGCTCCCAATCAATCTATATATTATGTATGAAAATTTATATGGAGAGATATAGAGAAGACAGAGGTATAAGCTAAGGACAAGCTTTATAACGATCGATTGCCACGAGGTGTATCCGAGGGTCGCGATAGCCGCATCCGCTTCGCGAAGCACAAGGAGAAATCGTCGAGACGAAAATTCCTTTCTATTTACTGTACTGTCATCTTCGAAATTTTTTTTTTTTTTTACCTTATAAACAATCTTATTTTTAAATTTATTCATATTTTTTTTTTAGTTATCAATTGCATTAAAAATTTATTTATTGACATCAAATTTTTAACTTTTAACGATACAAAAGTGACACTTCAGTGGAAATTATTAATTTTTGTCCTAGATCATGTGAATTTATAATTTGAAATTAAAAGCTTTAGAATTTTTAACCAGAAAATTCAATGGGCAAATATAGTAATGGTATTATTGAGGTCACTGGGGTAAAATGGGCAGGAAATCAATTTTTTATGGCAAGAAAAATTAATCAAAATATTTTTTTTTATTTATAAAAATATATGTGGGGTAAAATAGACGGCAGTAGGAAATTTTTTATGAAAATGGGGTAAAATGGACCGTCAATAAATTTTTCATAACAAAAAAAATTTTAACAAAACTTTTTTTTTTATTTATAAAAATATATGTGAGGTAAAATAGACATGCAGGAGGTAATTTTTAGGAAATAGGGTAAAATGGACAGTCAATCAATTTTTTATGGCGAGAAAAATTAATCAAAATGTTTTTTTTGCATTTTATGGGGTAAGTTAGATCTTTAAAAAAATTTAATAAACATATATATGGGGTAAAATGGACTCATGAAAATGAATTTTATTCCTGCACTTGCTAAATATAAAATTTTTCATAAAGTATCGCCTCATTTCTCGCGAATAAATTTTTTTCTCACGCGATTCTGTTGCAACAAAAAAAGTACTTGGATCTACAAACATCCATTTGAAGCTTTAGTTCAGTAATGATTCTTCAACCCTTTGGACATTTTTAGTCAAGGGGTTGGTTTCGCAGAGAATGCGAGCTAGAGTTACCAATCCCAGGTATAAAACTTGCGAGTGAATACAGCCCGGGCGAAAGGGTTGCGCTCGACTCGACGGTTACGCAAAAATATCGCGGGTAAAATTTTAAATATTTGAATTAATCCCGGTGCCGACTACCTGGCTCCTCGGCGGCTCTCTCCCTCGAGCTCTTTATGCAAGAGCTCATTTTTTATTTTATCGAACCTTTTTTGCATCTGGCATCGGGCGTCATCCTTGTCCTGGACTACCAACACAATGTTACCCCGCATATAAACTAAAGCCTCTCCATGTTAAATTATGTTAATGGATTATCCTTTTTGTGCATGTAGATTTATTGAAAAAGCAGGAAGAGCGAACCAGGCCTCGGCTTTCCAGGTAACAATTGTCGGCCCGCACGAGCTCCGAGTCTTTATTTTTTTTTTTTTTTTTCTTTAGGCCCCTTTGTAACTTTCGTTGATACGCGCCTCGATATTACGCATATTAAACTGTTATTTTATTTATTTAATGTATCCGAGGATCGTGTGATGGATAGATTGTAACACATCCAGAGTTTTCACGGCAGTTTCCTGGCTCGCAGCTCGATATCTGGCTACGAGGATGCATACATGGTATATATGTATATGTGTATGTATATGTATTCCGAGGCATGAATTTACCGCGAAAGGGATGAGCACAAGCGACAGATGGGTTAAAAAAATTTTGAAAAGGATTAGGGATGCGGTGAATTATCGATCCGGTTTAAAAGTTACGCATTTTTTACTTTTCCGTTACATTTTTTCATTTTTTACTCTTCATAAATTTTTAATCTCAATCTGACGTATCGAGAAATCTGTCAAAATTTTTTTTCTACAAAAATTTCAAATTTTGATTAAAAATTTTAACAAGACTGTTCTGAAAATTGACGACAAAAATTTGATAGATTAATTTAGAAAATTTCTTTGTTTGACTGTAAAAAAAAAAAAAAAAATTTCGGGTGAAAAAAGTCAAGTAGTAAAAAAAATGAGTAATTCAAAGCGACTATTGTAAACGCGTAAGTAATAGATATCAATGATGGTTAGACTGATAGTGATCTGTTACGAGGACTCTTTTTCTGAGCACTGGGGTACTTTTGCCCGAGTCAAGTAGTCACCAGCGAGTCCGTAGATTTCGGATAATTTAACGACGCGTCCGAGCGCATTCGAGGGCTCTCAGCTTCAGATCTCAGCTCCAGATATGCATTACAAATTTTTTCACGGATAAAAAGTATTCAAAGATCACTTGCGCGTCAGCGTTGCCCCGAAAATTTTCAAGATGAAAAATTAACCCATAGAAAAAAATAAAATAAATGTGTATTTTTTTAAAATTCGATAAAAGAGCGCATTTGGACAGTAAACGTGTTTTCGTAACCAATTTCCGGACCCCAACATCCGGGGTCGAGATTGCTGGTACTCGAGCATCGTTTTCGTAGTTTTTAACCCAAAATCAGTACCGCGACCCTTTTTCACTGGTAATATTGTCCCTCACCCTCGCCCTCGACGTCCTCGTTCCATCCTCTATCCATCTACGTCTTTATTTTCTGAAAAGCGCGTAATCTACCCCAATGGGGTGAATCGAATAAGCCTGCTATTGACTCGCGTTGGTTACTAGCCGACTGAGAGGCAGGTTGGTCACTGCAGGTACACACCACTGACATCTAATCTCCCTTTTTTATCTAAAAAAACTTTATGTTGCCCAAAAAAAATATTGTAAACAGGGGAATTCCCTCACATCAGGTGTCTAGTCAATTGTCGTATTTTATTTCCTATTAGAAAATAATTTCACACTTTTACGAAATTTTATTGTTGACAAAAAAAAAAAAAGTGCTTAGATAAAAAATTATTTACAGTAATTTTATAAATATAATAAATAATTAATTTTGTTAATTAAAGAATTTCATTTTAATTATCAATTTATAAAAGTTGGAGTTTAAAATGAAATTTTGGCTAAAATATGGAATTTATGTAAAAATTTATTAGAATATTTTTTGTAGGAAATTTAATTCCCTACAAATTTGTATTGATTAATTTTTTTGATATTTTTTATATTTTAGCCAGAATTTAAATTCAAAGTTTGAAAAATGATTTTTTTTTAGTGTAAAAAATTGTTAATTTAATTTTTTAAATTTAATAAAATGCCGGGTGTTAATTTTAAAAAATTAGTCTCGGTAGTGAAGATGAGAAATTGAAAAGTGCGTCATCTGGGATCGAAAGCAACCCTTTGTTACTTGATCACCCTTGCGTGGGTTGGAATAATTTTCACTCTGACATCTTGGCGCTGATTAAATTACCAAATATCCAAATTAATTTAAAAATATATACATAAAGTATATAAATATATATCGATTAGTTTGCGAGAACTGGATGTCGAGCCCATTTATTGTTGTATTCAAATTTGAATGCGTGTCACACGGGACCCAGGTACCAGAGTCCCAATTCTTTTCATTAGCGATCTGAAGTGCCTGGGCCCTAGAGAAAGAGTTTTTATTTATACATCAGAATTGGGCCTTTAGGACCCAAGGGGTCTAAACCCTTTTGGGTTCTATACCTGGACCCCCACCAGATTCAATCTCAGGTAAGATTCCCGGGGTCCTATCACACCTTCCTAGACATTTGTAAGTTCTCTTTGCTTTCAGTATACTTTCAAACTTATTCTCGTAAACATCTTCTTATTCTTCTGCTAATCTCTATTATTAGTTACGCGCAATTTTCAAATCTAAGGTAAGTCAATTTCAAATCTTAAGAATTATTTTTTTTAATTTTCATTTTCAACCCCAAAAATTAATCACGAATTTTTTAAATTAAATTCAAATAGTGAATTAATCATTTTTTTAAAATAATTACAATTAATTAATAATTGAAATTAATTGAAAAAAATGTGTCTATTTGAAAAATTAAAATTTTTATTTTTGGTCTAATTTTCAATGAATTTCAAAGTGAACTGAAGTGCGCGGAAAAAAATATGAGTAAATTACAGTCGACTAAAAAATTTATTATCAATTTTCTTTTATTAATTACTCAGATATTTTACTTGATATAATTTTTATCTTAACGTGAAAAATTAAATACTCGACTTAATTAATTTTAATTAATAAGAGAATAAAAAATTTTCTTACAATTTTCTGTTTTCAATGAATTTCATTTAAGTGACAGTCTGTAAAGAAAATATTCATTTTGACAATCAAATTATTAAAAATTCATTAGAATACCAGTTTTTATTTTTTGTGAGTCCGTACCAGTTTTTTCAAAATTTTTTTACTCTAAAATTATCATTCTTAAATTTTTACAAAAAAATTTGAAACCTTCCCGCGACTGAGAGCTTTCAAAAAAAAATATTAATAATGCAATATTTCAAAATAAAATTTCTCAATAATTTTTTTCTCGACTGAAATTTAATATTCATCATAATCGATAGTAATTACAAATTAAATTGATATCGATACCATAAAATATTTTTTATTATTTAATTTTTCATAAATTTTTACTGTACATAAAAAAACAAAATGGCCTGGAAATAATGCCACGAAAATATAAAATTGCTCTGATAGAAAAAAAAAAATATCCAAGAGAGTTCGTATAAAATCGTTTGGTCAGCATTTTTAGGGCGATAAAGTGCGACCCTAAAGTCCAGCCGACCAATCAGATTGCATTGAGCCTCTATATATTTTTTTTTTATCGATATGAGGGTGGGTTTATCTAAGGGTGGAATAAAATGGCGTTAAATATTTTTTTAAGTAACACATATATGTATATATATATATATATATATAATTTTTTTGTATTTTATAATTTAATTGTTCATTTAATCAGTGGTCGGGTAGTGGGGGTGTTTATTTAAAACTCATGAATGTAAATGATGAATAGACTTGGGCATTAAGAAAATCGTCTTCCCGACGATGGAAATACTCCGGATTAAATTGTCGTATTGATTAGTAGAACATATATATGAGAGTAGATAAGGTTATATTTTAGACGATTGCCATAGACGACAAGATTTTCAATGAATCGCGTCCCTGTGGTTTATTTAGTGTCTTTGTTCTATCAGATCGATTTAAGTATTAAGACATATCCGCAAAACAAGATGTCTCGTTATGGTTTATTTCGTTTTTCACAAATATTTTATCAGCTTCACGAGTCGTACAAACTAAAATAGAGAGCCGCGACAAGATATTAGTTATCTATTTACCGTTGAATGACACTTGATTCTTTATTTTTTAGCTTTCGAAGTGCAAAAATAAATTTCGCTCTAATTTAATAATTGGAGCAAAAATATCTCGGATTTTATAAACTATTCTTGGAAAAATTACAGTAATTATAGTTCAATTATTGACGACGTAATTGCTATAGAAAATCGGTTTATTTTTTTATCTAAATTTCTTTTATAAAAAACGCGGGTTATTTTGTATTTTTAAAATGTTTCTGACATTTTTTGCTTTATTTTTATCTGGACACATGTAGATTTCTAATAAAAGTTATGAAAAATTGTTAATTTAAAAAAAGCGACGAAAAACAAAAATTAGATGAAATTTAAAAATTCAAAATTTTGAATTTTCCCGCTCGATATTTAGAATCCCGAATTCTATTTATTTACAAAAAAAATGAATTAAATTTTATTTTTTGAATTGTAAAATTTTCGCAATTTTAATAAATTGCGTAGAAAAAACTAAAAAAAAAATCGAGAAAATTCAAAAAACGATTTATATCCAAAAATAGCCGACACTTCGGCTGCGATCTAAAATAAATTCTTATACTTTTTTTTAAAAATAACTTAAGAAGATATAAAATATAAGATCTCAAGTGGTCATGTGTGTCCAGTTTTTTGACCCGCGGAGTGTGTCCAAGTAACCCAGGGTCTCTTGGTATGACCCAGAACTGCCCATGAAACGGAAGTGCGAAACTAGTTTTGACACTTCGACCACGTGCCTCAAAAGATTATTTTTATAAATTACGCCCCGCAAAAAATACAAGATATCATATTATTCCAGATTTTTACGTCTTGTTGTTATCACTATCACTATTATTATCATTATTATTATTAATATTATTTGCACAACAATAGAGGACTTGATAGGAATTTATGCATATCAATAAAAGTGGCGAAAATAATGAAAGAAATATTAAAAAAATAATAATAAAGTACATAAAGGATATATATGTATATATATGAATATATGGGTGCTTTCATGCAAAAACTAAGATGCCTCTTGTTATCCTTGTTATCTCGAGTAAGCGGCCGGTGAATTTATATACGAATTTATGTGTATCTTGTGGAAATAGCCGAGAGCATCTCGTTAAAAGAATATTTGTATCCATATATATATATATATTTTTTTTTTATATACAACCACACTTATACATATACACATATTTATATACTGTATATATTTGTACTTAAAAAAAAAATAATGCAAACATGTGCATTTTTTCTCACGCATGTTCATAATTTATTTATTTTTTTTCAACTTGAAATTTATTTTTTTATATTTCATAAATATACTAATAGATATTTCGAGGTTTCATAAAAATGTTTTTTTTTTTTTTTTTCATATATTTTATTTATTTAAATCTTAAAAAAAAAATTTAATGCAATTTTGAGTTCAAAATTAATTTAAAAAATTTTTTAAAAATTATATATATATATATATATATTTTTTTTTGGGTTGTTATAAAATACAGTGATAAAAATATTAATAAATTTATTCATGTAGAAGATTCAGGTAAAAGGAAATAAATAAAAAAAAAAAAAAGGGTTCAGGTATGACCGGAATTTAGCGACTAGTTTTTTTCGCCATATGTTCGCTCCGTTTTCAGGTACGATCGTATATTATCCCAGACAAAATTCTTGACATACACGGTAGCACAAAAAAATGATAATAATAAATTCAAGTTAACTCACTGAACACGAGTTATGTAATAGTTTTTTTTTATAAAAAATTTTCTGAGGTAAAAAAAATGGTTGGAAAAAAATAGACGTCTAGTTCGTGTCCTTTTACTTGAAATAAATATTTAGTGAGTTTAAAATAGTGATAAGTAATTCGAATGTGTGTGCGTTAGTTTTATGTGGCAATTTTGGGAAAATGTATGTATAAATATACTGTCGGTTCGGTGGGCGTATAAAAAACAGGGAAAAAGAGGGAAAATCAACGAATTTAAATTCAAATTCGATGGGGCTGGCACCCATGGGACCTAGACGTCAACCCTTGGTCACTTCGAATGCAGTTTCAGGTCTCGCTATACCTTCTTCAATTTTTCACCGACTCCGCCTGCTGCCTCCTCTCTCGGGAGTTACTACCGAGGGTTCACTGATATATTTTTATTTATAAACATATATCACGGAATAAATTTAACCGCCAAATTCAAAATTTTTAAATTATTTTTTAATCTCTTTATTCATTTAAAAAATTTATTATGATCACAGGCGCGGGAACTTTAAAAAAAAGAAATCCGTGTCATCAATTTTTTGAAAATCTCTTCCAAAATTTTGCAGCTCCAAAAATTAAAAAATTTTTTATCAACTCTAAAAATATGAGTTACGTGTAATCCTGATTATAAATTTCTCTTAATTAAATTTAAGATAAAAATTACAAAAAAGTAAAATTTTTCAAAATCTCACAGGAAATTTTTCAAAATTTTGAAAAAAAAAATAATAAACAGAAAGCGCGAATTCCATTTCTTTGCTCTCCCTAAAGATTTTTTTTGCAATTAATATAAAATTTAAAAAAGTCAATACTGTCCCGATATTTGATAACAATAAAATGATACAAGAGATACAAAACCGATACAGCAATAAATATTCAATGAATTTCTGGCCGGGTGGGCTTTTACTGGCGCTCATTTTTTATTATTTCATTTTTTTCAACAGAGCCATCCCCATAATAAAAAAAAAATGATAATAATAACAATAATAATGTCACAGAGTATAAAAAATATAAGGTAGGAAATAGCAGAGCGGATAGAAAGGGTGATTGGAACGGGTGCATGCACACAGACGGGCGTCCGTCGGTCGGTCGGTCGCTCGGGTGATGTCGCGCTACAGAACCCAAAACAGTTTGCTTCAACTAAAGTACAATTCCATCCAGCATCCAACATCCAGCATCCAGCATCCAACATCACATGTATGCTCACTCGTACGCGCTGTCATTTATTTAGTTATTTATTTTCGGTACGTGAGAGACCGACGACACGTACAAAAATTTCAAATGTCCGTGGGATCGATGTCGAATTTTTTATTTTACTTTTTCCCGATCGCGGATTCTCATTCTCGCTTACACTTACACGTACGATTTAAAAATGCATTGTGGAGTCGAGTGCGGATTCTTTAACCCTTGCATGCCTGAATGATGGAGAGCGTGTTTTGTGCGTAAGGGGAGGGGTTGCACCGGCTTGAGAAGACCGTCAAGGGGCGCTCGTCAATATAAGGGTGACATACGGGATTTTTTTCAACAGATAAAAAAAATATATGTATGTATGTATGTATAATAATAAAATGACAGTCCCTTTCACGGTGTGAGGATTACAACGGGATTTTGGTTTTCGCGTTTCATCTGGACTAAAGCGGATTTTCTCATTTTCGGAAAGGCATCATCCTTGTATACTATAATACCCCTTTATTGTTATTATTATGGTTATTATGTTTAAAGAGTTTTTGTTGTCATTATTAACTATCGTATTTACTTTTGTTGAAAATAATGAACGGGGTCAAAAAGTGTCGTCTGAAAAAAAATATATGTGACTCCGTGATGACGCATTAATTTTTTTTTTTCATGTGTACGCATTTTTTAAAAATTAATTTACGCATTTATAATTTTTTTTTTTTAAATTCATATAAAATTTGAATTTTTTTGAAATTTTTTATGAATAATTTTTTTGAATTTTTCTTGGCAGTTAATTAAAATTTTTTATTTTTTACTTTGAAATGGGACAAGCCAGGGGTAAAATGGTCACAGTCAAATTTCGATAAAAAAATTTATTGACAAATTTTGTTTACGAAATGTGAATTAAAAATGATAGTAAATTTTGTACCAAAGAAGATAATAATAATAAATAGAGTAAAGATACAAAAAAATGTTATGACTAAAAAAATGTTTGTGTTAAAAATTGTACAATAGGAATGTTTGTTTGGACAACGGTTTTTTTAGCCCCGTCCTCCTTTTTCCATACAGAAGCGCCGTGGGAAAAGAATACTATACATAACTGAAGCTAAAGCTACGTAACAGCAAAAAGCAATTCATTTTAAAGCATATATATATATAAAAAGATACACATATATCGATCAAAAATATATTAGTCCTCGATATGACAGTGCGGAGTGTTTTTATAGCGAGAGTTCGGGGCGAGTGTTCGCAGTCACCCATCTGGGGGATAAAAAATCATTTTTTTTATTTTTAAATCCATTATTGTCCAAAGGATTGCATACCTGCGTAAAAAATATTATATAACTCGGTACCTGTATCACAACAAAAAGTATAATGGGAATAATGGGTTCTCCAAATTAATGACCTGACTATTTCCGTAACCCTAAATTTATTATTTAAAATTAAACGTTAATAAAAGTGTATTGCAGTCTCATTAGATGCTTATTCAATAAAAAATATAATAAATTTGTTACAAAATCAAAAATCGTGACAGGGAAATTCAATGCTCAAGACATTTGATGATTACTTACTTTTATTACTGATATTTTATTTAATAAATTAGATAAATATATCGCCTAAGATTTATTATTTTAAATTTATAGTGCATGGAGCAATTTGGAAATTTTTGAAAAATATATAATTCAGTTCAAAAACTTTGAATGGCGGTAACTCTTAAAATATTCATTTAAAAAAATTTTTTATAAGGACCAAAGTTATAGAAAATTTAATTTGCTACAACTTTTGTCTTATTAAAATTTACCGTAAGATCAGTTTTTCAAAAGTTACAGCTGTTTAAAGAGTTTGGAAATTTTTGGGAAAAGTATACATAGTTATATTTTTGTTAACTCTTCAAATAGCCATATCTTCTAAAATATTGAGTTTACAAAATTTTTTATAGATACTAAACTTGTAGAAAATTAAATTCCCTACAATTTTGATATTCACAAAATATACCCTAGGAGCAATAGTTTAAAAGTTATAGCGTTCTAAAAAATTGGAAAAATTTTTGGAAAATATAACTTTTTTTCTGAGACTTAAAATAACTATATCTTGTAAAATATCAGTTTTATGATATTTTTCAAAGAATCAAAACTTACAGAAAATTCAATTTCCTTTCCAATGAACCCCCTGACTATCCAATTATTTTAAAAAATCATTGAAATATTCCCAAAATAAAAAAAAAATGCAGCCCAAGTCCAAAATTACCAAAAAAAGTCTTAATTACCAAAAATAACAATAAAATCTCTTATTGTCACAACACTCAAGCAAAAAAATATATTCCCCATAATTATATTTGATCATAATTTACAAAGAAGTTCGCATTTCTCTAACTCGCGTGTTATTGACATGACTGAAGGCGCTCGGTATGAAAATTTTTCGTGTGGTACAACAAAAAGAATAAGAATAAGAGCCATAAGATGAAAAAGGAATTTAATATTAAAAAACTGTCATTCTGTGTCGATATGAAAATTCCAGAGACAGCGGCTACATTTTTCCAGCTCCATTTTTTATTTTCCCTCCCCTCTCCTCCCAATCCCGCGGTCGCTACTCTTTCACTTCCTCATTTTATTTCTTCATTCATTCCTCCCCCACTCTTCCCCCTTTCACTCATTCATTCATTTCTTATTCACCAAAATAATAATCAATTCAATTACAGCTCAAGCTTTTAAAAAATTTACTTCCAAAATAATAAAAAATGTTTAGTTGTCTCTAGACCAAACTGGAGCACGATAAGCGCGATTATTACCCTCGTAAAGTCGAGCAGTACACGGATGCCGGATATTACAAGCTGAAAGCTCGTTAAACTTTACCGTGCAATGTCCAAGATATTTTGCTCGACATATGCAACCATCTCAACATATTTACATCCTTGTATATTTATATATTTATGTAATATGTATATATGCATGTGTATGTATTTAATTCAAATAGAGTCTAAGTATGGGTGTGTGCGGACATGAATGTAAGCTGCCGAGCCAAATTAAGACCAAATACTTGAATCAACAAAACCAAATTTTCATTCTCCTGTCCCATGGATTCTGAAATCTTCGTCTAATACATTCTGCAAAATGCTAAAATGGTTGACACTGACTATGATTTTGAATTCAACATGTCAGCTAGTCCTTGAAACTACGCTCGGGTACAAAAGCTCAATGTTTTAAACTCAAGGGTATAGAAATACTGAAACCCTTCTTATTGCAAACCCTGTGACGTAATCCTAACCCTCGGACATTATTTTTAAAATTAAAAACCATTTGCTAAATTAAAAAATACACTTTTAAGGGTTTAAACTTTGACAATACAAATTTATTACTTTTATGGGGGCTAAAAAAATATTTCATTTTATGGCGACGGTTATGGAGGATATTGTTAGAAGCTATTGGCAAAAGTAAGCGTTTGAGTAGATCATTCAAGAGGAAATTTCATTTTTCACAAAGTTGGTTTATGGTTGAAATTTTAAAAGTTTGTTTTTGGCAAAGTTACGGCATTTTGGTGACATTTTGTTTTTTGGGCTGTAGCTAGTTAACTATCGACTTTAGGAGGTTTTTTATAGAATAAGAAAAGATGGGAAATTAAATTTCCTACAAGTTTAGTTCCACTAAAAAATATCGTAGGATCATTTTTTGAAAAGTTACAGCAGTTTTAAGATTCAGAAAATTTTTTTTTACAAAAGTGGATAGTTTTAGACTTTGATAGCCGTTATCTTTGAAACTATCGATTCTATGGAATTTTTTAAAGAATACAAAGTTATAGGAAATTTCATTTCCTACAACTTTGATTTTTATAAAAATTACCATATTATCAACCGTTTAAAAGTTACAGAGCTTCAAAGACAAAAACATTTTTCGATTAAAATAAATTCCATTTTTTAAGTTTTTGACCAAAAAAAAATTTTCTTCATTTCCCAATATTTTAGTTTTCAAAGTAGGCTATAATCAAACAAACCAAACATACAATCAATAAAAAAAAAGTATATAATAACAGTAATATAAAAGTGGTTTCAGATGAATCTAAAAAAAAAAGAAAAAAAAACCGTATCTCAGAAAATGCAAATGCTCGGGGCATCTGGCAACAATGGCCGTAGTGGTCTTGCCCCTATTTTAAGGGTCTAGTTGGTTCTCGGTCGGTTTTCGGGGGTGGTCGGTGGCGGACGGTCCTCACCCTTGCCCTCAGCCACTAGACCGGAGACGTAGCACAGAAAACGAGTAGAGTAGACGATGTAGCGGCTAAGGCGATGCGAGGGGCATAGAGAGCCACCAGTGTAGTGCCGGCAGAGTGACGTGGTTTGCATGGAAAGGTCGCGGGCGAGGGTGAGCGGGACGGGAGCCGAGTTTGGCCGGCCATGCAAAGTAGGGAGCGAAAACCCAGCCGGGGGATTCAAACCCCTGATAAGGGTGGACAGCCACGATCGATTAGAGGGCTACTACCTACTTCTATCCTTCGCCCCTTCCCTTCTCCCACCCCCTCATCCTTCCGTCTTATTCCACCTACCAACTACCTTACCCCCACCCTCCTCTTTATTGTCCCCCTTTCTCATCTCACCCTAATTTCAGCCCCCTTTTATATATTTTATCTCACTCCGTCTCTTAAACCGCCTGCCCAAACCCAAAACTATAGGCCATCTTTCATTCGGCCGCATGCCTTAAGATCCTATCCATATTTCTGGCTATTTTAGTGTCGGCCTCTTGGCCTCGCGCTCTGCATCCCATTACCCACAGGCTCATAAACATTTTACGTCTTTTATCATTCATATAATATATACTCCCAGACCACAAAAGATTTTATTTCATTTAATTTATCACCAGTTTTTTAAAAATCATTTCGAAGATCTTCACTAATTGCAAACATTTTGACGTCAAAATTATAACCCGTTTTGGAGTCGAGATATCTCGGTAATTATTTGAAGCGGACGGACGCTTAGGGTGGTCATTGAAAAGGAAATTTAATTTCCTACAACTTTGGTGTCTATAGAAAAGTCGCTGGAATCAATATTTTAGAAGATATGGCCATTGCAAGGCTTAGAAAAAAAAAATGGTATTTTCCAAATTTAAGAAATTTCCAAATTCTTTAGAGGACTGTAATTTCTAAACAATTGACTTTACGGTATTTTTTAAAGATACTTAAATTTTAGGAAATTTAATTTACTACAATTTTTGTTTCTTATAAAAATTCTCTAGGGTCGATATTTTAAAAGTTACAGCCAAGTTGGTCAGTATGTTTGTTTTTGATCGCATGAAAAAATTTGAATTTGAAAATTCAAAATTTCTGTTCCCGCGTAAAATAAAAAAAAATATTTGGTGATAAAATATAAAAATAAAAGTATAAATGAGAGTATTTCAGAGTCTAGTGGTAAATTAGTCGATCTTATTATCTGGGCAAACACTTACCGGCTCCATCTGTATTTGAACTTAGCCTACGATGTTTATACACGAAACGCGCGAAATCTATATTTACGCAAGCAACCACAGATACAGAATCTCCTCAGACTCAGATATACTAGAGGAGCCTCCACTCACTGAGTAGAGGAGCAAAGAGACTATTTTATCTTGTAGAGTATGCCCTTTAGGCGGTTATTCGACCTAAGAACTTTTGCACACACCCACACCCACACACATACACACATACACACACGCACAGTATCTAATCTATTTACTCACATGTGTACAGAAGGAATTCAATAGTCGATAAGAGTGTAAAAAATAAACCCGATTAATTTGTAAACTTTTTTTATCGATTCCGCGGAATCCGCGAATTGAGAAGCGCGGAGACGAATTTCTCGGTCGGTGGCACGTCGATTACGTGTTATTTACTAAATGTGTGTGGTTGTAATGCTGTACTAGTGTGTATTGCGTTTATGTATTTCCGTCCGGTGGATCGGAGTAACCGAGCGATCGTAATGGCACTTTTTCCACGGCCATAAGGGAGTGATAGATTTCGCGTGCCGGGGAATGCTTAATGGAAAAATCCGGGGTTGTCACGTACAGCTTCGTCGACGATACGTCACTACTTTTTTATATTTTATTTTCATTCCTACCTTTTTTTACGTTTGGAAATTCTGTAGAATTCAACCCCATGGGGTAAAATTGACAGGTTTCCTCGATAGAACTCAGGCTAAATTTAAGGAAAAATTTTTTTTTGAACTGTAAAAATTTATAACTCGAGATTTAGTGGACCAAAAAAAAATTACTTATGTTCATCTTGAAGATCAGACTTTTGTCGATTCAAAACACACCCATGTGATCAAGTTTTGATAATTAGGTGCTGAGATAAAAATTAAAAAAAATGTGAAATTCGCACGTAGATCAAAAAAGTCAATTTCAAAATTTTATTTTCAAAAATTTATGTCTAGTATATTTTGAACCGAAAAAAATATCATCTAAATGCGAACATTCAATTTTTTTTTTCTAAAAATTTTCATTCAAAATTAAAAAATTCGAAATTTTCGATTGAAGCAAAATTTCGAAAATTGATACCTCGACCAAAGGCGATCAAAAATTCTTCATATATATTTCAAATCCCACTTAAATTTTATATTTTCATTACCACGAACTCAAACCAGTCCACTAACGCCATCTAGCCGCCGCCGTCTACTAAACTCCGAAAACTTTCCCACATCGGTAACGTAGCTCCCACTTTTTATTTAATTTAAAATTCAGCCAGGGGTTTTCATTCCTTCCAAATTGACATTTCGTACCCTCGTACCCCAACTCAACCCTCGAGCCTTCCCCTTTTGTCCCTTCCCTTTCCACAAAAGCCTAGACCGTGCCCTCGTACAGTCCCACCAAAAATATTTCGCAGCTCTGAAAATATTTCTCACCCTTTTTCCCACCTAAGAAAGTAATAAATAGATAAAATAAAAAAATAATTATTAAAATAAAATTAAAAGTTTGCAGAACCGCAGACTAAATTCTGGATCCAAAACTCCTTGGGCGGTTCTCGACACGCTGGGACTGATTAATTTAGCAAATTAACTGTTCTTATAGTTTCAGTGTTCGACATATAAAGATGTCAAGTTGCTATATATGTATGTGTATGTATATATGTATATATATGTTAGTTGTTCGTTAGTTAAGTTGGATGTCCCGCAAGTTGGTCGCGGAGCTTACGGTTCGCGAGCTGCTGAGACGAAATGATGAGGCGGAGCAGAACAGAGCTGATGCTCTAGAGTTGGTTCTATTCGTTGGTTCGTATTCTGGGAATCGAATTATAGGAGTCAGGATATTGCGTAGCAGCCTGCGAGCCTCAATTGTTTTAAGTCGACATCTCCGGGACGAGATGTGCAAGTCCGGACATTGAATTTGAACTAAACTATCGGGTTGGGTATCGAGTTATCGGCAATAACTTTATGTCTATAACTCTCCTGTGCTCTGTATATATGTATATATGTGTGCATATAGTTTTAGAGGGTTGAGGATTGAGGGTGAGGTAAGAAACATCATGTGTATTTACACCTTACGGTTGTAAATTGGGACGTCCGATTGGGGCGTTTCTCATTTCGCATCTAGGAAATTATTCTACGCAAATTTAATTATTTACTTATAAGTAAAAATATTTACAAATTTATTTTTTAAAAATTTTATGACCATGAAGTTAACAGGCAGTTGACAATTTTTGGATTTTTATTTTTTTTTAACAAATCCATTGAAAAAAAAAAAAAAAAAAATGCACATGTAGAAAATTCAAAATACTATAGGTGCAATTTTTTTGAATTTTTTTTTTTTTTATATATTATCGTTTTAAAAATATTCAAAAATTATTAAACGTCGGCTAACTGCAGTATTGCGAAATTTTGTTATTTTGCCATTGGAAAATTAATTGAGAAATTATTTTTTAAAAATTTTTTTACGGAAATTGATTTCGAGGCTTTCTAAAAAAAAATTTCAAAAATTATTTCAATGAATATTTAATTCAGTACAGAGAAAAAAAAGATTTCTTGGCTCAAGAAAATTTTTTTTCATTCCAAAAAAATTCCCATTTTCAATTCATAATAAAAAAATTTTCTTAGGGCGAGTAAAAATTTTTCGTGCCAAAAAATCCTTTTTTTTTGTGTATAAAAATCAAATTTTTTTTTTATTTAGTTAAAAAAAAAAAAATTTGGAGTTAATTTTTTAAAAACTCGATGGAAATCGATTTCGAGGATTTAAAAAAAAATTTCACTCAAACTGTCTAATTCTCGAAAATGTTGCAAAAAGAATTTATTTAAAAAAAATAGTAATTAACGTGAATAGAGGCAGGAGCAAAGCCGAAGGTAGACAGTAGAGACCCTCGGAAAATTAAATCGTGAGTGTCAAAGGGTCGGCTTAATATTATCCACTAACGAGGAAACTTTTTCGTATCCGTTAGCTGGGTGTCCGAAACATCTTAAACACAGGCAGGACACACTGGGTATCGTAAATTCAAAATGGCGGGCATTGGGGGCGAAAACAAAAGCCTCGTCGGGGTCGGCTGTCGGGAGACTTACACGTCTCTGGTCTCTGTGCCAGCCGAAGGTATGACAGCCCCATCCAAGATAAAGGGAAAAGAGAGAGAGAGAATGACAAAGAAAGAGCATAAAAGCTGTAGAGTTGAAGAGGATAGCGGCAACCCTTTAGTAGCGGGCGATATCAAGGGGTAGATGGCGGTCGGCTTTCCGCCGAAAATGGCGGACCCAATTAAGCCAGTCTATACTTCGCTGGCCATCAACTCACGAGCCACTTGAATAAAATAAACTTAAAAAATATAATTAAAAAAAATTTATTAAAAATACTACGTGGAGTATTCACTGGAGCGTAACCAGTACCGAGCAGAGCAGAGAGTAGAAAGTAGAGAGCAAAGAGCAAGTACTTGACTATTCTGACGACAAAACTCCTCGAGTTCCAGAGTCCGCAGAAATATTCGAAATTAAAATGCATCTAAAAAACTTTACTGTTTTGTATTTCATTGCGCCCACTTGTCTGCCATGACATCGTTACTGCGATACTTAAAAAAAAAAAAATATATATATATATATGTATGAGTGGATTAATTTATATGAATGTTTGCTTTCAGGTGGTTCTGAGGTCATTTTGTCTCCTGGTTATAAACTGGAAATGTCAGATGCGTGACCTAGTCCAGCGCATCAAGTGGTCAAAGGGATGCTGGTACATGGACCTATGAACTGGGAGATTTAAAAACATGTGTGACGGGTTTATGATTTATTTTGTAGTTGGGATCCAAAGTTGTTGAGTAATTAGGGGATTGGAGTGAAATGAGACTTTTTTTTAAAACGTGGATTTATTTGAGATGAGTAGGCGGGGTAAATTGGTCAGTCATAGAGTAGCCGGTCGCCTATTTTTTGAAATTTTATTTTTGTGTCTGGTTCATTTTACCTCTTTTTCGAAAAATTCTGATATTGATAATTTTTTTTAATTAAAGTGACATTTTTTGAGATGAAATTATTTTGAAAAAAAAAGTTTTGATTTTTTTGAGGGTCAGTATAATTTTGATAAAAGTTTGATGCGTTGTTTAGAAAATCAAATTACGCGTAAATTTAAACAAAAGTTTTTTTTTAATTAAATAAAAAAAAAAGTAATTTTCCTCAAGCCTTTTGTTAACTTGAATAAAAAAAAAAAACCAGGATTTAATATTTCTTCGATCGTCGATCCGTGACGACATTGTCTCTGTCGTCTCGTCCTCGTGGCCGCGGTCTCTAGCACTAAAGATAAACAAAAGACGCACGTTACGCACCACTCCCCCGCGGATTGTATCGCGCGTCAAAAAATTCAATTTCACTTTTTTTTACCACCTCACCCCTACCCCACTACCAGACACCGACTCTCCTTAATTTAAAAAATAATAAAAAATATCTAGACCCGCAACTGGTCAGTCTCCGCGCCCTCAGTCAAAAATAAAAAAAAAAATTGGAAGCTAATAAATATTATTCCTGGTAATTATTTAAAATGTACATAGAATTTAATGTCTGTACGAGTGATAACGTAGTAAAGAAGACCGAGAGAGGGAATTTTCGAGGGAGAGTAAGTGCGAGGGTATAAACATAAAGTGGAGGACAAGGTTTGAACGGGAGTAGAATATTGCAGCAGCGAGACAGGGATGGAGAGAAATAAGAGAGATAAAATAGTAGAGTAGTGTGTTGGCGAGTAATACAGCAGAGTACAGAGCACAGAGATGAGAGAGAAGGAGTTAGGGGTAGTAGTAGCTTGGCGACACTCAACGTCTCCTCGAGCTCTTCTACAAGGGTCCATCTCGTAGCAACGCCCACGGGAACTCGAATCGATAGCGACGCACTGCTCTGGAAACTATGAATTTTAAACCATTTTTTATATTTACATCAATCATATATTATTTTTATTTAAATACCTCCAAGTGCTGCCATTTGGTGGTTGACTTCTGTTTTCTTTTTTTTTTTTTTTTATAAAATAGGGTAGGAGTAGGGGTGATTGGGACTCGGAACCAGGGATGGATTGAAGTAAAATTTTGTTGATTGTTGAGTTGTTTAGGCTCTTTTTGGGTAATAACTTTTGTTTTAGTGGTAAATCCGTGCGGTAATAAATTCTCGGCAACTACCCGCAAGTGACGGGTAGAGTCTACCCACCCCACGGTATATATAACTTGACTCAGTTCCCAAAAGACTGTCTTATCTTTTTTATACGTGTTTCACGGTTTAATTTACAGCTGGGATTTAAATTATCAGAGCACATTTTTTTAGTTTTATAAAAAGTTACTTTTTCGTTCAAGGTCGGGTTTTTTAAACTTTTAAATTTATTTTCTGCTGTGACTGATTTTTTTAATAAATTAATTTTAATTCATAAAGGGGTGGGGGAGGTACGGGGAAAAAGAATTGAAATTTCTCTCAAATTTTGTGGATGAGTAAAAAAAAATTAAAATGAATTTTTGACACCAGAAATTTTCTATGCGCCTGTAATCTAATCCTGAAGTAAAAATAAACATAAATTTTTGAAATTCGATAGCGTCGAGCGGGAAAATAAATTGGTGGCTGCGATGAAAGAGACTGATTGCCGGTGTTGTAAAAATTTGTCTACACGGGGATTGTGGTCACTCAGCAGTCACATAGATCAAGCAAATCCAATAACTCGTTTGCACCCGTCGATCCTGTTTCTCCTGCACAACATAATAAACTATAACACGCGGTACAATATAATACAGCATAACATGATATAATATAACACACGACCCATCCGGTTTACTTCAATTTTTTATCCCCGCGTTTCCCAGTTTAGTTTTTAAAGCTGAACTTTGCCCCAGAAACAGCCCCGCGCCTGTCAACACACAAGGCGCGCGCTCGCTGCTCCACATGATTAATGCCTCGTGTCCACAATATTTTTTTCTTTACATCAACAAAATTATATTCACATCACGATAAACATCTACACTTTATTATTTTATGTCTATTGTAATTATAATGACATAACAAACTTCAATTAATTATAAGTATTCTATTTGTTTCAGATTCAGCCAGAAAAAAATGTATCTAATAATTTAATCAATTAATCAATTAAATTAATTAAATTGTAGGGGCAGTCGTCAGGATTTTTAGAATATTTTTTTCTATGAAAATAAATTTTGAAGTCGTAATTAGATAATTTTTAAAAAATTTGAAAATTAGCGGGAAATTCAAAATTTGGATCATTTTTTTTTATTAAAATTATTTTATTTCGATTCTTTTAGTGGATTTTTAATTTCTCGGCATAAATTCGAAATTTTACGATCATTTTAAAAAATTTTGAATTCCGCGGGAAATTTGAAATTTTTTTTCGTTGCGCCTTCAGCGATTTTTAAATTTTAACAAAAATATGAAGAAAAAAAATGATTCTCGACCACCTCAAGGAAATATGACATCTGATTTCTATTGACGTGAATTTAATTAAAAAAAATTTTCATTCATTTGTTTCAGATTTCAGTCAGAAAAAAATTGATCTAGTAATTTAATCAATTAATCAATTAAATTAATTAATTTAATTAAATTGTAGAAGTAGCCGAGTTATCAGGATTTTTAGAATATTTTTTTCCATCAAAATAAATTTTGAAGTCATAATTCAATAGTTTTTAAAAATTTGAAAATTTGCGGGAAATTCAAAATTTGGTTCATTTTTTTTTATTAAAGTTATTTAATTTCGATTCTTCTAGTGGATTTTTAATTTCTCGACATAAATTCGAAATTTTCCGATCATTTTAAAAAATTTCGAAATCCGCGGGAAATATGAAATTTTTTTCCGTTGCGCTTTTAGTAATTTTTGAATTTTATCAAAAATATGAAGAAAAAAAATGATATTCTCGACCACCTCAAGAAAATATAACTTATCTGATATTTATCGACATAAATTTACCTAAAAAAAAAATTTTAATTTCCTTTTATTTCAGATCTCGTTGCAAAATTTTCCACAGCAAATTAATTCTTAAATTTATAAATATTTAAATATATAATTAAACAAAATAACCCTTTATTTTCCTCTTAATCCTCTCTAAGTCACAAATTAAAATAAAATAAACAAATATATGAAAACGAATATAAATATAAAATATATCTATACATATATATTCCTATTATTAATTTTAATAACAAATACTAAAATACAAAGACGTGTGTTCCTTTGTTCTTGATTATACTATATATTCATATTCATTCAACATATATATCCAACTAATATATACATATATAAGTATAAAGAGAAAGGAGAGAAAGCGTTTGAAGGTGGACTCTCAAGTTTATACCAGGGAATTCCAGGCCTCGGATTACAATTTGGGTCCAAAAGCATTTGCTAAGGGTTGAGAGAGAGTTAAAATGGCCGCCGGCAAAGGGTAGTTTTGCTGAGTATGCTTTAGTAGTTGCAGTAGTCTCAGTATTTGTTATAAGTACTCGTAGTGGTAGTCGTTGCACCAGTGGTAGTAGTCCTGGTAGTTGTGTATCAGTGTAGAGGGTGGGTTGAAAGTGAAGGGGTTACCAGCGAACTGAGCTATTCCATTCGGACGAGTGAGAGAAAGAGAGAAAGAGAGAAAGAGAGAGCTCGGTTGGTCGGTCGGTCGGAAGTAAGGGTCGCCGGAAGGGGTTGAAGGCGGTAGACGCTAGCCACAACCCCTTAAGGGTCTCGTAGCCAACCTATTCGCCTTATTCATCCTCTTCTTACTCATAAACCCATATATATATATATATACAACCTATGTATATTTACATTTCAAGTCCAAGACTTGACTGCCATCTCACTCGCGCTTTTATCCTCTGGCATAATTTTCACCCTCTTTACTTCCGCTCTCTCTCTTCTTCGTTTGCTTGCTAGGCTTTCAAAATTTGTTATTATTTTTATTCTGCTAATTAATTCGAGCTCGATTATATTTCTCTTGAGTTTAAAAAAATTTTTTTCTCTATAGAAATTTTGAATTTGAGGAACTGGAGTTCCGCGGGCTGAGGGTCGCGGGTCGCGGGTCGAGTCGCGGGTAAGGAGAGTTTTGTTTTAAGAATGTGGAGATAGGGATGGGTAGGGGGTGGGATGAGAAGGTTGTTTACTCTTATTCTCGACACCGCAAACACGGCGTTGGACTGCGTGGAATTTTTACACCCTGGGGCGCATGAGAATTTCGCTGTTAGTGAGAGCTATTTCTATGGGTGCTGAATAAATACGAGTGTGGTGTGTGCAAAGGGTAAAGTGTGGATGAATTTCTGCTGGCTGTGAATTATTTTATTTTATTCTTAAATGTGTATGTCTCGGGTTTATGTTTGCCAAGATTTTGGGTTAAGAATTTCTTAGTTAAGATTTTAGTTTTATTTGACATTTCAAAAAATGATTAAATTTTTTTTTGTATTTATGAATTAAAAATAAATTATTTATTTTATTAATTTAAATAATAAATAAACTACTATAAAATTTTTATTAAAAATTCATAAAAAAAAATTTTAATTATTAATAATAATTAAATATAAAAAATAACTGATTACTTAAAATAAAAAAAATTAATAAAATTTTAATTGAAATCTAAAAAATCGATAATAAATATTTAATTACTCATTCTTAAATAATTAAATAAAATTATCCTATAACAGTTTTATAAATTTAATTTTATTTAAAAATTATTTAAAGTACTTAAGAAAAGTTCCTCTTTCAAGGTCTCCATCCAGCCGTCGCTTTAGAACAGCATAAAAACTTAGCTGTTACTAAACGTAAAAAAATTCAACTTTTATAAATTTATAAAGAAAATAAAAATACCCAATATCCAATTGCTCATCTAAAAATCGGCGTAAATAAATAATTAACTAATTAATTAATTAATTTAAATAATTAAAAATAAAATATGAATATTAAGTAGTAGTTTAAATAGCGAGTGTCCGTTGGTAGTTTATATCTCAACACTCGTCGACGGTCGTCTCGGTCAATACCCACCGGACAAGATGGCCGACGCATATAACCCAACACCAACTCAAAGTTACATACATTTATGTACTCAAATGTATAACCCGTACCGCGTTCCCATGCTACATCTCTTACCTACGACTCCATCACTTCCTCTCTACCTCAACTCACCCTCACCCTCTCACTCTCACCCTCCCGAGCTTCATCTTCGCCGCTCGAAAGCATCCGCAAGCTCTTGCGTCTCTGACTCTCTTCTACCCTCAGCATCCTCAGCCTTCGCTCCCTCACAGAGTTGCCTTTACGTTTGGTATCCTCTGACGTCTCTCCTCTCTTGTACAAAACCCTCACGGTCTTCTTCACTACTCACCCTTAGGACTTTACGGACACCGAACTTGCCCGTTATTATCTACCACTGCTGTGAGTAAAATGCCAAGCTACTACTCTACTCTACTCTCCTCGTCTCTCCTCTCTTCTTCGAGCCAACACTCGACTTGACTCGACTCGACTCAACTCTGTTGTATATATATGTGTACACAAATGTATGTAAATATGTATTATATGTTAGCATTCTGTATATAGATATATGTATATGTAAGTGAATGTAGATAGGTAAAAAGCTAGACGGACGTTACTTTACGCACCTAGTTGTGTAAAGAGATCATTTTGTCAAAGATACAGTATGTTACTGAAAAGATGTCTAAAGAGGTTTTTAATTCTTTTTAAAACTGCCAAGATGTAATCTTATTCATGCTTTTATTTAATCATTTCATTATTTTTTTAAGGGTGAGTTGTAATATAAAAATTATGAACATTTATTTCTGAAATTTTTATTAATTTTTCTTTTTTTTTTGCTCGAAGTCAATTTTCGAAATTAGGCTATAGTATAAAAGTAGTAATTTTTTCTGTTTTACTAGAAAATTCACTTTTCGAAATTATGGTCGAGTCAAAAATTAGTAATTTTTTACTATTTTACTAGAAAGTTCATTTTTCGAAATTAGGCTGGAGTCAAAAATTAGTAATTTTTTCTATTTTACTAGAAAATTCATTTTTCGAAATTAGGCTGCGATGAGAAATTTCGATTATTTTGTTTACTTGAAATTTTTTGTTATTTTAAATGGATTGAGGTAAGATGGACAATAGAAGGTAATTTGATATTTTTTTATGGCTAATTTTCTAAAATATCATTTTTGGGGCAAGATGGACAACATTCAAAATGATGAAATTTTTGGACTGGGGTGAAATAAATACAAAAATTAATGAAAAATAATTTTCAACTTCCATTTTACTCCTTACTGTCCACTTTACCCCAAATTCCTGTTTGATATTTTTCGTAATTAATCTAGAAAAAATCCCGATGTTTGCATACAAAAAAAAATTCTAATTTTATAAATTTATCAAAACGTGATTACGTGCAAATATTGATTTTAATTTTCTTTCATAATAACGGCAGCAACCCTTCTAATTAGTACTTAGCAAGCAGTATACGTCCGCACAAAGGCTAGTAGTAATGATAAGGTCAGAGTAGAGAGCGTGGATTGGTCAGCAACTCGGGGTGGACATTCCAGAGTTTCCATTGGTCCGAATCCACCCTTCGTGTGACGAATACTGACCCTTTGGGGGTGGATATACGCTCCCGCAGACTTACAGCTTGGTCATCCCTATCCTACTCTGTTTAAATCAACACCACACACACACACACATACACTCGTTCACATCCATGTCACGTTGTACTTAAATTAATTAGCAACATCTGGCTTTAATCAACTTAATTAACACTTTATATTTTTTTATACCCACCAACTAAAGTAAATACAATATTTTTAAAATAAACTTATATATACATATGTATATATATTTATTTTTCATTTTATTGATATAATATTTGAAAACAAGCCAATTGTTTTCATTAATGTCTTATGGTTATCTGGCTTAACAGTCGACTAATTTCTTGTTCTAACAAACTTGGCACGTTTACAACCATACAGTTAGCACACTTTCTTATCCTTTATATCTTCTATAATCCAATAAAAGTTATCATTCATTCTTTTATTCATCACTTCTGTTATTAGTACTGCTAACAAACTCATTACTTATTTCATTTATGCCTCAATAACAAAATAACTAATTTTGATAACCAAATTTCGACTATTTTTTATTTATGAGCAAAATATCATAAACAAAATATGATAAACATATATTTGACTAGGGAATTTTGAAGGAAATTTAATAATCTATAATTTTGATATCTATAAAAAATTTTGTACAATCAATTTTTCAAAAGTTACAGCGCGTTAAAGAATTCGGGAATTTTTGGAAAATTAATATATAATTATTACTTGTCTAATTCTTAAAATGGTTATATCTTCTAAAATATCGATCCTAGGAAGTTTTATAAAGAAAACAAAGTTGTAGAAAACTAAATTTCCTACAAGTTTAGTCCTTATAAAAAATCCTGTCAGATCAATCCTTTGGAAGTTACCACGCGTAAAAGAATTTGAAAATTTGTAATTAAATATAAAACTTTTCTTATCGACTTAAAATATCTATATAATTATATATCTCGTAAAATATCAAAGCTGGCATATTTTTTATCAGGACCAAAGTTGTAGGCAATTAAATTCCCTTTCCAACGACCTCCCTAACTGTCCAATTATCCCATATAATCACTACGATATCCCCTAACAAAAAAATTCTTGCCCAGGTCCTAATTTCGAAATTACTAAAAATTGATGTAAAACAAAAAATACCAACAATAAATCACGTGACATCATTAGGTTTGAGTACATAATAATAATAAAGGTCTTGACATATTTAGTCATATAGAACCGACAGATCAGGGCCAGCAAGTACCACATTGTCTTCTAACTCCATATATGCTCCTGTTTCTGACGTCTAGATTAGTGTTCGCCATTGTTATTACGTCACTAAAGCTAACAACCATTCAGAGTAAGAGGGCACTGTACAACTGGTGCCCAATACCACAAATAATTATTTCAAAAAAAAGAAAAAAAATTTACTTTAGTTCTAATTTCTCTTCGCGGTTTCGCGCTTCCGAATTTCAAACGCAGAAAATAAAAAAATGCATTGTCCCGATGTGAAATATATATAGAGGGTAATTGTTTAAATATGTTTAGTCAATAAATAATCCACAATGCAGCGAGATCTATCATATCTGTAGTAGAAGTATGTCGGAAGCTGGTTGACGGATGAATCTAGTCTGAACAATGGGGCTGCCCAAAAATAAACGGCATTGTCCTAACTTTGACTTGCAGGTTCTCGAGAGTCAACCACTGTATAGATTAATTATTGCATGTCCCTCTTCTTGGTTTATGCTCTGTGCTCCCGTATTAAATGCTCTCTCTCTTATTGTTTTATACCCCCCCCCCTTGCCCCTCCCCCACACTCCTTTCTTCTAGCATCCCCTGATAAACCTTTACAACTGTTTATGTCGTTCAATTAGTTCTACTGAGCATTTAGTTGTTAATAGCCGATAATTAATTCACGTAATTACTAATAAATTTTATTGTTAATTATCAGGTGTGTAAATTAATTATAAATAGTGTGTAATTATTTAATAAAGTTATTTTGAAAAATTATACAATTATTTTTTTTTTAATCCCAAATGTCACTTGATATTTTCTGGTGATTTTACGTCGAAAATTTTTTTGGCGGTTTTATTTAAAATTTTGAATTAGTAAAATTGTTAAGTTGATCTGAATATTTATCAAAAATATGAAAAATAAAATTTAACAGTTATGTGATCTCACCGGTCATTTAATTTTCAAAATTTTGTCATTACTTTTATTTAAATTTTATCTAAAATTAGTACTAGAAATTTTCTCGTATTTGGTAAAAATTTTTCAAAAATATAAAAAAAAATTTTCCCGCCCTTACCTAATTTTTAAAAAATATTTAAGTCGTAATTTTTAATAATAATTAAAAAAAAACATTTAATTGCTGGTATAAAATATATTTATTAGCAGAAATAAATAAAAAAAATGAAATTAATGAGCAAACTACCCTATATATATAAATTACAATAAATATAACAAGTAAATTTAAAATAGCGTAATTAAAAAAAAATTCAATAAGAACTGAGCCCGCGAGTAAAAAAGTCTACAATTAACACGTAGAATAATAAAGATTCGGATTACTTTCAATACTAATTAATAACAATTAGTAAGTGCGTCTGGATTTTTAATTAACGATCCGCTAAATAATTTAAATATTATTATGTCATTAATTTTTATTATTATTGTGGATTTTTTGAGCTCGTCGTTGCGAGGCAAGACAAGTTTTTATATTAATGAGCGATGTAAGCGCGGATAATTAAAAAATCCAATTGCCGCCGGCGGATTTCTTTACAAGGCTTCAATCCGATTGTATTTTTTTATTTATTTTCGCGACTAGCGTAACCTCGCGTCCGGTCTCTTGAGACACCGCGACACTACACGGGGCTCAGCTCGCTAGATATATTGTTATATATTATAATATATACATATACATATACTGGGTACTGTAGATCATATTATATTGTAGAGTCGATAAGAGTCTAGGGATGTTACTAGACACCGAAGGGAGAAAGACAGGGGTGCTCATTACTAAATAGGGGAATGCGGGACGTGGAATGCAGACCGTGCCCCTTCTTAGGGTTCCCTTTGATCGACGGGGGCACCGGTACCACAAGCTTGGATAGTTTTCCGTAAGAGGGACTAGTGCTCGGTGTAAGTGGGTTTTAAATTTAAATTTGAATTTCGCAGAAATCAATTTTTTTTTTTTGTTAATTTAATAAAATTAATTAATATTTGAAATTTTGATTTTTACTTTCTAGTACTTCGAATAATTATCAGTAATAAAATATGTAAATTTTTTTTATGACGAGGCAAAGAAAAAATGTCAAAATTTTGATAAAAGGAATTTTTTTTTTTTTTTCTTGACACTGGATAAATTTGATTGATCATCGGAACGAAATTACGACTTTTTCGAAATTAGGTCCAAAATATTAATAGTTAATTTAAAAAATTACTTACCGTTTTTTAAAATTTGTCTAATTTCGAATCAGTATTTTTTTCAATGTCACCATTAAATTAAGGGGGGGGGGGGGCAAAATGGGTAATTATGAGAATACTTAATTTTCTTTAATTTAAAAAAAAATTTAAATTTTGTGGACAAAATGGGTAATCCCAAAAAAGGTGAAAAAAAAATTCTGGAAATTAAATTTTCTTATGGGTAATTTACCCCCACCCTACTACATTTTGCCTCCTCTCCCCTAGATACTTATGGTATATTTTAAAAATAAAATGAGACTTATAAACTAGAATGATGAAGTGACAGGAAACATAATGAATGAATGAGTAATAAATTTTTTAAAAACAATTTTGTTTATTTTCGCACAAGACATACACCGTATCTATATCATAGTAAGTCGATCGTTCATAGTAAGTCCAAACACTATATTTTATATTTTATATTTATATAATATAATATAATATAATATAATATTTATAATAACCAAGTCGGTGATTTGTTAATTCTCTTACTAAAGTTACGTTCGGACTGGACTCTGTCTTGGAACTCGTGCTGTTGAGTGATCGCCAACTGATAGATTTCACTTTTATTTTATTTTATTTATTTTTTTATATTTTCTTATTGACCAAATATTTAAGTCTATCGAAACCCTACTGAGCTCTGGATTAAATACCCACTTTTTTCTCTCTTATCATTCGCCACAAATTTCTTTTTTTTTCTTTTTTTTTATCCAATTAATTCTTAAACTTTTATTTTCAAAATCTCATTCATCCCATGGCTCATTATTTATTTTTTCTATAAATCTACTCAATTTTATTTTTAAATTTATTATTATTTTAAGTTTGGAATAATTACTGTTTATTCTGTTACCCTGTATGTAAATATACGTATTTAATGATCGAATAAGATTTTTTTGATTTTTTCCATATTTTTGTTTTTTCAAAATTTTGTTTTTTTTTTATTTCAACAAAAAATCCATTTTTATTTTTATTTTTTATTAAAATTCATTTTTATCATCTTAAAAAAATTTTCAATTTAAAATTTGAACAAAAAAAAATTTTCAATTCAAAATTTGAGCAAAAAAAAATTTTAAAAATTTCCAAATTTTATTTTTTATTTCAACAAAAAAATCTATTTTTATTTTTAATTAAAATTCATTTTTTATCATCTTACAAAATTTTTAATTCAAAATTTTAACCAAAAAAACTTTTTAAAATTTCAAAAATTTTTTCAAAAAAAAATTTTTTTTTTTCTTATTCTCTCATTGATAAATACGTCATAAATATATGTAGTACAATTGAAGGTACAGTTAAAATGTGTAAAAGGACATGGGTAAGGATGAAATTTAAAAAAATTTTTTACAGTAAAAAAAAAAAAAAAATGTATAATTTATAGTACGTATATTTTATTTTTTTACACTACTGGCAAATTAAAAAATGAGTGAGACTTATGATTTAAAATCGTGTAATTAATTATTTAATTATTTTTAAGCTCAAATATGTAAACGACTAATTAATGCTCGCACTCGCATTACGTCTGTCTAGGGGCAGTGCTATCATATATTTACATTAATGGATATTTTATTTATGTTATTCAATAAATAATTATTAACTTTTTTTATTTTATTTAATTTAATTATAAACAGGGACAGAAGAAATTGTCTAACAAATCAGCCTCTCAACTAGATAACGACCAGGTCGTTTTATTTATATTTATATTTATATATATATATATATTAAATGTACTCCAAGTCGTATGTATTTAGATTTATGTTTAGTTACTTTAACTCTACATACACAACTAACATGGAAACTATTTGATATGAGTGTATTTTTTTTATTTTATTTCAAATTTATTTTAAATTTGTTACATTTTTCGCGCCTTTTTTCATTCATGTCAAATCATTCATACGAGGGATTATCTTATTGCCTACTTTTTTAGGAACAATTTTTCGTTCAAAAATCTCTAGATCCCCCGTCGTTTGGTGAAAAAAAAAAAAATTTTGATAGACAGAAAAAAATAATTCAGATCTCAGAGATCTGTTTTGATAGAACGGCATTTCAATTTCTGGAAATTTTAGATCTAGTAATTTTTCGAAATTTGGAAGGAAATTTATGTGGAATTTGTTCTGAAATTTTGAAATTTTTAGTTTTCGAAATTAGGTCTTAGAAAATCTAAATTTAAAAGATTTAAGATCAAGTACGGAATTTAGGTCTGATCTAAATTATTTTTTTTTTTGGGTAATTTTTGAACTCGATCTGACAGAAAATGATAATTTTTTTTTGGTTCAAAAAAAGTCTTATTTAATTTTCATGTTTTTTTCTTGAACTTTATTTTTTTTTTTAAATCAAAATTTAATTTACTATTTTGTGCATCAAATTTTAAATTTTTAGAATTTTAAATAAATTATTAAAAAATTTTCAATTTTTATACGGAATTTTCCAGATAATAAAAATTAAATAAAAAAAAAAATGTCAAACCAAAAAAAAATTTCATCTGCCCATTTTACCTCTCTTTCAAAAAATTTCAATTTTATTTATTATTTTCAGTCTCGCAACATAAAACTGCCTCTAAAAAAATTTTAAAAAACGACAGGGGAATTTTCGTGACAAAATTTCGAAATTAGTACCACGAATATCGAAATTTAAACGAATGCTTTCAGCATAAACAATCAACCGTAATAAATAATGATAATAATAATAATAATAGCCAATAATAGAATACTAATAAATATAATAATAATAATAATAATAATAATAATAATAATAATAATAATAATAGTAATAATAATAATAAAGAACAATCACGTGAAAAATCCCAAATGATTTTTAAAAAACATGATTATTGCTTAAAAATCCATGGGTGAGTGATTCCTCTACTCACTTACATTTTCACTAATAATAATAATAATAATAATAATAATAATAATAATATTTCATAATAATAATAATAATAATAATAATAATAATAATAATAAAAAAAGAAGTGATCTAAAAACAACTTTGGCATCTTCCTAACATTCAAAACAAAAAACCTCAAATGCTTATCCTAAAATTAAATAATAATAATATCGATTAAATAAAAAATAAAACGTTAATATATAACCCCATACAAAATGTATGTAACGTAACCATAATTAAAAATAAATCGGTCCCGGACTTTACACCGACCGATAATAATTTTTTTCCATACAATTTACAAAATAAAATAATAATAATAATCAAGACGCTTCCACACTCGCATCTACAATATACATTTATTTATATCCATATATATATATATATATATATATATATATATATATATATATATATTCATATTTATATTTATATCCATATATTATAATTATTATTGTTAAATAAATAATCTTCAATGCGATAATAAAGTTTGCTATTCCGTGTTATTTATCGTATATTTATATTTATACCTCCGTATTTATATATTTATATTTTCATATATTTACTCTTAACCATAAAACTTATTTTTAATATTCACAAAACTTTTTATTTATAATTATTTATATTAGATTTTTTTTTTCATGCTGGATTTGCTCCAGTGGTAACCATCTATTTCTTAGTATCGTTGCAGTAATGGTTTTTTTTTTCAGTGCCTCCTGTCTTCCCTCCCTTCTCCTGGCTTCGCCTCCGAATTCGCACTAGAAAATGCTTAAAATAAAGTAAAATCAGTTGAAATGACTGTAACTGGACATCGTCCTTTGCTATCAGGTGTCACCCTGTCTTCAAAGTCATAAATATTTCGAGGCCTTGCTCCTTTTCCTCTTCGTCCTTGACTTTTCCTCACAAAACCGGTAGGGAGTCTTTCAACCAGGCGTTAAATTAATAAACCGTGTAGGGCGGCTGATGCGGCCAGAGCGGCGGAATTGGCGGCGGAAGACTGCCGCTCCAGGATCAAGTGTCCTTAGTACTGAGCGACGAGTCCTCGTCCTGGCTCCCGGGGTAGGGAAGCCCCAATTTGGGGCCCTGTTGTACCACGACTACGCACTTGCGCATATGCTTCTCTAAAGTACTGGGCACGGAGAAGGGCATCTCGCAAAACCTGCATTTGTAAGTGTCCTTGCCATGTCTGCCATGAGTTTTCATGTGTCGTGTGAGTTTCGAACTCTGGGCGCAGGCGTAGGAGCACAGTTCGCATTTGTAGGGTTTCTCTCCGGTGTGGGAGCGTCTGTGCACGGTGAGGTTTGAGCAGTTTTTGAAGACCTTGCCGCAGTACTCGCAAGTGTCGTTGCGTCCGTGTCGTTCCTTTTTTAGGAGCGGGCTGGGGAGTCCTTGCAAGGCGAGGCTGGAAGTTGTTGCCTTGGTCACTTTACGGAACTCGCTGTTCTCTAGATAGTGGGCACTGGGCAGCCAGAGGCCACCGAAGTCGGGCCCAGTTCGAGGGAATGTGCCGGAAAAAATGTTGGCCGTCGCGGAAGTGTTGAAATTTGTCGGGGACAACGCGCTGTCCTTTTCCTTGTTATTGTTGAGGGTATTCGCCAAATTTGAGGGCGACTCTGTTTTCAGAAACCCTCCGCGATGGTTTTCTTGAAGCGCTTGCCGATAGGCTTCGGAATACTGGGCGATATTGTTGAGTCCAAATTTTTCCATGAGATCTCCAACCAGACTGGGCTTCTGGTCGACCCTTCCAGGAACGCTTTCTTCGCTGCTCTGACCCTGGGTCGTGCTGAGATCTTCGGGAGTGTTTTCCTCTGCGTCGGTCCGGGTCTTCTGATCCCCCTCGTCCCCGTCATCGAGGTCCATGTTCTCGTCGCAGCTGGACCCATCATCGGGAACGGTTTCGACACTTCCTTGGGGACTCGCCGGGTTCATGGAGTCCGAGTGTTCTTTGCGCATGTGCTTGCGCAGGTCTGAGTAGTTCGCTAGCTCGACGTCACAGACCTCGCAACGGGCAATGGCACCGCCATCTTGATTGTTCTCCTGGAATTGTCTTTCCTTTTCCTGATGGCAGCGTCGATGGACAATCAGGTTGGACTGGAACCGGAACTTCTTATCGCAGACCTCGCATGTGTATACGATTTCCGCGGAGTCGGTTATTATGGGAGTGGACGCAACTGGGGGACTTGCTTTGTCACTGTCCGTTGAGTTATTGTTGTTATGACCCACGGGGCTCTGGTTGTAACAAGGCGGCGAGTTTTCCTTCTGCGTCAACGCATGAACTGTTAAATTAGCGGGATTAGAACCCACTGGGCTTGTTGATAAGTCAGCAGTACTGTGATTCTGAGACTGTGTCTGATGGTTTTGACTTTGGGGCTGCTGGGGCTGTGATTGGGCGACATTCGAAACGATCGAGGGATTTGTCGGTGGATTCGTTGGAGCCGCGCCTAAGGGCGGATTAGCGAGGCTCCTTAGGCGCGCCGAATAAAAATCCAGATTCGCTTCAAGTTGTGGTGGGTGACCCTGAGTTCCGAGACCCCGTGCATGCGAGAGTTCCGTCAGGTTTGCTAAATTACGTGCGTTATTAAGAGTATCGAGAGAACTCCTGACCAACGAATCCCCTAAATTGAGGCCGTCCATCGCGCGAAGCGGGTCCCCCAAGTTCTGAAGGTTTCTCGTCGCGGTTTGCAGGTCCTGGAGCCCGCGGTACCCCGCTAGGGGGTTAAGGGCCAGGAATTCGGGCCTGAACATCGGAGGGAAGCTGCGTTCCAGGTGCTGGGGCAGCCTCAGAAAACTGTGAAGTGGATCCGCTACCAGAGAAGAACTTTGCAGCTGCTGCCGGCTACTGCCAGAGCTGGATGTCGTACCCGCGGAAGAGTTTGCGGCCGATGAACCCGTCGATTTTCCACTGAGGTTCAGGTGGTTGGGCGGACTCAGGTGATGGGAGTGACTAGGATTGGGCGTCGGTGGGCTCGGCGCCGGTGTGTTTGATGACGAATTTGCTGAAGAGTTTGGGACACCGTACAGTCGCGCTCCGTGGACACTTTGCACGTGTTGGATCAAGTCCCAGGCGGAATTAAGACGACGCGAACACTGCGAACACTGCAGGCATCTTGGCTCTGAAACAGAAAATACATTTATTTGTTAAAACTACTGATGTAATTTTATTTGAATGTGAAAAGTAAAATAATAAAGGAAACAATAAATCATTTTCTCCGACAGTTTTCATCTTGATCCTTATTATCAGTTACCCCGAAAATAAGGATACGTCGATTGAATCCCAAAGTAAGACGCGGCTGTATCAAATTGCGGTTTCACACATGCCTGGCATAGTCACAAGAAATCTGTGCAGGGGCCAGGGATGAGGGAGTAAGCTTACGAAGGGCTGAAGGTAAAATGGACCGTGAGGCGATTTAAAAAAATAATATAACTGAAAATTTTCTGGAAGACATAACTGGGGGTTATGAAACTGACCCTTAACGACATTTCGTTCCGCTCAGCGGTTGTGATCCCCAGCACGGGTTTTGAATTTCAATCTTTTTAATCCCAGAATATACTATTTTTGCATTTTTCACGGCCACATATTCGGCTTGGTGTCATCGCTACCCTCCTCAGCATATGTGCTGCCGGAAAATCGATAAGCGAATTCGTAAAAATCAAACTTGAGCCAGTCCTTTCTTGAACATTTGTCCAAAAACATTAATATGCATATCGGAAATTTATTTTCGACTTACTATTTGTTTGTGTTTTTAAAACTCCTTGAGCTTGTTGTTATCCATTAATCGTGAGTTTCGAATTAATTCGAGTGACAGTTGCTACAAACTAAAAAGTAAATAAGTAAATACGAGAAAAGATTAAAAGAGATGATAAATCTCAGCTATGAATTGAACTTGTTGGCGAACTTTTAAAATGTCTTCGTTATTGTTCGTCGTAGTCGGCGAAGATGGAGCAGGACGACCAGAGACCGAGTCCGTGCTGCCGACTGAGACGGAGATCATGAAGAAAAGGTAAAATGAACGGAGAAAAAGGAGGAGAAGGGGCAGGGGGAGGGGGAGGGGAGGAAGAAGGGTGACGAGATAAAGAGATCCTAATTGGAACGTTCTCTTTAGGATTTCTTGAGACGTATCGGGTAATCTTTGTAGCTGGGAGAGTCTCTTGAAACGAGCGAGCCATCTTGCACTATATATATATATATATATATTGATGGGTATATATAGCGGGCGATTGATTGTAATTTCTAGAGTGGCTTGGAATCAAGCAAAAGGCTGTTGATATAAATCGAATTGATTAACTATCTGAGTTTTATAGTCGCTGGCCGGTGACTTTTTATTTCTGGCCTCCAATTTCGGATAAATAGCCCACTAGGTTGATAGGAGATAGGGGATTGGGGGGGGGGGGGGGTGATGAAAAGAATTGTGTGAAAAAAAATGGTAATGGAGAGCCAAGAGATAAGCAAGTGTCGGAGTATATTATGAAGGTGTATCGATTCGAAAGCTTTCATATGCAAACCTCGTGGGCCGCCATCCCTCAGGATTATTTTTCTCTTTATTCTGACCCGGCTTTTCTTTCGCCCTTGTACATTTCCCACTTTATAACTGCTTTATTCGCAACAAAGATCGTGAGTGTTAAACTTTTACTCTGTTTTTAAATTCAGTTTTACAATCACGCGGTTCCGGTCAGCGGTTTTTTATACTGAAAAAACCTTCTGGTTCATAATTTTTAAAGGATTTTTTTTTATGTCATCTGCGGACCTTGAAATTGCAGAAAAAAGTCGCGAGAATTTTTAAAACGCGGAATTTAATTTATAAATACTAATATATGTATTTTTAAAATATGCATTTTTTATTTTTCGCCCGCGGTTTCGAATTTCGGTCAGAAAAACTGTTGATATCAGAATTTTTTAAACTTTTTTTTTTTAAACCTCATCTACACACCTTCAGGTTGACGGAAACAGTCAATAGAAGCAGCCAACTTGCTATAGAAGTTCAGAAAAAAATTAATTAATTAATTAAAAATTTTTCCCAGCCATTTTTTCGATTTAAAAATTTACTTATGGGAAAAAAAAAATCTACAGACACCAGGTAATTTTTTTCATCAACTTAGGAGAGTGTAGAAGGGGTTAAAAATAAAAAGTCTGAGAAAATATTAAAAATAATAATTTTCCAGCTGAAAAACGTCGGAACCGTAGCTGAGATTTTATAAAATTTCTTGTAAATAAAAAAAAAATGTACAGTAGCATGAGAAATGTATTGAGCTTCCAAGGGTAGTAGTGACCGAGTGATTTTCCCTCTAAATTACCCGGCAAATTGGCCTGGGAGAGGCATTTTAACGGGTTAATCGTTTGGAATCCCATTGTTTAACTGCCAACGGTTCTTTTGGTCATCTCGCGGACTTCCTTTCTCATGCATAAAAAAAATTACAATAGAGCCTTTTACAATGACATATAACGTTATATATTTACTGGTTTTATATATCGAGCTTAAATAAAATATTTTTGATATATCGAGTCTGTAATCACCGGGAAAGGTTTCGATGTAAAATATGCGAGCTGCAATGTAATGAAATAGTCCAGGGCTCTTTAGCTTTAACGGGTTTTAGCCTTCGGGTTATTATTATTTTTGGTGATAAAAGGCTCTTTAATCTCCCGAGGCACAATATTAAATTATTGATTGGCTAACGTATGCGACGTATGCACTTTGTACCTGCATTGGGGTGCGGTGCATTCTGATATTTCGAAATCCCTTTTTGTATTAAAAATATAATTACAGTTTTTTTTTTTAAGCTGTGGAAAAATGTGTCCTTTACTGTATATGGATATGAAATAATTGTTATTTTTTTTTTTTTACAAATTATTTTGTTGCGTAAAAAAATGTTTTGTGGAAAATATCTAGTGACCACTAGTGCTGTGTCGTCACTCCCGTCGCCACATAAAAGGCGATGGCAAAAATTTCTAACCGCAGCATCCATGAGAAATAAAATAAATTGTTATACGACTTGCACAATTTAAGTGTTTTAAATATATATATAAATATTCAAGGGAATGAAGAATTTTATCATTTTTGTAGGAAAAAAAGTAATTAGTAAACTTGGGAAGTGAACTTTTGATTTAAAAGGAATTTTCAGGTCGAAAAATTAATTTGACTAAAAATTTAGATCTAAGATCTATGGGGATCTGAAGTGATCTAAAATTTAAAGAAATTTTGTAGGGTTGATCTACCAGATCTCACTTCTATTATGCGCAAGTGCTCTTCCAAAAAAGTTGTCGATACCTCGAGGCCTCTAAGCATCCATTGGACGCTTGAATTTTGATCAGGATCATCTAAAAAATTCTATGGAAATTCGATATAAAATCGAGACTCAGGGCTCGGTGGTGAGAAAAAAAATTCCCTCTAAATTTCTTTCAAGATCATGAAGAAAAAAATTCAAAAAATTTCTAAATCCGACAAAATCTACTCGAAAAAAATTTATTACACAATTTTTTAGTTTCACAAGTAAAATATTTTTATTTTAAAAAACTGAAGACTTAATTTTTAAATTTAACAGACCTCCGTTATCACACATCAAAAATAGACATTAAATTTCAATTGACCATTCGATTAATTTATAATTATCACTCCCCAGACAAATATACTGATAAATTACTAATAGATAAAATTTTTCAATACCTCACTCAATATCCTCGTTAGTAAACTCAATAATAACAACAATTACAATAAAAAAAAAAAAAATAAGACTCAAGTCTATCTGCTGTCACTAGACATCGCAGTAAAAATTTCAAGTGAGTTTATTTATTAACCTAATAAGTATTTTTTTTTTTTAATTTTTTTTTTTCAACAGAATGCCACTCAAATTAATAAATAAAATATTGATATTAATTACTATCAAGTTGATATTAACAGGAGCGAATTTTTTCATAGAAACTCCAGATTGCTGGGAAATAAATTTCGACACGACTTTATTTAGTAAAATAATTTGTGACGCGGTTCTTATTAATCCCCAGTTATTTTTAGCCGAAGCCGAATGCGTGCAAAAGTTTGTAATTTTTTATTTCATTGAAAAAATCAATTAATTAATTTATTAATTAATCAATGAAGAACTTTTTGTTAGGGGACTTAACTTTAGTGACAAAAATATTTTCGTAAATTACCATCATGTAAAAAGCGTGTATGTGAACGTCACAGAGGTGAACAAAACAAAAATTTTCTATAATGAAAATTTGACCGGAAATTATGACAGATCAAAGAGAAATATCGCGGCATTAATTACCGAGCAGCCGGTCGTTTCTCTTAATTACGGAAAGTTGTCGACGACTGCGGTGGTTCTTTCGATAGACTACCGATGTCTGTACACTGAAAGCCATTTAATAAAATTACTGGCTTCGAAAATAGATAAAATTGATCTGGAAAATTGTTTCGTTCCTGTATTCAATGGCAATAAGATCGACGTCAGTCCATGTAGATTTTTAAGTGACAAATTATTTTGTTCTTACAATCATACTGCAGTAAGTTTACTTTTTTTTTTTTTTTTTTTTTACTTAATAGTAATAAAAAAATTGATTGCAGTTTAGAGAAAAAAAAATAGAAAAGATTAAAAAGTTTGTGTTCTGTTCAAATAAAGAAGAAAAAGTGACTGATTTAGTTGTTGGAATTTTATCAGAAAAAATTATTGATAATATGAAGACATTTGATGACTCAGAGATACCTTCGGAAATTTCAATTGAAAGTGTAAGTGATTTATTTGATGTTATTAGTGAAAAATATAAAACTTATGTGACATAGTAAATTTATATTAAAATTTAATTAATGTGTAAAATTTTTTTTTTAAATAAAAAGATGAATTAAATGACAAGTTTTTTTATTGTCTTTATACCCGAGGAAAATTATTGAGATCTAGTCAAATTTATCAAGATCGGATTTTTTTAAAATTCAGATCTACAATTTTTGAAACTTTTTTTTTTATAAAACTGAAATTTTTGAAAAACTCAAATTTTTTTTTGTCTCGATCTTCATAGATCTTAAAAATGAAAAAAAACCAAATCGCAGATTTGAAAATTAAATTTAAAAAAATTAAGCGGAGAATTGAATGAGAAGTAATTAGAAAAATTAAAAATTATTTTAAAAATTTTGTGGTAGAAAATTTAGTCATTTAAAAAAAAAAAATTTACGCGAAATAACAAATATAAAGTTTGGATATGTATCATTTTTATTTTGTCTAGGTTTGTTGTGTACAAGGTTAGTAAGTTTGAGCCAAAAGTATATAAATATAAGTAAGCGAAGGATGGAAAAAAAAAATAAAAATAAAATAGAGTAAAAGTAGTGAGACAATTCCGGAGATACAGACAATTCGCGAGCAATTCTCGTAGCGCCTGGAGCGACCCGGGAGTCCGGACATCTTGGCCGAGGGTTTGAGTTTTAGGATTTCTAGTTCGAGTGACGATAAAGAGGCGGAAAAGCACACATGGGGAGCCAAACCGCTTGCCTCCTTCTTTTATTATATATATATATACATATATATAGCTCACAGATCCCGTCATATTGCCACCGAATTAATATTCGAGACAATCTTGACACGTATCAAACCTTTGTCCATATCCATATCCATCTTGAGCTCAGGATTTCAACATCTCGATATTTATATAAATATTTAATATCGGCTCTAAATAAATTTTTGTAAATAAAAAAATAAAGTAAATGCGACACGTGTTCACTTCTGTCATCAATAGACGGGAGTCGGGGTGGCCATCAGGGCCGACCAGTCCAGTGGGACAAATGAAACTAAATAAAAAGTATGAAAAGTCTTGTATTAAATAGAACAACATCCCTCGTAAACCGGTGGAGCAGCGTATGATCGCTCATTCGATAGGTCCAGGAGACCGATGCCCTCGGACAATAGTACCGCAGATTACATTTTTTAAATTTTAAATCCATGTCAGCCCGGGGGGTCACATACTGCCCACTGACAATTGCGTATTGTTTGACGCACATCACAAGTGGGTATTCTTGCCATTAAATAAACTACTATTATTTTATTTTATTTTATTTATTTATTTTTTTTTTAATAAAAATATCGAAATTTGGCTATTTTTTAGTTGGGGTTGTTTTTGAGCTCTGATTACGGCTCAACTAGAGGGAATATGAGAAAAATGTATAAGGGCAATTTTATAGAAAATTTAATTTTCTACAAAAAATATTCTGGTGTATTTGCCTGTAAATTTAATATTTTAGCAGTAATTTTAAATTGGAGCAAAGACAAAATTTTTATGGGTACTAGTAGAAAAGTTTTGGTTTTTTGAACTTTGAATTGAAATTGTGGCCGAACTATCAAAGATACGGCAAAAAGTAATGAATACAATTTTGTAGGGAATTAAATTTCCTATAAAAAATATTTACAAATTTTTTTTCTAAATTCAATATTTTAGCCGAAATTTTGATTCAAAGTAAACAGTAAAAATTTAGAAACTCATCAGTAGACAATTTATGTTCTTTTGAACTTTGGGTCAAAATTTCGGCTAAACTATCGAAGATACAGCAAAAACTAAAGAATACAATTTTGTAGGAAATTAAATTCCCTACAAAAAAGATTTCAACAAAATTTCCAGTAAGCTCAATATTTCAGCAACAATTTTAATTTTACACTAAAAACTCTTATTTGTCATCAACAATACGATTAAAAAAAAAATGTATATATATATTTTTTTAGCCGCAGTAGAGATAATTTTATTATTCGCGTGTGCATGTGTTCCGCGCACGAGACAGTAGACAAGAGACGGGTTGCAGAACAGGATTTAAACCCCCTAAAGGTGAGACAGTAAGCAAAGCATCTGATTGAACTCGTCCACGCGTTCAACTGACACCCCTTTTATAAATTTAAGCTCAACACTTTTTGTCATCTTTTTTTGTTGGGCAAAAACTCATAGCCGACTAGACCCACGAGCCCAATTAGAGTCGTCCCATTGTCGAGCCACGTGGTGAACACGAGCCACATTCCCGTTGTCTCTTTTTATTTCCTCCTTTTAATTTTATCTCCGATAAAAATCCCCCCCCCCCCAACCCTCTCTTCAAAAAAAAAAATAAAAACTTACCGGAATTAATAGTATTGGTATCGGCATCGACTGACTCAGTCTTGGCCTTCTTGGTAAGTTCCTCCTTGTCCTCATCGCTCTCGGTGCGTCTTTTGGGAGTCGAGCTCGCGCTGGCTCTGAGCTCGATGGGGCTGCCGCTGTCGGTGGCGCTGACCTGCGGCGTCGGCGGGCTCTCGACTCGACCGACCCTCTTGTTAATGGGCGCGGAGATGCTTGGGACTGAGTTGAGCTTCTCTGGGTCTGAGGTCTTGAGAGCCAGAGCGTCTTCGGGGTCTGAGTCCTCGTGGGCCGTCGTCGGCGGCGGACTGTGACATCCCTGGAGGCTGTTTCTACAGTGATTTACTTTGTGCTCTATGAAACGGACTATTTCACTCAGGGGGTATGATATCCGACAACCACCACAGTGGACCGTATCCGGTGGTATTGTCCCTTGTGATGGTTCCGCTGTAACAGAAAAATTTAGATAAATTATTTTTAATTTTTTTTATCATCAAATTTCGTTATAGTAAAGGCAGCAGGCTAACGAACAAAAACCAGATTAAAAAAAAAATTTGCTGTCAAATATCTAGTATTTCCGGATCGTAGAACTACAAGTTTTTAGGAAAAATCGAAAAATTTTGATTACAAAATTTTTTTTTTATTTTTAGAAAAAAGAGAAAGTAAAAAAAAATTTATGCAAGAAATTATTTTTAAAAATTCTTTAGATAATTAATGATAATAATTATTATCAGAAATTTTTAATGATTATATTCTAGGATAATTGAGATCAAAATTTTGAAATATAAATTTTAAAGTCTCGAAAATTTTTCAAAATTTTTTTTATGACTATTGGAGTCGTTTCTAAAAAAAAAAAAAAAAAAAAAAAAAATTAACTGTCATCTGCTTTCACTCATAAAATTAAAATATAAATAAAAGTTTATACTGAAATAATATAATTATCAGAGTTACTTTGAGAATAATGATAATAATAAATAATAGAATTATCATAAAAGTGTAATGTACGATCTCAATAAAAATGTGATAGACTAAATGGGATAATAAAAATACTGGGGCCAAGTGTAATCGAGATTTCTTGACTCAACGAGTAACATTATATACATATATACATTTTTTCTGAGGTATATAATTCACCATGACTTAAGTTCGCTCGCAGAAAGAGGTCCCGAGGTCACCCGCAGACGTAACAATTCACTTTTAGGGGCCCTCTATACTCGAACTCTCATACGCGATGTACTTCTTCACTTGCTACGTCTATTATTTCGGCTACGGGCATGAGAAAGAATTACAAGACTAGAGGGATAGGACAACGAATTAACATAGAGATTGCCAATAGTTTCTCTATCGATTTTTCACTCGACTTATTATCTCCCCGATAAAATAAATTATTTTTTATTTTGATAATCATTCAATTAATTCGGCTGATCTTCAAAATTACTCAGGGGTGCTCAGCTAATTTTTTTCTATTCCATATTTTCGATTCAAATAAAATCTGATCTCATATCAAACCCAGTAAATATTTTTATTTATATAAATAATTTAGATCTTTGCTGATCTATAGATCTTCACGATCTGATTTTTCAAAAATTGGATCTACGATACTTCCATCAGATCTACAGAGAAAAAAAAAGATCTCATATTTTCCGGGAATTTTTCCAAAGAGATCTACGGAAATTTACGAAAATTGTCGAAGATCGATTTCTACATCCCTAATAAAAAAATCTATGCCTATAATTCATCGATTTCCGTAGATCTTAATAGATCTCCATTATCATTGTGAAATTTTTAAAGATCTGCTGATCTCCGGGTTCGAGATCTTTGAAGATCTTTAGATCATCGATCTGAAATCATTGAAGATTTGCCTGATCATCAGAGATCTAAGATCTATCAGAAATTCTAGATCAACATACAGATTCAAATTATTTTTTTCCCGCGATCGCACTCATATTTGAAATTCATAACAATGACATATAAAAAAAATAAAATATGCAGGAAATTTATGAAATATTTATATTATAGTGATTTAGATTAAAAATTAAAGCCGTAAAAATTATAAAAAAAATAAATTATAATTTATTAATAATAATTATAATAGTAAAGGTAAATTTTTCTAGCGACAATGACTTAAATAAATTATAATAATAATAAATAATAAAAGTATGTAAATAAAAGGTATTTTAAATTCTTTTATCTCCACATTCTGCATATTTTAAAATAAATATATACAACATACATATACATATATATTTAAAAAGTTGATATCTCATAATACTCTGAGATAAGTGATAATAGATTTTCTGGGGCGGAGTCACACATACTCATGACTTTAAAGTCCATTGCGCAAGCGGTCCAAGTCCGAAAGCCACTCCTCGTGTCCTCGAGGTCCATCTACACCAGTATCCTCTTTATTATTATTTTTCACACATCTAACCCGTTAAATGTCCACCCACATACGCAGGCCCCCTTCTCCGGGAGACAAAAAAAAATTGAAATAAATGAAACGCATCCGATTTGGAGGATAAAAAATTGATGAAAAAAATTTTTATATGTATGCATGTGTGTGGATGTGTGAGTGAGTGTACGGGATAATTTGAATGGTGGACCACAGCACGAAGAGTCCGTTATTCGCCTACGATTCAAAAGCGCTCGGTTAGAAATGAGAGACGCGCGACCGGTCGTTAACGACAATGGGCTTTTGTTTTTTCGGGGGCAGATGTGAGCCTCAACATATATTAAAACATATGTATGTGTATGTGTGTACTAATACGTTTATATATTTATATATATATATGTATGCAGGGACGATGTAAATGACGTACACGCGATACGTAACCATGTTTTTAACCCCTTTCTTAACCCTATTTACAATCAAGAGACACATCCTATCCTTCTACTTTTTTTTACTCTTTAATCTTTAAAATTTATTTTTATATTTTTTTTTTATTTGAAAAAAACAAAAAAAATATTTAGTTTGAATTAATTTGGATTTTTGAACTTTGAATTGAAATTCCAGGCTAAATATAAAAAATATGAGAAAAAGTATTCAATACAAATTTATAGGAAATTTAATTTCCTATCGATTGAGTCTCTATAATTTTTTTGATAAATTCAATATTTTGACCAGAATTTTAATTTTAAAAAATCAAAATTAATTAAATAAAAAATTGCAGTATTATGCATTTTTATGTGAAGTTTAAAATGGCGATTCTGGCTGATCTATCAAAAATTCGAAAAAAAGTAATGAATACAAATTTGTAGGGAATTAAATTTTCTTCAAAAAAGGTCTGATTACATTTTCATGTATTTTGAATATTTTAGCAGATATTTAAATTTTTTATCCAACTGGTTTGTTTATAAAATTTTTCTCATTTTATTTATTTTTATTTTTTATTTTATTTTTTTTTTTAAACATAATGGGAAAAATATGAGATGTATAATGGATTAACGTGGTGTATATTGTGTATAAAAAATAAAAATAGTGGAAATGTAGATAAAAATCATGAGGAAAGTAAAGATTGTTGAGCGACGGGAAAATAAAAGAAACGGGTAAACAGTTATGGACAACGGAATTTTATTGTTGTTGAAAGAGAGTGTGGTAAAAAAGATGAAGATGAAGATGAGGATGAGGTGGTGTAGCTCTAGAGGAAGTTGAGACTAAGAGAAATAACTGAAAAGCAAGTAAGTAAATATAGGAAACTAAATAAAAGGGATCCCGGCATAGAGGAGAAATATTACGAGTCCCGGCAACTTTTTGCGGGAATATAAGGGAATATAATGCACAATATTGCTTGACTATAACTTGGATTGCTTATAAATTGCTCCATACATTTATAATACTGATGGCTGTGTTTTGTTGTTTCAATACTACGGAAATTTTTTTTATAATAGAGGATTTTTTAGACAAGGAGCTCGAAATAGTAACGGATTGGCTGGATGATAAAATTTCCAGAGGAAATTCGATGTCTGTAAATGTCCTGAGGCTGGGCGCTTGTTAGAACGTTCGTCCTGTCAAAACGTCCAGAGGACACATTGATGCAATCGAATTACGATCATCCCCGGGGCCGTCCCGCTCCAAACCAATAATTCCATTATCCATTAGTATTGGGTCGCGCCAATTTCCTCCAGGTTCTCTTCCCCTTTGTGCTGATTTATATATATCTATTTCTGTGTCTATTTCTATCCTTATCCGTCAATCTCTATATAGATCTACGGCACACACATGTAAGTCAACTGAGTTCATGTCATGTGTTCACGTACTTCAGTACCCCCATTGTTGCTGGAAAAAACCCGAGACGAACAAAAGAAAAAACCGATAGATTAATTCAAATTCAATTATTGTCAACAAGTATATGTATATATGTATATATCATGAGATTACTATTTATAGATTTTTTTATTAGGAAGGTAGAGGTTTTTTTTTTACGCGAAAACTCGATATTTAATTATTTGAATTTAATAGCAAAGTCTGCGGTTCAAATCCCGAAATCGAAATTTTGATAGCGGGTCTTAAAGGTCGAGGTTCAAATCTTGGCACAGAATTTTTATTTAAAAAAAAAAAAAAATTATAACTGAAAAATGAAGTAACAGTTTTCGATTCTAATTTGGGATTTTTAGATTTTTTTTTTGAATAACAAAAAATTGGGGTTTAGAAAAAATAAACCGTAGGTCAGAAGTCCAGGGTTCGAATCCTGGATACGGTATTTTTATTTTTTGTTTTACAAAAAAAGGCGGCTAATTTTTGAACTTAAAAATAAAAATAACCGACGTGGATTTTAATGACATAAATTTTGAATTAACATGAAATTGAAAATTTCAAAAAAATGGACGCTAATGACCCTAAAGTTAGAGACAGTCAGCTTTGGATTTTTTTTTCAACAAGCCAATTACAAAAAAAAAGAAAATAAAAAAATGCACTTGTAGAAAATTAAAAAAACTATAAGTGTAATTTTTCAAAATATTTTTTTTTTGTATATTTTATCATTTTTTTTTTAAGTTCGAAAATTATTAGACGTCGACTAACCAGATCATAGACCGCTCGTATAAAGCCAAGGTCTCAGGTCCTGATCAAATAATTTTTTGAAAATTTTTTTCTGGAATTTGAGTATCTAATTAAACAAAATTTGAATTGATGATTTTGAATCCGGGGTAAATTGACATAAAAATTACAATACTAACCAAAGAGTCTGTTGGTTTTGTACGCCATAACAACAGTACGCCATAAAAACACCACATTCACAAATTTCCAATCAACTGGTCTAATTAATTAACAAAAATAATGAAAGTACTTGAACTAATTATCACATTTTCAGGATTTAAATTCAAAATTTTCGAGAAAAATAAATAAAACTCCTTAGTCAGTAACTGAAATGACGTAGCGGCGTAACCGAAATTTGATAATTATAAAACACACATGGGTGTAGATCGGTCCATGCTCGGATGCTGACTGGCGAGGCGGCGAGGAAGGGGGCCGGGCCCCAGTTATATCAAAAGAATTTAAAATAAGGACCCTAGCGCGCGCACGTTGTCCTCGGAGCCGGCAGAATCATTTCTTCCAGCGGTGGGTAGTGGGGGCCTCATATTTATAAATCTCTATACTTGTAGACATATATATTTATATATGTGTACTGGAATCGAGTTGAGATGGAGAAAGAACGGGCTTTCTATTATTTTTTGTCCTCAACCCTCTCGGACGGGCCTTTCACCCGACGCTGCTTTTTCTTCCCCTTTTTCTACGAATACGTTTTTTACTGGAAGCTGTCGCGTACCCTCGTGCTGGGGCATGACGCGCGATATCCGCGCCCCGACAAAAGAAACGCGTCGGCAGCCGTTTTTCCTTTCCCATAAGCTACCGGCGATATTTACCCCACTCCGTCAGTAAAACGTAAAAAACTCCAGTACGTTGCGAGGATCAAATGCGAATCTTTTTTATAAATTTATATTTACTTATACCTGTACCCTGGGAGTTTTTTAATCCCCACCTTTTTTTTGTAACCTTGCCCTCTATTTTTTTTTTCATACTTTTTATTAATAATAATAATAATTATTATTATTATTTGTAATCGATATTTTTGTATGTTCGTATTTTTATAAGATATAATAATTTTTGAATTATTTTTTAAAATGATAAATTATAAAAAAAAAAAATTTTGAAAAATTGCACCTATAGTTTTTGTAATTTTCTAAATGTGCATTTTTTTAGTTTTTTTTTTTTTGTAATTTATATTGAAAAAATAAAATCCGAAAATTGTTGTCTGTCAATTTTATGATACTGAAGTTAATCGACGTCTAATAATTTTTGGAGATTTTTTTAAACAATAAATTAAAAAAAAAAAAATAATTGAAAAAATTGCACTTGTAGTTTTACAAATTTTCTACATGTGCATATTTTTAGTTTTTGTTTTTTTGTAATTTATTTGTTGAAAAAAAAAATCCAAAAATTACTAATTGTCTGCTAACTTCAGAATCGTATCAATTTCTGGATCATTTTCCAAGGACGTAAAAAAAAATTCCGAAATTCTAATCCCATTTTTCATTAATTCAAAAATAATTTTTTGACCCCGCTCTCAAAAATTACAATCCCTAATAATAACTCTATTATAAAAAAATAACCAGCTCACAATTCGTAAAATCATTTTTCCCACAAGCGAATTTTTCCAAAGCTCTACAGGAACCCAATTCCAGTCTATCGAAAAATAATTACAGCGTTAAATTTTTCTACAATAAAATCGCAATAAAATAAAACCCAAGTCACTAAACCCAACAATAAAAATGACAATAACAAAATAACATACGTCAAAAATCGGTTTTAAATATTTCAAGAGTAAAATTCTGACACTCATCTTTTATTTTTTCACACTCCGTTATACATTTATATATTTATACATATCCATATATGAAGAAAAAACTTTGAATTCGGTTCTCACGAAGCGTGAATGGAGAATTTTGGCCGAACATGTCGTGTATCGTGGGAGGATCGGGATTCTGAGTCGGTCTTTTGTGACACTGAGTAGTGTGCAGGACATTGTCCATTTACTATACACTAGACTACCGAGTGCACTACACACTACACACTACACAGTACAGAGCACACACTGGGCCCATAACAGGTCCCGAGACCGAGGCCCAATTCGAAAACTGACCTGTCCCCTCGGGACCTTTTCAAGACGTCACTACTCTCTATACACACCACACATATCTATATATCTATATATCTATACCATACTATAATAAATATAATAATAATAAATACATATTTCCTTTCATCTAAAAAAAAACCCTTTGGTGATTTTTGATAAAAAAAAAGAAATAAAATAAAATAAATCATGTGGGTACAGTTATGATCTTCCCAGGTGCTCCAGGTGCTTTCACTTTTATAGTACAATCCTTCTAAAAATCCGTTCTCACGCGTTTTACTTTTATTTCCGCTTTGATCAATCTGGGGGGCAAGATGGGCCGGTGGAAATTTTTTTTCGAGAAAAATCGGATCATATTAATATTTGAGGACGGGTTAAAAAGTAAATATTTTTTTTTTTGGAAATTGATTACGTTGGGGTAAAATGGGCTGGAATTTTTTTTTTCTCATGGCAAAATAAAAACTAGATCACTAGATTTTTTTTTTAATTAGAAAGTTTTATTAAAATTTTTTTTTAGTGAATAGAAAATAGAGAATTTGAAAATTCGATTTTCAAAAAAATTAATTTAATTTTTGATAAAAAATAAAATCCTTAGTAAATTAATGAGAATTAAATTTCCTTTATTTGACTTCTTTTTACATGAAATTTATTAATGAGTGTGAATGTAGCAGATATGAGAAAAATTTTAAACTATAAATAAATATAGTAAATAATTTATAAAATTAAATTTAAAAAAATGGGCATTTAAAAAATTTCAAAATTAATAAGTGCATTTTTTACAAATGATTTTTTTTTAATTATTTATAATTTTAAATTCGTCTGCTACATTCATACTCATAATTTGTTATTGAAAATATTTCCAAATATCTAAGAGGTAAAATGGGCCATTAAAAAAAATTATCCATAAGTGAAGTGGGCAAAAAAATCTAAAATAAACAAAACCATAATATTTCAGGGTAAAATGGTTCATAAAAAAAATAAATTAACAGTAGAAACTCACAAATATGTCATCGTATATTTTGTTTCCAAAAATAGAATTCAAATTTACTATCAAACTGAATTGTCTCTATCCCACAATACAGAGGAATAAAACACGTTACAGACTACGCGTATTATCACTGCCGCCATCACTACTCTTATCATTATTACTATTATTATTATCATTATTAATATTGTATTACCGCGAATTATGAGAATCTAGCGAATCGCAAAACTCTTGACATTGTGTTGTCCAGTTGTTAAAACGAGGAAACTACCTGGGCTTAATTATAAACTCAAACATAACCGCGCTCGTTACATTATTGTTGTTAAAATCCCATTGTTTAATTTTACCGCGGCCGCCACGCACCCGCAAAACATCAGCGCTAACTTTTAACCGTATTTATATCACACCCACATGCACACACATGCACACCCTCATAACAGCAACACCCTTCCACCCTTCCCTTTGACACTCGCGCTCGCGATGTAACAAATCGAACAAAACCGACAGGTGTAGTCACCATTAATCCAAAGTACCGAACCGCGTAATAAATTGTGTAATTAATTTGTAAATATTGAAGTTTATTCAATTACCATCAGCGTCACTATTATTATTATGTCGAAAGTGTGACGACAATATTTACCAATAGTTTGTGACGCGACAATGCGGCCATTGTTTAAATCAAAATTTTAAAAATACATATTTGTGTTTATTTTCCCGAGAGCAATTCAACTGCAACATGATACAGACATTTATATATTTATATATATGAACATATATATTTAATGTTTACCCTCGGGATCTTTCTTCAGGACCCAACGCACACTTAATACTTGATCGTATTCGAAACTAAAGTTCTCTGGTATGGTCTATGCTGTAGGTCTGTATAATGTAGTCTTATATTCTATTATATATATGACATATGTATGTATGTATGTATGTATGCATGTATATGACTTTAAAGTCTGTGTCTATGGTCTGTGTCTGTATTTGAATCCAAGTTTGAAGCTCTGAGTCAAAACTCTTGTGTTGTCTTGTGATGTCTTGTGTGTCGGGTATCTAAATTATTTATTCTTTAAAAAACCACATAATATGTTGCGTCTTTTACGTCAAGTGGAACTAAAGATGTTTTATATTTTTTTGCTTTCGTATATTTGTCAAGAGAAAAATGAGAGGAAATTTTTTATAAATAAATAATTCAAGAATTTTAATTTTTTTAAGCTTCAAATATTTTTTTTTTTTTTTTTGAGATTTTGTAATTGAAATTCGTCCATAAATTATCAAAATTGATGATACAATTTTTTTATAAATCTGGGGGTAAAATGGCCAATGTAAAATTTTTTTTACCCAAGGTTCTTATTATTATTATTATAAAAAAAAATTATTTAATTCAAACTATTGAGTTTTCGACATTCAAACTGAAATTCCGAGCGAACTATCAAAGATATGACTAAAATGTATATAAATAATTTTGTAGGGAATTTAATTCTCTACAAAAATTATTCTTGTAATTTTTTACGTAAGTTCGATAGTTTGCTCAGAATTTTAATTTTAAGTCTGATGTTAAAAATTTGTGTTCTTGAAATAAGTTTTCATTCCATTGAGCTTTGAATGGGATTTATGGCTTTCATATCAAAAATATGACAAAAATATATGAATATATTTTTGTAGGAAATTAAATTTTCTACAAAAAAGGTATCTTACGATTTTCTCCTAAGTCTGATAGTTTAGACGCAATTTCAATTTTTCGTCAGCTAAAAAAAAATTTCAGCCGAAAAATTTATACTTTACCAGATTTGAATTCAAATTTATAAAAAATCTATCAAATATATGAAAAAAACACATCAGTAAATTTTTACAGCAAATTTAATTCTCTACAAAACCTCTTCCTTCCATTTTGCTCTTTCCTCACTATGAACTCAATAAAAAAAAAACTTTACAGATTACAATTATTTACAAGAAATTTAATTTTTTTGAGTAAAATTTAAAATTAATAATTAAATTTTTATCATAAAAAATTTAACCTTGAAAAAAAAAATGAAAATAAACTGAGTTTCAATAATAAAAAAATAAAAAAAAAAAACTGAGAATTATAAGAAAAAATAAAAAATAAAATGGCTCGTAAAAACGAACCCTTAAAAAATTTAAAACCCTTGTCTTGGTATTGGTCCAATTAACGACAATAGTTACATCGAGTTACATTCCAAAAAATAATATCCAGCCGTGTCATTCAATACCTCAAGCCAATCGTACAATTGCAATGGCCGCTGCAACAATTCAACAACTCAATTATCTCTCCCCTCCCTCTCGCCCTCCCCTGCCCCTTCCTGGATCTCGAACATTAAACAATTTATTTTCCGACTTAAAAAAAAGTTGAAAAGTAACTGAGTAAAAATAGCTTTTATTTGAAGTAACGAGCTTCCGGCGTTCCCATAAGAGATTTTCCACGAGATCTTTACGCGATCAGATCTCGCCATACATTACGGTACAGAGTCACTATATTACAGTGAATAGACAAGACAAGGAAAGACCTGGACTGGAGACTAAAGACTGGAGACAAAAGATAGAGACTGGAACTGGAGACTGCGGACTAGAGAGAGATTGGAGTTTCGTGTGAATAGAGAATGTGAAAATGTTAAATAAAAAAATAAATACAAATACACGATGAATCTGAAAATCTAAAAACGTCTTTCCTCACCTACTCCGCTACACTAAATAACTAAAACTACTACCGAGTTCCCGTGAACTTGCGCCGCGACCTCAAACTCTATTTATAAATTAATGTCCGAGGGCTCTAAATATACTTAATATTTTTGTTTTTCAGTCTAAAACCTTTATAATGTTGAACCACAACTATTATTTTAGTCTTTGGTTTTCGAAATTTGTAAATAAATTATTTTAAATAAAATTCGCTGGCGCTAAAAAAATTTTTTTCAGTATTTCTATTCCTGAGGGCCCGAAATTTGAAACAAAATTTCAGTATGGAAATTTTAATTTTTTTTTACTTCCGGTGGCCAATTTTACCCTGAATTTGTTTAATTTTACAGACAATTTTGACTCAAAATTATTTAATGGCTTGAAACTCAAAAAAATTCTAATGTGAGATAAATTGACTCATTTAAAAAAAATAAAGAAAATTTAGCGGCCCATTTTACCCTGGATTACTCCGTGAGATTTTTTTAAACCCATTTTGACTTTTTTCACAGTTTTAATCCAACCTTCAAAAAAATCCGAGCTAAAATGGGTCAGTTTTAAAATTTTCAAATTTTCAAATTTTGAATTTTTAGCGCCAATTTTACTACACATTTGTCGTAATCTTTTTCAGAAAATAAAAAAAATCTGAGCGACTCATTTTACCCCGTGAATTTTTATAAAAATAAGCGGCCCATTTTACCTCTACTACCACACAAAAATTTTTTCTGTCTCATTTTAATTGAAAATTTTTTAATAACTTCAATCCAACCTTAAAAAAAATCCGCGTTAAAATGGGTCAGTTTTAAATTTTCAAATTCAAAATTTTTAGCGCCAATTTTACTAAACATTTGTCGTAACCTTTTTAGAAAGTAAAAAAAATCTGAGCGACTCATTTTACCCCATGAATTCTTATAAAAATAACAAGCGGCCCATTTTGCCTCATTTAAAAAAAAATATGACGGATAAGATAAATTGACTAAAAAACTTAAAAATTAGTTGAAAGGTTTGAAGTAACAGGTACATAAAAAAAAGTAAATGGGACAAGGTGAGAAATGGGTACAAAGTAATTGAATATAATCGTATAATATATGAGGGGAAAGACTTTAAATACTTTAGAGTGTTGGATTTTAGTATTGCAGGAGGTTTAAAAGTGACCCTTGGTCAGGTAGATGCTGCAGGATTCTGGCAGGAAAAAAAGATCCATCGTATTTACGGACGTGTGTGTGCGTGTGCAGAGAAATAGGGAGACAGTGGCCCTTCTTACCAACTTATATGGGTTATATATATTGTATATTGTATATATTATATTATGCAGAGGACAAGTGAGTTTAAGGAGCGACAAAGCGTGCATAATAGCAGCAGATCATTACCCGAAAGGCATTCGCACCTCGGAGAGGAGGGTCGTCTCGGACAATGCCGGACAATGGGCTGGGAAACCGAGACTTCAGACAACATAAATATGTATTCTTTGCTATTAGGGACTATGTAAAGACGCTTTGTGTCAAGTTTTATTTTTTTTTTTTTTAATTTACTCAGGGATTATGTTCCTTAAGTGGGAGTGGGAGTGGACGAAATTGTTTTCCAAATATTATTTTTTTTTTTGGTCAATTGAGGAAATTCAGAGGAGGAAAATTTAGGAGCCAATAACCCATCCCCGGAATTGTACTTTAGGGCCAATTGCCCAGATTGGATAGACGATATACTGGCTGATAAGAGTCGAGTATTTTCTGGCTATCGGATTGCAAAAAAAATTATTTTATTTTTTTTTTTACTTAAGAATTTTTATTCAAACCTGAGATTTAATTTTTAGTAGAAATTTAAAATTTAAAAAAATCAACGCGCGGTAAAATTCAAATTTAAAAAAATTTTTTTTTTTTATTTAAATTAAAAAAAAAATTATTGATTAATAATAACAATAATAAATAAGTAGCCAACACCGAGGAATTGTCTGACGACGATAAGTGACGCCATCTGTAGCCCTGGGATCGCACTAACCCCCCCCCTGTCGCTTATCAATAACCTTCGCGTCGAAAAGTTGAAATTGATGGCAAATATGATCTGACCATTAATCCTCACTTAAAATAATTCTTATCCGTAAAAGTAAAGCAATAAAACTTTGGCACAGACAAGAAGACTAGAGCAAGTTAGTCGTTAGCAAGACGGCTTAAGTTACCTGGGCGCGTGCTGAACCCTCTGTAGAGAGGATGAGACAAAAAAGGGGTAACGCCACGCGCCAGGTTAATCTTTTAAATAAAGTCAAAGTATTTTTTTGCCGTTTTATTTAACGAGCGTCTTTCTGAATGACCTAGAATAATGAATAGGCTCGAAAAAGTACAGAATGGAAGTAGAGACTGAGACTGAGACTGAGGATGAGGTTCAAGTTGGAGAAGTAGGAAAAAGAGGACGAGAAACTCGTGAGCAAAAATAAAAACAAAAATAAAAATTCAAATTTCAGAGCAACAGGGCTCAGAGCTCAGGGATCGTTTTACCCATGGGTTAAATCAAAGACATATTTAATATATGTAACGGATCTTAGTCATATGTGACGCACGTGCCGACACCGACATGAGTCTACTAGATGTTTGTTAAATAATATTGCAGTCTTTTAACTTTATGTCTCTTTACGCGCGCTAATTACGCCCTAAGTACTGCCGACTATTTTTTTTCGGACTCGATTCATCTTTTTATTTGTTTATTACTTTTTTTTTTATTTTTAATTGCAATCATAATAATTATGTGTCGAATTTAATATGACGTAAATATGACAACTCACCTGCACATATAGATAACGTTTCATTTTGTTTTTCAAAGTTGAGGAAATAAATTTTGGATTAGGGGAAATTAGGCCATCAAAAATTTAGAGAAAAAAATTTGGGCAAAACGCGCCGGGAAATTTGGAAAATATTTTTTTGAAAGCTATTTTTTGGGCGGGTTAATAGTAATTTTGAGGGAAAAAATTGGGGGGTAAAATGGGACGGTTATAAATTTATTTTTAGTGAAAAAAAAAAATTTATAGAAGTGAATTTGGTAATTTATGGGAAAAAAATTGATTATTTATAAAGCCTGGTCAACATACCCCAGTTTCCTCCAAATAATTTATTAATTATTTAGGAAATTTTTGTCGGTAATTTTGACAGAAAATTTTTTTTAATGAAAAAATTGACTAGGAATTTTTGAATTTTTATTAATGAAGGCAGGGAAAAAAGGAGGGAAAAAAATTTTAATATTTGAATAAAAATTCGTGTAATGTGTGATGTGTGACGTGACATGTTTTGAATGGACAGTTTTGCTGAAAGTCGGGTATGGAATAGAAAAAGAGGATTGAAAAAAATGGATATTTCTTCGAAAAAATTCTTAATTTAAGTATTTATTTACATGGACAGTGCCAAGAAAATTTTATCTTAATTGCAGTGGAATCCACTGGCTGTAGAAATTCATGAAATTTATCACCAGATTGAAAATAATAAATATAAGACTTAATTTTAGTAGAATTTTTTGTTTTGAGTATCGAAATTCAAGTAAACAAATTCTCTAAAATGCAATTTTATTTTCCTGTTTCATAAGGAATTATAGAGTCGAGATTGAAAGTAAAAGCAGACGCGAGTTAAAAAAGTAAGAGAAATTATTAAGTAAGGGTGGGTGGGGGCGTAAGTTTTTTTAAAAAATAAACTCGCGCATGACATTGCCCTAGACGATTGTCACGGCGACTTATTCGGTTACTAATTAAAAATATATAAGCACTGACATTTAACCAGTTGCGCCCTTTAACTTTGTAATTTTTGTTTTTGTTTGTGTTTTTGTTTCGGATGCCGAGAATTTGGGAATTTTATTGGACTTTCTTGGAGTTGCCGTCGGTTGGCCGACACGCTGGACTTTATTTTAAGTTGATTTGTTTTGTTTCCAAACAATTCTGTTATTTTTATATCAAATTCAAGTTAAATATACATTTTTTTATCGAAAAATATTTCCGTAAGTAATTTCATTTATTTTTCTTTAATTGACTTCAAATATTTTCTCACAAAATTCACTGAAAAATATTTAGTTTTCCCGAAATCAGTGACTCGATTTCTGGTAAAAAATGGATTTGTCATTTTTCCAGAAAATTATAATTTTAATTGAGTAAAAATATTTTGAGACGAACTGGAAATTATTTTTGAAAAAATTTCAACTCAAAATTTTTAAAATGATATAAAAAGTCTTTTTAATGGAAATTTTTTTTTCTGCGAAATTCGGTCACTACAAATAATTGTCATCAAAAAACGACTAATTAAAAAAAAAATCGAGTGAAATATAATAAAAAATAAAAAATTACCTTGAGCGATTCTCACAGCAGGCATTTTGATCCTCATGATGCCTCGGGTATTTAAAATCGGTCAGAAAACCCAAAACCCGATCGTCAATACAAAAAAAATGAAAACAATCACTAGGTGTCCTCGCACCGCATTTATTTACCAGCTCTTATTTTTATTCAGCACCCACATGCTCCATCCTCTTCTTCACCTCCTTCCCCTCCCTCTTCACTCCAAAAAAAATTTCACCTCGGTCAAAATCCCTCGGACATTTCCCGACAGTCCCATCTCCCAACCCCACTGACCCAAAAAAAAAAAAATCACCAGCAGGTAAATAAATAAAAAAATCACCTCGTCCACACACAGACAAATTATTTCACTAATTAATTAAAAATTTCACTTCACTAATTTTTATCTCCAGTCCATGAGTAATCGGACGGCATCAATAAAAAATAAAAAAATTTTTTTTCTAATCGCACGATTTGATTAGAGGCAAACGTGGTCCAGATAAGTCGGATGCTGGTGTTCCAGCGTGGACCTGAGATGATGGTCCGGCATGGGTCGTATCTCTGAGTGGACTGTGCCGGACGTGCGCCTAGTAGTGGCTGGTTAGTTGTGTCAGGAGCTGCTGGTGTGTGTCTTTCTCGGGCACTGTGCTCGGGTTCGGACAAGTTCGGCTCACCTCGTGGCTCACCATCCGCTTGCTCCGACTACTACTACCCGAACCAGCCGGACACCCCACACGTCCTATCCTCGGTTCCTGCTGCTCCGAACGCGTAGCGCTGGTACACTCGCTCCATAGGGTAGTTTTCACCCCGAGTAGAGAGTGGGGGATCTTTCGCGCATGGGGATACCGAGTCGAGGATCCACGTCCACATGTGTACTGTATGTGTTATTATTATTATTATTGTTATTGTTATTATTGTCGTTATTATTGTTATTATCGGCGTGTGGGTATGAGAGAGTCGGCGAGACCGCGAGTGTGTGTGGGAAAGGGATGCTGGAGAAAGGCGGGCTGAGGACTCGCGGTCGAAGGAAAGAGAGAGAGGGAAGGAGTGAAAACTCGGAGGGATTGAGGAGCGATGTTGGGGGTGGAGGACACTGGTGGGAGATACTTGTACTAGGTACATACTGTCTGCTGTGTACTGTACTAGTACCGGACCATGAGTTTTGTCGCTGGGTGGGGGTATTGATACACGCGATTTCGCTTCTTTGCTCCCGCCAATATTAGTTGGGTAAAAGTGATAATTAGGTGGGTTTTAGTTTTTTGGCAGTAGGGTGAATTGGGATTTTTTTTTTTGGAAATTTATTTTTGAGTTTTTTTGGAAGTGTGGTTTTAAGGAGGGTAAAATGGAGTCAGAAATTTTGAAGTTGAAGAGAAAGTCAGTTATTTTTAAATGAAGGGTAAAATGGGTCGTTTAAAAATTTTGAAATTTTAACATTTGAAAATGGAGGTAACGTTAATTATTTTTAAAAGGGAGTGAAATGAATTATTTTAAATTAAAGGGGTAAAATGGACTGTCAAAAATTTTGATATTTTAATTCTTGAAAATGAACGTAATGTTAATTATTTTTAAATGGGGGTAAAATGAGTTATTTTAAATTAGTGGGGTAAAATGGGTCGGATAAAAATTTTAAAATTTTAATTTTTTAAAATGAAGGTAACGTCAATTATTTTAAGTAAGGGGGTAAAATGAATTATTTTAAATTAGAGAGGTAAAATGGGCAGTCAAAAATTTTCAATAGATAAATATTCGAATTTTTAATTAATAATTGAAATTTTATTGTCATTGGGTTAAAATGGGCCGCCGTAATTTTTTTAATTATTTAGGATTTAAAATTAAATGGGAAAAATTTGGAGTAGGATAATAGAGGGGATTTTATTAAAATTATAGTATGTATAGAAATAAACAGTAGAATTTGTTAAAAAAATAATGAGACACAACGTGTTGTTAATAAAATAAATGTAAATATTATTATATCTTATTAATAATCGGTAGTTTTAAAATAGATTATAATTTATAATATCACGCGTATCCTGTTATTTATATATTTCCTTCTATTTACTCAAGTACGTTTGTATCAGTAATCAAAGAGACTTAAAACATTTTTGTGTATTCCCTCCCTCGTATTTATAACCGTATCTGTAACCATAAATCCACCGCCCTTTAATTTGTTCTTGGGCACTTTAGTAGCACTTTAAGTCGTCTAAGGGCGCCAAAAATATTTCCCAGTCACTTGGATCTTTCCGTAAAAATCTAAACTTGAACTCACTTACTTACTCCCTTTTTTTTAACTTCCGCTTATAAATGTCATCAATTAACAAACAAAAAAAAATCTTTCTCATATTTTTTGTCAATTAAAAAATTTTAAAATCGTTTTCAAAATTTTCTATTAACGAAAAAATCAAAAAATCGTTTTCAAAATTTTCTATTAACGAAAAAATCAAAAAATCGTTTTCAAAATTTTCTATTAACGAAAAAATCAAAAAATCATTTTCAAAATTTTCTTCTTAAAGAAAAACCTCATAAATAATTTCCAAAATTTTTTTAATTTTAAAAAAATTTCAATCCCTGCAATAAATTTGAAAAAATCGACTGCAAAAAAAAAAAAAAAATAATAAATAAATTATTTGTCATCAGTCGCACTTTCGAACAAAAAAGAAGTATATACATAATATATATATCTGTCTTGAATGGTCAGAGGTTAATCTGTATTCTGAACGGTCGACGCTCGCGCTAAAACTTTTAAATTTCCGCAAGTACGAAAACTATTATACAACACCAGCAAACGCGAGTTTGTATCAGCAGCATTACATTACATTGTGTGTACTATAAAATTTATCTCTCCCCTCCCTCTCCTCCCCCACTACTTCGGCACTTCTTTAGTCCGTCACCCGCAGCTTGATCGCGGGCGCTCTCGCTCATTTTTTCTCTCTTTTTATTTTTATTTAACATTATTGCAGTGTACGTGTTCTGTAGCTGTCCTACGTAACGTGGAAAAGAGTGTGTTAGCGTGAATAGAACAAGAGAGAGGTAGAGGACGAGACCGGCCTTTACTCTGTTACTAAAAAGCAAAATCTCATCAGACGCGGTCAGTTCGTGGCTTTCTGGGGAATTAGATTTTTACAGTTCTCAGGAATTCCACGGAGACACGCTTTTCGTTATATATATTGTTCTTTCTTTCTTTAGACTTGAGACACTCTAGGCTATTGACATTATCCTCATTATTATTTAATCTCACCGACAAATTATTTTATTCTCAGATTCAAACTTTTTAACTTTTACTCGTGACAAACTTCGAAACTTTACAACTTAACTTTTATTTTATACAATAAATTTAATTGTCCATCAATTTCTTACCCCACTTTTTAAATAATCATTTTTTTTATATCAATAAAAAATCAAAATTTTTGAAATTTATTTCTCGAGATTTTACGGCCGAAAATTAAGTGCATGGGTGTGTTTTGGATCGGAAAAAATCTGATCTTTCCATGGAAATTAAAAAAAAAATTTTAGCTCCTCAATTTTAATTACAAAAAAAAATCAGTTAAAAATTTTATCAAAAGCAAGTAAAAAAAAAATATCACTATAAATAAATAAAGAGCACTAAGTAAACTGTGTAAAAAAGCGGAAACACGTGACACGTAATAAAGCCAGATTTAAAATAAAAGTCCCAGCTCCTAGCGGACGCGGGGCGGGGGCGGGGGTAAGAGAGAGGGAGCGTTAATTCTGGACAGCGGTCCAAAGGGTGAAAAAAGCAGCAATGTAAGTAAAGACGGGCATGTTAGCCCATTAAATATATAAATAAATATAAATATAAGTTAGGTGACTATCGTAGGTCCCTCGGTCTTTTTAAATTCCGGCTGCGCTCCGACTCCAGCAAACGACGACCAAGACGACGCATCCTGTTCGGGGTTTTAAAGATTATTTTTACTTCTGAACCATCACATCGGGGCAAAAAACGATCTGTCTGGCGACTATATAATATACCCAACCCGGCTACTACACATATATATATACCATACATATATCTATATATATTATGGGGAGTAGAGAGGAGAGCACATGTGCGACGTATCGTTTTTAACAAAATGCTTACTCTTGAGCTCGAGTAGTCCAGCGAACTACGACACAGTCACAGTATGAAGGTCTTGGTCTTGCTCTTGCTCTTATATTTTACTTCTTATTCTTATTTCAAATTTTTTTATTATTTTTATCTAAAGACCAAACGAACGCCGGATCGTTCGTGTGGCCAAAGTTTCGTTTCATTTGGTCTTCTGTCGTCTTCGTGGGAGTTTCCACTACACTCCATCTCACCCGGCACATATTTATATGTATGTATATGTATTTTAGTTTTAAAAAAGTCATATGTATTGGGAGAGTAAGAAAAGTACGATAGCGAACGGCGAGTGAACCAAAACAACTGGCTCCTGTCATTGACCCTCGGTACGTTTTTTAAAAATACGCTGGCTGCAATGCCGACACTATCGGACGCACTTTGTTTGTCGTCTTATAAACACTATTTATGGAGGCATACATTATGAATATGGGGTTTGATATATAGACAAAGACAAAGAAGAAGAAGAAGAAGAAGAAAAAGGACGACATCAAGTTATTTAATTACATTTGTTCGGGGAATGGAGAGTAATTAGTCATCAGCGCATTTATTTTTCTGCCTGTTGGCGTCATATGAGTGATGGTTGATTTATGGGGTTTTGACGCGATTAGATCCTTTGATCAGGCGGAAATATTTTTTTTTATAGATTAGACTTTTTTAGTAAAAACTCGAAATTTGGCCCAGTGGTGGAACGAAAAATCGATTTTTTAAAGATTTCGGTCATCAAATGAGTCGAGTTTTTTTATCGAGAAAATTTAAAATTGGAGATTTCAGAAACCATATGTGCAGCACATTTTAAAAGTATATGAAATAAGTTGATATTGTGATATTTTACAAGCTAGTAAATTTTCCTATTGACACTAAAGGAAACTTTAACTCGGGTAACTTTTTTTATTACCTTGTCGGTTTCTTAAGACTGCAATAAAACCAAATAAGTGACCACTAATTTTTTTCTCATACCCTAGAGTAATTCGATTCTTTCTGTCACATGTTTAAGATATTTTTTTAAAAAAATTACGGGTCATTTTCTTCGAGCCCGACTTTTGTCAAACCCAGAAAATTATTTTGTGTATCCGTGACAAATTTAAGTCATCGTTTCTTCAAACAGTTTAACCCTTTTCAAAAAATTCCCTTAAGACCAGAAATAATTTTTTTGATTTCCCAAAAAAAATTACAAGAATTGAATCCTGAAAGGATAAAAAAATCGAGTAAATTAAAAAAAAAATAGAATAAAAATTTTTCAAAGCCTTAAGATATAAAATAATTTTTTTTTAATTTTTCAGTGACATATTTAAATTTGAACGTGACTCCGAGCACATGTGAACCAAAAATAATCATCTCCCAAGTCCAAGGGAATCTTCTCCACACTGTCCTTATCCTCGAAGTGGGTCCATCAGAGCCGTCAATTACGTTCTTAAATAATTCCACACCCAGAGTTGTACAGTACACCCGAAAATACATTCATCCTCTCTCTCTCTTCCTCTGACTTCCATCCATCGTATCGCGTCCCCAACACATGGTCCGAGCCCTTTTTCCGCTCAGCTTCTTCTTCCAGATGCCCGTGCACGAGTTTATAAATAAACAATGACAGCCGCGAGAACTCGGATATCTCACCAATCCAACAAAACCCACACCGTCACCCCCAGTGATCACTTCCCATGCCCAAAAAATTTTAACTTTACAAATTTACGTCGATTCCTTTTTATAAAAAATTTTTTAAATCTCTTCTGATCACTCCCTCTCCCCTTTCTTGTGTAGGGGAGCCTAAAAAACTCATGGAATTTCTCATCGAATATTTTCGCACGACCAAAGACACCTTGGCGCCTCGCCGGACCCCTAGAATTACTGGGGGGTCTGAAGTCGCCGCTAAAAAACTTTCGTGGGACCCAAAAAACTCACTTACGGGGTCTATAAAAAATAAAAAGCCATTCTGCAACTATTCCGACACATAAATCTGGACGGAATCATACCACAGTTTTTTTTTTTAATTCTTTTTTTTACCTATCGTAAGTATTTTTTAAGTGCCGGTATTTTGCTGTACCGTTTTTTATCCCGCAAGGGGGAGATCAGAATAGGGGAGGAAATTTTTCCGAGCCGGAAGAGAGGAAACACCTTGTGGGGACAGTAATAATAATAATTGAGAATATTTTAAATAAAAAAGTAAAAAAAAACATTACGGTACGAACAGATTCTCCGGCCGGAAGGTGGATAAAAAATATTGGAATGAAAAAAATTTAGTACTGCTATACTGAGTTGTTAACTTGTAGGGGTACGTCCATTTTAAGTTTTTTTATTTGTTTGGAGATATCTTAAGCTGGTGAATTTACCCCTCTTTCATTTTTTTTGCTATCAGATCGTGAGAGTTTTGCGTTTTGGGGAAACGCCGTAACGGGATTGCACTTTTGAGGGAATTTTTTACTGAACTTGTTTTTTGATAAATTTTTTTTTTGCGTATGGGAATGAGATGATGAGAAAATTTTTATTACAAAATTTTGTGAGAATTTTCGGCAAAATTATTCAATTTATTTATTTAACTAATTAATTATTTATTTTTGTAGGGCAGGGGAGGGGGTGAATTGGAAGTGGTGCATTTTATTAATATTGTCATGACTTATGGAACTGATGAAATTTCGAGGATTAAATTGTAGACTTTGTGATGCATAAGTAATGATACAGAGTAATTGTTAATTATAAATGGAATTCATTATTTGAGATGGAGAATTATTTTGTGAAATTAAATAACTGGGGCTGGAGATGGAAATAGAGATTATGAATAATTGGTGGAGTTAATGGACAAGAGAGATAACGTGACTCGGGGTAAGATGGGTCGGAATTTAGTGAATTTTTGGAAAAACATGCAATACATTTTTCTAAGACTTTAAAGCTGTAACTTTTAAAATATTGATCTTAGGGTGATTTTTATAAGGACCAAAGTTGTGAGAAATTTAATTTTAAATAATTTTTGTTTCAGTAAAAAATCACGTAAAGTCAAAACTTTAGAAGTTATGAGATTTTTGAATGATTTAGATATTTTTGGAAAAACTTACGCTGTGTCAGATTTAAAACAGCTGTAACTTTTAGAGGATTGGAGCTAGGATAATTTTTGTAAGGACCAAAGTTGTGAGAAATCGAATTTCCAACAATTTTTATTTTTATACAAAATCACGTCAAGTCAAAACTTTAGAAGTTATGAGATTTTGAATGATTTCGATATTTTTGGAAAAACTTATGCTTTCAGATTTAAAACAGCTGTAACTTTTAGAGGATTGGAGTTAGGATAATTTTTATAAGGACCAAAGTTGTGAGAAATCAAATTTCCAACAATTTTTGTCTCTATACAAAATCACGTCAAGTCAAAATTTCAGAAGTTATGCGATTGTAAATAATTTCCATGTTTTTGGAAAAATGTATTTTTGATTCAAAGACTTTAAATTGCTATTTTTTAAAAAATACGTGTTTTAGTCATTTTCATAGAGACTAAAGTTACAGAAAATTGAATTCCCATTCCAACGACCTTCTCAAAGATCTACTTACCCCAACAAAGTCCCATGAAAAAAAAAATTCTCTAAAACTAAAAATTTCCAAAAGCCAACTGAACTAAATAAATAAAAAAAAAAAACAACAAACATTGTCATAAATAAAAATGAAATAACAGTAATTAGAAAAAAACTAAAAATAACGGAACTTGAAAGCTAAAGAAAAAAAACGGGTCCCATTTCTGCCGATTTTCCCTCTCCTCACACATGCTCCTGCGTCTTACAGTTCCCTTGCAGGGCAGATGGCCAGCCAAGGGGTAAGAAAAAACCGGGTATAAAAAACGGGGTTTTTTTTTATTTCTATAAAAAGCGATTGAAAAACGGACGCGGGGCCTCCGAGTGCCGCTCCGATGGACCACGTGTGTTCCAGCATTATCTTTCTCTCTCTCTCGCTCACTATTTAGTGCCAACACAGGCATTAAACAACTATGTACCATACACCGAGCACCGAGCACCGAGCACCAGCAAAGAATCACAAAGAATAGATGAGTATCGCGTTCTTTTGATCGCCTCAAGGATCCATCCTCTATCGTATTACGGCATTGAAATTTATAAAAATTTACCGTTTTCGACATGAACCTTATACGCCTCGCACATAAACACTCGCTTTACTTTACTCTACTCTATACTTAAAAAAAAACCCATACCTATCCCTCCGTCTCTTCAACTTCAGCCGCCATGAATTTTTAAAAATTACAGAAAAATAATTTTCAAAATTCAGTTCAACACTCGGACTAAAAATTAACTCGACTTTTTTTTTACCGCAACTGTTAAGTATCCCGTTGACCCCAGAGTAAATCCAATGACCAGAGGGTCCAGAGTCTAGGGTGCGGGGTCCCGAGCCTGGATCTAGATCCAAGTAAAGGAAGAAAAAATTTACGTAAAAAAAAATTAGATGGTGGAGTATATTAAGTATTAGTGGTGGTTCTAGACGCAGACCAGCTGACCAGGCGTGGGAAGCATTCGCTGTGGGTGTAACTGTCTTTTTTTATTTAATACATCCTTTGGACTTTGTCTAATGTAGCAGCTTGTGGGGACGAGTCCGCTAAATAAAGAAGAGTAGAATAGAACAGGTACAAGGTCTTTGAGAAAAATAATTAAGTGTGGGGTAGGAAAAAAACTGCTGGGGCAACTGGACTAGAGACTAGCTGGAGAGCGAGTATCCAAGACTAAGGGGATTGAGCCAAAGCCGAGGAAAAGGCAGATCCGGAATCCATTTCCGGATACCGTGAAATTAGTACCATTGTCTCGCGGCTCCCTGTTGTGGGCATTCCCACATTAATATGCGGAACGATTAAGTCGTTTCCGTAGTTGTTGTTCTATAGTTATAGTTATAGTTTGCAAAGAATCGCGGGATAAGTCAAGTCTAAGGAGAAAATTAAATGGGCAATGGGTAATGTGTGATGCGGATTGTTAAGACTTTTTTCTTGAGATCTTATTTTTTTTTTATTATTTGAAAAAATTTTTTAAGTGAAAAAAAAATTTTCAGTTCGACATTAACTTGGAAATTTTTCGAAATAATAAAAAGAAAATTATTAGGGTCAGTAAAAAATTTTTTAAGTAAAAAAAAAAAATTTTTCTCAGTATGTACTCTAATTAAATAATCGTCTTGAAAAAGAAGTAAAAAAAAAAAAGTGATTTTTTCCATCTGGATCTTGACTAAAAGCTGAGTCCTTTGTCTTAGGGCATAAAACCGCGATGAATGAGATTTTTTTATCGTAATTTAAAAATAGTCTACCACGAACTGGCCAGAGGTCAGTAACTCCATTCAAACGGAGTGAAGCATCCAAAAATACTCCCGACATCCGCGGAACTGGTGAAAAATTATTTTCAACTGCGACATCTATACATTTGTTTTTTTTTTTTTTTTTTATAAATTCTTCCCGTCGCCTTAGATCTCTCAGTCAACCATAAAAATAATAATAATGACTAGTAAGTAAAACGTGTGGTGAAGTGCATTTGAGCCACGCGCGTGCAAGTAGTGCGCGCGACCTTCTCTCCCACTCAGTGCACTGATGTTACCCATTTTTTAAACCGGCGATATAATAACAAGACCAAAGAAACAGAAAACAAGTAAAGAGCCAGCCCGCTTATTCACTTTGCTTGGGAATGCATGCAACGACCCGTGCACATGTACATGCACATGCACACATTGCAATTCACAAATAAATAAATACATACTCAACTCCTTGTATTTTATCATCCGCGTACTCTGAGCGCGAGTGGGCGAGTAGAGAATCACTCGCGACTCGCAACTCGGGATCCGCGATCTGGGATCCGCGATCCGCGATGCTCTATAGTATGTTAATCTATTCCATGTAGTTTTGCGCTGTACTGACATGATTCTTTCTCTTTCTTTTTCTCTTTCTCTTTCTCTTTCTCTTCTTCTGTATTCTATTCTTCACTCAACTCGGCGTCACATCATTTCATGTACACTAGCTCAAGCTGAATCTTTTTCTCTACTGGTATAGCGATGTGTGTACACAAGGATGCCACATCACGACTCATTCTTAGGCACGTTCACGCCGAGCAGTGAAAGTCTTCGGGTCGGCTAATACTAAACCAATCCGGCTAAACACGCCGAATGCCGACCAAGTACAATCCTAAGTATGAGTATAAGTACAAGCTTTGAAATGAGAGAAGAAATCGCGACTAGAAGCGAGAATGTCAGCGAGCAGATTTTCCACGCTCTTGATATATGTAATTTTTTTTTTATCAAATTTACATTATACTCATTATTATAAAGTAATGCTGGGGGAAGATGAGTCGCCATTTGTGTCAAAAAAAAATTTTTTTGAGGAAAATTTAAAATTGGCTGCTGTCGAGACTATGGACTGCGAATTTGAGGTTTCAAAAAAATTTATTTTGATTATTTTGATGATCGTTTGGATAAATTTGATGTATAATGACATCATTGGAAAGGAAATTTGATTTCCTGCGATTTTTGAATCAATAAAAAATTTTGTAGAACTGTAAGTTTACAAGATATAGCCATTTTAAGTCTCAGAATAAAGTTATATAAGTTTCCAACAATTTCCAAAATTTTAAAAGGGGTCTGGTCTCAAACTATCGATACTAGGAGATTTTTTGTTGAAACAAAAGTTGTAGGAAATTCAATTTCCTTCAATTTTGGTCCTTATAAAAAATATTGTAGGACCAATATTTTAGAAAATATGACCATTTGAACTCTTAGAAAGAATAATTATATATACTTTCAAAAGTTCCCAAATTATTAAATCGACCTTATATATTTTTTTTCCATAAAAAAAGTTGTAAAAAACAAAATTTCCTTTCCAATGACCACCCCAACTGTCAATTCATTCCATTTATCCAAAACATTATCAACCAAACTAATTTCTTTTCTCAAATTCAAAATTTTATTAAAAAAAACTACGACTTTTTATTAAATCATGACGTTTAATATTCTCAGCCCACGAAAAAAAAAAGATCAGTCATTGTCCAGCGAACGTTTAAAATTTTAAATGATCGAGTCACGTTTTTTATGGCGTTTTCGTTACAATTTTAGTTCAGTAAATCGGGTGTCCGAATCCGCCGAGTCAGCGGAGATTATTTACGCTGCCTCGGATCTATTCTCCGGCAGGGGAGTGTGTCATATTTGCCTATGATTGACGATTTGCCGAAAGAGAATAATATAATATAATATAACATAATATAATATATAATACGCAACCGATCTGATGCAGCTCCATGTCCAGGATAATTCCATTACGAGCGTACCAACCAAACAGACAAACAGACATACAGAATGACGAACGTCTTTCATTCATTTCCTCTTTTTCATTCACATTCACTCTGATTCCCAATCTATCTTTGTCCTTGTCACTCCCTCGCACCACATTTTTGCAATCCTCTTTTATTATATATACATATATATATACCTTTCTCCGTCATTGTCATTATTATTCACATTTCTTACGGTTTTTTATATTTTCTTATTGTACCTGATTATTATCGGTTGGTTAGGTGCGACAGATTATTTCACGTCACCTCAAAATATAATCAGCTGGACCCTTGGACTTTTACTATAATAGCTATTCAAAAGAAAAGTCCATTTCTCTACTTTCTAGTAAAAGTTATTTTTTAAAAAAAATATTGGTATGTTTTTTAGACTGAATTATTTTGAAAAAGAAATAGATTTTGAGAGACCGGCACATTTCCAAATTTTTTTAAAGGCTGTAACTTTTTAAATATTAGTCCTAGGAGGTTTTTACATAGGACAAAAATTGTTGGAAATTGAATTCTCTATAAGTTTTCTTTCGGTGAAAAATTTTTTAGAATTGATATTTTAGAAGATATGGCTGTTTAAAGTTTTTGGAATAATAATTAAATATGATTTCAAAAATTTCCAAATTTAAAAAAGTGGAATAACTCATAAACAATCGATTTCAGGTGAAATTTTACTGATACAAGAATTGTTGGAAATTAAATTTTCTACAAATTTGATTTCTATAAAAAATCTTCTAGAATCAATATTTCAAAAGATATATTTATATTTTAAGTATAGTAATAAATTCTTCCCACATTTATTTACCAAAAAAAATTTTTTATCAAAATAAGCCAGTGATAAATTAATATTTGGACCAAAAAAATGATTTCCGATACCAAAAAAAAAATTATTGCTCCCAATAGATCAGATTTACGTCGAAATTAAATAGTGACATTGTCAGCGGATTAAAAAATCTTAAAGTGCGCAAAGTAGTGTGACATGCAACGTCAAAGAAGTAAAAAAAAATTGTGAAAAGGTGTGAGGAGATATGACAATATCCTGCATACTGTCCGGCGCTCCGGGCGTTCCTCATATCCCAAAGTATTGAGGCCGACAAATCGAGATGAATTTATCTGTATAAAGTTTCCTGGGGGCGTCAGCCGGCCGGTGAAAAAATAAAATAAAGGTACCAGTCATCGTAGGAACTAGGGAACGGGATCGGGGATGAGGACGGGTATTAAAAAACATCATGGGCATGATATATTTGTATAAATGGATAACACAAAGCTGAAAACGTCTAATCGTTTTAAGCTTGCCCTGGACTGCTCGTCGATCTAAGGAAAGTACGTCAAGCTTGCGAAATTATAGTTTACACAGCCGCACGTTTGGCTCTGGTTGGTTCTCTTCAGTTGTTGCCCGTATCAAAAGTTTAATTGAATTTTCGACCGAAGCCTACCACACTGGAGATTAGGATCTCCATTCTTGGCTACTCTCCCGTGTGCTTCTTATGCTTCCTGACCGTCTATGTACTTTATTATTAAGCGTTTTCTGACTTTATTCTTCGCTTTCTTTACACACGTTTACTCAAATTATTATTATATTATTCTTTTTTAAATTTTATTTACCCAAGGTTATAATAATTATTATTATTATTATTATAAAAAATTTATTTGATTCAAGCGATTGAGTTTTCGACATTCAAACTGAAATTCCGAGTGAACTATCAAAGATACGACTGAAATGTATATAAATAATTCTGTTGGGAATTTAATTTTCTACAAAAATCATTCCGATAATTTTTTACGTAAGTTCGATAGTTTGCTCAAAAGTTTAATTTTAAGTCTGATGTTAAAAATTTGTGTTCTTGAAATAAGTTTTCATTCCATTGAGCTTCGAATGGAATTTCTGGCTTTCGTATCAAAAATATGACAAAAATATATAGATACATTTTTGTAGGAAATTAAATTTCCTACAAAAAAAGTATCTTACAATTTTCTTCTAAGTCTGATAGTTTAGACGCAATTTCAATTTTTCGTCAACTAGAAAAAAATTTCAGCCAAAAAATTTATACTTCACCAGATTTGAATTCAAATTTACAAAAAATCTATCAAATATATGAAAAAAACACATCAGTAAATTTTTACAGCAAATTTAATTCTCTACAAAATTCCTTCTTTCCATTTCGCTCTTTTCTCACTACGAACAATAAAAAAATAACTTTCCAATTGTCTATTAACTTTTTCCACTTAACTAAAAAAAAAAAATCCCACATCTTTAATTTTATTTATTTACCCATCAATATTAGCATAATTGCAGGTAAATTACAAAAAAAACATCCACATGCATGCGACGATGAGGGTCAGATCGAATTTATCTTCGGCCCTCACCTGTTAGCTCGCCAATGCGGGCTGGGGCAACTGACCACCGCAGCTCCCCTACTTTCGTATTCAACAATTTCATAAAACTCTCCTTAGCTTTCTCAATAAAGAAAAAAACTCATTCAATTTATCATTCAAAATCTCACCCCCTCCAAAATTTTTTTCAATAAAAAAAAAAAATTCTCATTACTACATATAAAAAATTCATGTAATTAAAAAAAACATGTATAGTATATACTATTGAATTATTTTTTAGGTAACCAATGAGTTGTTTTTTTTTATGACCAACTGTACGACCCGCATGCCGAAGTGACACAGGCGTGTCCGTGGATTATATTTCTGATATGTCTCTAACTAAATATACATACATATACATAAATAGTCATTTTACACACAAATATATACAAGTACATATATATGTATGAATGTTATGTGGACTAGGGATTCCCCGAACAATAGGACACATGTCAAAACAATGAGCACACAGGTGTGGAAAATAGTGACGCAAATTTACTTATTATATTTTAATTACAATATTTCGGGTTGTAGACCTTGAGAAAAAAATAGAGCTTCCAATATTTAATATTTTAAAAATATATATATGAAATGTCTGTTGCCGCTAATTTGTTATGTTATGTCGCGTGTAAATATTTGGTACCGAGGCTTTGAAAGAGTTGATTGGAATTGGGTATTAAATTTTTTTGGGCAGACCTCTATTGCCCGAGTACATACGACATGTCAGCTGAGCACATATTCACACATCCGACTCAGGAATTTTATATATCAGTCACTTAAGCCATCGTAATCCCGTGACGCAGAGTTATTTCGATGAATCGACGGCGTTTAATTTTTTACTCATTTTTAAGTCTATTTGCGATGGATTTTTTTTACTAAATCCATTTGGTAAATTTGTAATTTTATCTCATAATTTTTTTTTAGTCTTCTAATTGGTCGAATAAAAAAGCAGACAGTGAATTTATTTAACAATTTTACTGAATAGGCCATGGGAATAAAAACTTTCAAAATTTCTTTCCACGAGCGAGAGGATTTTTCTACCCTGCGCCACCTAGCGGTTCAAAACCGAACTTTTCAAAAAATGACTGCCTTTAGAAGTAAATGGATTTTTTTTTATCTATGGACCCCTCCCCCGAAAAAAAGTCATGGACTGAAAGCAATGGGCAGTAAATTTATGATCGATTATCGAAGTGAGCCGGAGAATATTAAAATAATCGAGATACAATATCGGACAGTTAATACGAGATAAAGTGCGTGGGTGTAGTCATCAAAGCTCGACACAACAACAATAACAATGTCTTTGCCTATAAAATAAAATAAATATAATATAGAGACAATGAATTACGGTACCGGGTGAGAGTAAACGGGACAAATTCTTCTTTAAAGTAACATTATACTGCCACAATATTCTTCTCATTCTGTTTTACATAAACTTTCTTAGAAGGAGAAGAAGAAGAAGGAGGAGAAGAAGGTGGCGAAGGCGGGTTTGCTTCAAAGTTTTAAGCATCTACATAAAAAAAATAAAATAATGCAGGGGACGAGATGACGAGTGGAGGAAAAAATGACAATCATCGTCATTTTAATAATATGCAAAGGGGCTATATATATATATATATATATATGTATGTGTAGACTTATTCCAAGACCGGCAAGTGTGGTCACAATAGCGTTATATAATGACAAAGACACGACCCAGTCGAAGTCGACACAGAACACAACTCTCAGACTATATAATACAACATATACTTGTATGTCTTGGCACTACCTTTCGCTGGCTCGACAAAAGGCGCGGCGTAGGGTCATCCTACCGGACCGGAACATGTTTTGTCCGGTGTTATGTTATACTATGTGTGTCTACCGTCATGACAAGACCCTACACTGTGCTATGCTCGGCTCAAAATATCTATTCTTTGGTCTTTGCGACAAGTCAAAATATCTTGTTGACATTATGCTCAATTATACCCTTTATTTGCTGTTAACTCTTTGGATAGTAAATTTTTTTCTTTGAGTGACAAATTTAGTTTTCAGGGAAATAAAGTCGGGAAAAATTTAAGAGCAGGCTAATTTTTTTTTAATTCTGAGATTTGTTTTAAAATTCTTTAGGTTTCTGTACACAGAAAAAAGGGAATTCTTGGCTCAGGATTTTTTTTTTTTTTTTTTTCAAAAATATTTAACTGATTATCTAAAGGGCCTGTATGTTGTCGAGCAATGAATAAAAAATACGAGTCACAACAAACTCTTTACCCCAGATAAGACTCATGCACAAAAGGTTGATTGACTGAATTTAAAGTACCCAAATAAAAAATAAGACACCTCTCGAAGAAAATAATAACATTTAATACGTGGGTGCAGCTTATACTTATACTTATGCTTATAGTCATATATATGTATTCATATTATATCTCAAAGACGATGATGTGAGGCTAGAAAGTGTCTCCAGACCTGAGCCCGCTCTGAACGAGCCAGAGTCTGAACTCGAGTCACTCGTCAGAGAACACTCTATTGAAATGAATAAAAAAAGAGTCCGGGTCAGTTTGAATAATTTTGACCACACCTCTCGTCAAACCAATACAGCCCAGTATGAATACATACATTTAAATGTCGACACCAACGGAAATCTATTGTCCAAAATTTTTCATACGCTTTATTTATATTAACAAACACTAAACCTATATATACATATATATATATATATATATATATATATAGAGGGGAGGTCACAACACTCCCTCCCCCCTCAAAAAAATTATAAAAAAATTTTATTTCAAAAATTATTTTTTCAAAATTTTTAAGGAGGATCATCTTACCCCGGGTGGTCTGTCATGTCCAAGTCTCCCCTATACATATTTCAGAACACTCGATTTAATATTTTTAAATAATAATTTATCTTAGAAATCTCCCCCCCTCTTTCAATTTTTTTATTCTCCGCTACCCCTAAAATATATAAACCATATATATTTTATATTTATATATTTACCGAATATTTTTTAGCTCGACCGGGACTAATATGCCTGTCCCAAGTAAACGAGCCAGGATTTAAAACCTGGTCCTAATTCTGGTCTTGGTCTTGGTCTTGATCCTGCTGCTGATTCGCTCAGGACATTAAGAGACAAAAAAAATTCTCAGCTGCTGATTTCAGTCGATTTAATTTCATTTGTCAATCACTTATCGATGTCTTGATATAAATATAAATTTATATATGAGGCGTAGGACGGGCAATTTTTTTTTTGGCTAAGGAGTTTTAAATGAAAGTTCACGGGTAATTTAGACATGATGTCGAGGTATTGTGTAAGTCGAGTACTTTTATTTTATCGTGAAAGATCATTGCTGGTAGTTGGGACGGGGAGGGGTGGGAGGGGTAACAAAGATGTCAAGAGACACACGAGTCGGTTTATATTATTTTGTTATTGAGAAAGATAAAGATGGTGGTTAATTGTGTCGATGATAATTATTTTACTGAGTACTGAGTGTACTGTGGGCTCTGTGTTTGTATTGAGGACGGCAAGTGTTTATTTAAATTTATCAAGGATACTTTTAATTATTTACACATACGATTATTTTATTTTTTCAATTTTTATAAAATTTTTTTTTATTTTTCTTTACACATATTTTTTTTTTCGTATAAATAAATTTATTTATGGGCTGAATAATTTTTTTAAAATCACCAGAGGTCACTAGAGTCGAAATTAGTGACAAAAAAAATTTTTTTTTAATTTTAACTCTGGGTAATTTAAAAAAAAAAAAGTTAATTAATTTAGGGGTAAATACTTTAATCGAATTTTGATAAAAATTTTGCGCGCGAAATTTGAAAAATTAGAACTCGAAGTTTAAAAAAAAAAAATTTCTAATTTTTGCAGCTGGAATTTTTATAAAAATTCAACTGAAGGATTTTGGAGTTTAAAATTTTTTTTGGGACCGAATGAGTCGAGTTGTGAGAAAAATATCAGAATAAAAAATTTATTATTTAAATAATAAAATAAAATGAGTGAAATTGATTGATAAGTCAATAAAATTTTTTTTATGGACACTTGAAATATATCTTTTGTCACCACGGTGTAGCTTACGGCGTGAATGGACACAAAGGAGACGGAGAAAGTGAATATATAATATACGAGGATGAGGATGGAGATAAAAATGAGAATAATAAAGATGAAAGAGTGCAGCGAAATAGCCACCCACAAAATTAAACCGCACGTATGAATGGGCAGCCTGAACCCGAACCCCGAAGCTGCGGTTTGTATGCGATGGCATGCCCCGAGCTCGTCCTACACAAATGAAATAAACCAAGACTCGGTTTTCTCTCGAACACATAACACATCACACATCACACATAACACACTACCCGGTATGATAGATGGCTGGCGCAAAAACCGCCAATGCTGATTGATTAGTCACGCTGGTCGCAGCTCCAAATAGCCCTCCAGCATCCACATATACTTATATACATATATATAATAGTGGACCGGCTGTTCACCCAAACAAAAAACATGAAAAATTTCTTTTTTTATTTTTTTAACCACAGAATTTTTTACATAATTTTTAATCCTCGATATTTTTTAAATTTATATAAAATTATTGACTTCGGTAGAGTAATATATGAAAATAATTCTACATTCTATTGATCAATTCCTCTAGCTCAAGATAATTATAAATTAACCCACAATATGAATAATTAATAATTATTTCTCGTGATGTGCTCATTTAGTAATGAACTATAGGACGTTAAAATTAATAATCCGAAATTTTGTATATAAATGGAGACTCGTTACTCCTAATCTTTAATCCATGCACTCGGATTTGATGAAATGTATGTCATAATTATTCAATATTTATCCCACACTCGATATTCTATTAATCCACCCATTAATTTATTAATCTCTTCTAAAGAAACTTCAGAAACTCCGATCTGATTTCCCTCAAAAATTTTGACCCAAGAAAATTGTCGCGAGATCAGTAATTTCGATAAATCGATTAAAAAAAAAAAATTTCAAATAAATAAATATAACAGTTTGCTAAAAACCAAATCCATTAATTTCCATTACAAGTCACCGAGTCAGCACTCGAGTCAGTTGCCCGCGGAAGTGTATTCCAATGTATCTAATCTCATAATAACAATAACAAAAAAAAAAATATAAATAACAAGAATAGCAAGTAGAAGTATAAGAAGAAGTTTCGCACGATCGTGCACTCGTGCCGAGGTCACCGGGGCTTCGCGAATGTTGGTCACTGCATGCGACGTGTCCTGACTTTATGCCGCGCTGCCGTCTCTCTCTTCTCAACTCACTCGCTCTCTTTCCCTCTCTGTCTCTCCTCTAGCCTCTGTACCTCGCGAGCTTCGTCTAACAGAGATCCAAGATGTAGGTGGACGTGGTCCACTCTACCCACACATTCATCTCCATCTCCATCTCTGTCTCCGTCTTCTTACACAGTCGCAAATAAATATATACACATACATGCATAGATATATATATGTAACTAAAAGTTCATAGGTAAACAGTTAACCAGGACTCAATAGCGATCATCTTCTTGCGGCAGATACTCTCTGTCTACTTAAACTTGTCTACACTCTCTCAGGATCGTGGATCGCGGCTGCAGCTGATGATAGAAAATAAAATAAAAAAACCGCGAATCCGCGGATTTAAATCTTGTTAGAGCAATAAATGACACGGACATAAATATCATACGTGTTTAACTAATGTACACTGTGTACATATCAATGTGTAATTTCATATATTTTTATATAAATATATATGTAGCCATTCGTTGGGAGAAATATGTATATATGTTTATATTTATCGCAGACGTCTTGAATCACGGTCTAATCTTCTCCGGGTGCATTATCTCGCGTTTTTTTTTTCTGTTTGGTTTGAACGGTTTGAGAATTAGTATCTAAGGATAGGAGACGGGGGCTCTGAGGCTGAAGAAGAGGAAGAGGAAGAGGCTGAGGCTCAGACATGGGCATCGTGAGTGTAACTCGCGGCGGCACTTGCCGGGTATATAGGGCAACTGTAGTCTCACGGTTTCCGCGTGCTATTCATCTGCATGGCACATAACCATGCGCTGCAATAGTCATCAACATTACTCGGACGCTGCTTATTTTAATATCATTATTTACTTTTTTTTATTGAGAAATCGTTGGTTTTTTTTTATGCTGACTAGGTTTGAATTCAAAATTTATATCAGTGATATTTTGGTGGAAAAATATCTTCTTAAATTTTTTAACTTAAGATTTTGAAAAAGTCCTTAGAAAATTTGAAAACAAAAATTTTCAATCCTTTGAAAAAAATTTTACTGTCAAAATTAATTCCTGAAAAATTAAATTGTCATTTTTTTTTTATTTTGACGTTTTGAATTTTTTTTTGGTTTCAAAATTATAAAATCAGTGATATTTTTGTAGAAAAATTTTTTAACTCAAAATTTTAAAAAAGTCCTTAGGAAATTAAAAAAAAAATTTCAATCCTTTGAAAAAAATTTTACTGTCAAAATTAATTTCTAAAAAATTTAATTCTCATTTTTTTTTTTTGTCTGATAAATTTATTGATATTTTTTTTATCATTTCCTACTCAAAAAAAAAAAATTATCCCAGCCCTGGAAAAAAATTTAATTAAATTATTTTTAAAATTTTTTATCTCTGTCTCATTGAAAATCACGATTTTTAAAATTAAAAAATAGATTCCATGAATTAAAATCTCCAAGTAATTATTTGTCCAGTAAAAAAAAACGCGGCTAGATATCCAATTCCAGATAATAGATTTCTGTACACAGCCTCTAATTTAAAAAAAAAACTCCAATATTTATTATTATTTAGAATGAGTGTCTACAGTTTACTTGGTCGGTAGACCGACGTCACGAGAGGTGAAGTCGCCAGCAATTACTATTTTTATTTATAAACTCAACTATAATGGACTACATAGTCCATAGTGTTGGCGGAAAGAATAAAAGTACAAAAGGTGTTCAGGCCGCGAGATCCCGCGTCTTCGGATCCTCGTGTGACGAGTCTCCACTCCGGTAAGTCGTGACGCGGCTAAGCGGTATTCAGATTGCGCTCTTAGCGGTTTCCACTGATTTTTCCTTTCATTATTTTTTTTTTTCGCAACTAAACGACAAGAAATATTTCAGCGTAAGGATTTTTTTAATTAAAAAATTTTTAAATGTCCGCTGATATGGAGATGAAGTTGAATAAAATTATGAATATGAGTTGAGGTGTGGAGTTGAGGTAAGTAGGGAAGAGTTTATATCAGCGGTGAGATTAGTCGGTGAGAGTGAGAGCCGATCAGGCGAGGCCTAGACGGCGAAACGTTTTATCGTTTTCTGCTGACTATTACATTACTCAGTACATACAATATATTTATATTTATATGTATAAAGTGTGTATATGTATATGTATACATATATATGTATATATGAAGGTATCCTTTTGCGAGCTGGGTACGTACGATACGTGCGAATACATAATACAAGACCCGAGACATTCTCAAGCTCTCGTGACGTGTATTATACATCCGTATTGTGATACAATCTTGTCGGTTTCCCGGGAGATCGTTCAAGAGTTTAAGATATGGACTCGTTATTTTTTTCACACTTGATAATGTCCAATTTTTTATCTCATTAGTTTTTTTTTTACTTCTTAGGTGACTTTTATTCTTGGCTTTAATAATTCGGATGGTATCGAGATTAGGAGGAAATGTTATAGAGTCATTTTTGTAGGAAATTTTGTCCTCTGTAAATTTATTTCAGTACTTTTTTGACGTAACTTTGGTTGGTAGGGCGGAATTTTGGTTAGAAGGACGAAAAGTCAAGATTAAGGAACGTGGTATTGACTAAAATGTAAAAATTTAAATTCTGGCTGAACTAATAGAGATATGACAAAAATAGTCGAAATAAATTTTGTAGAAAATTTAATTTCCTACAAGTTTGGTCCAGTACATTTTCCTTGTATCTATAATATTTAGCCTGTAATTTGAATTTTAAATACCCAATATTTGAATTGTATAAAAAATAAATCCAAAATATTTTTGAGTACTAAATTAAAAATTTTGGCTAAAGTATCAAAGCTACAGCAAAAGTATCTCAGTAAAATTTTTTAGAAAATTAAATTTCCCACAAAAAACTTCCCATAGACTTTTCTCCTAGACCCAGTGCTTCGTCTGCAATTTAAATTCAAACTTTCCTAAAAAATAAATTCATCTGAGACAATACCAAGATAACTTTGTGGGAGATACGGTGTCAGATCTCGCGATACTGTAAGACCATACACTCATATATATATATACATATATACACAGCAGTCTATGAAGAAGACGTGCCAAGAGGCTAGGCCGCTCGGCGCTAGCCGATCTAGCAGCAAAGTGAAAGTTATATGTGTGGGCACGGGATGCGCACGAATTCATTTTTTCGGCCTCTACTCTACTCGGTCTTTTCCCGCTCTCGCTCCTATCCAGCTCCCGCTGAATCCAACTAAACATACATAATAATACAACAGCCAATACGAGGACCAAAGACTACAGAGTAGAGACTAGAGACTAGAGACTCCTTAGCATTAGCCCGGAGCCCCAGGTAAGACCACTACAGGACTAGTCTATAGACTTCAGCTCTTGCAAATGTTCCCATGTACTTTTTCTGGCTTACACCATCACACATAACACCAGTGTATGATAGTGTAGCCTATATGGCCGGTACGAAAGGATCACGAGTGTAGGCCTCCTCACTGTGCCACGTACATGTTCGCTGTACTGAGCACACACACACACACACACACACACACACTCGTACTCACAAGGAGAATTTAACCTACGTACCCACAACATACTTTTAGAATGGCCTAACTCCGTGACTTATCGACTTGGTGCCTACTGATGTGTCGTGTACACGAATCGAAAGGCCTGATAGATTCGACCATGTGATATCCAATTGTATCGCGGCTGTAACTCGCAGTCATGGTTTATATTGAAGATGAACATGATTTTGTTGTTTCATTTTTTTTTAGAGTTGATATTTTTTTTTGAGCTGGGTCATGTAAAAAAAAATAATTTCAAAAATTTTTGTAGAAGCGTAATTGAAATTTGAGAAAATTTTAATTTTGAGTTGAAAATTTTAAAAAAAATTTTTAATTTTATTTTTGAATATTTTTTGAGAAAATTTTTTTTTATCGGAAGTTTGGAGACAGAGTTTTGAACTGGGATTGGGTTTGGGTTTTAACAAAAGTTGAGACGATATTTTAAAACAAAAAGAATTAAAAAACGAGGGAGCTGTTTCGAATTGAATGTCATTGTGTTGTCGATGAATTAATTATACATTGAATAGGATGATGATGAAAAGACGCGAGATAAGATTCGAGTTTTATTTTTATTTTTATTTTTGTTTTTCCTTTCTCAGAGGGTGGAAAACAACCGAGTATTGATTTGGGAAAACAATTGATGCTTGTCTATATCTATGTCTAATGTCTATAGAGGAAGGGGGGGGGGGCGATTTGTTATGGTCAGCTACTGGGATGAGATGGAGATTGATGGGATTTTTTACGGTGATATCTCGAGTAATTGTATTGGAGTGGAGATTCGTAAATTTAGAAAAATTTAAAAAAAAAAATAATTTATTGGTTTAATAAAAAATTTCATTTCAGTAATCTAGGACATTTTTTTTTTTTAAATCGACGAGAAATTATTGAGAACTTTGATATTTAAAATCGTAATGAAAATTAATTTTTTAAATTTTGCCGCCAAAATCTTAAATAATTTTTTAATCAATTAAATTTCCAAAATTATTATCATCAGTTTCCATATCAAAAATTTCTGGATCACCAAATTTACATAAAATTTTTTACCCCATTTTTGACTTCAATTCAAATTCAAAATTTTTCACTTTCAATTTAAAAGAAAAAGAAAAGTATCTAATTTTTGAAATTCAAATTCCCGCCATCAATTACAATCGATCCCAATAAAAAAGCAGCATCCAGTGGCTCGTAAAAAAACATAACTATGAGTTGGGTGGTCCACAGAATAGGGAGCGTTCTAATCCCAAGTCGTCTTATGAATACCACGGACTGTCCGGGCTTAGTTCTGTCGTTTGACCGTCCGACGCATCTTGCATCCTGTTTCCTTCATCCCCGTGTCCTGTGTCCTCTGATCCATGATCCAGCCCATGATCTATGGGACGATACATTTCCACTATTTACCCAAACCGTACGTGAGAAGGCATATTATGGGCGTGAAATGATCCGTGCATTCGTCCAGTCGACTCATACTCAGACTCAGGTCCAAGTCCGTCAGCTTATTTTCATTTAATGCTTAATCCCAAGCATGTCCCTTATTTTCCTCATTCTCATTCTCATCCTCATCCTCAACTTTATTCACCTCTACTTTGTACAAAATCACGTCTTATATCATCCAGATACAAATCATCTCCACATTAACTTGAGCTCAAGCGCATCTTCAACTCGCATTTGAATTTACACCAGACCCAGACCCAGACTCCGTTTATTTTTTTATCTGCAGATTAAGAACACACAGAGTGTTTGTAATCGAGAACAATGAAATTACTTATCCGTTGTTTAGTTTTTAATATTAAATATTAAGTATATTATGATATTTATGTATATATGTATGTATAAGATGACGTATTATATATCGGAGCGGACGTTTAGTTCTACGAACGGATACGGTTTGTTTGTCCAGATAAGGGCACAGGTGGGGCAGTGGACAGTGCAGTATTTCATCTCTCACCCAACAACGACGTCCGTTTTTTATTTTATTATATATTATATATACTCACATTAGTTTATTCAGTGATAAAAAAAAACACTCATGACTCTCCCCTAGTTTATATACTTATTATATTATATATATGTGTAGTGTAATGGAACTTGGAATATTTGAGAAATGAAAAAAAATTTACGGTGAATTTTGAATTTTTATTTGCAGACATATTTTTTAAAATATTAATTAATTTAAAAAAAATTGATTATTTTTTCTAGTCAATTGTCGTCAATTTTGGTCTTAATTTATTATTAAGAAAATCGGTTATTTTTTGTCCGAAGATACGGTGGAGCTTTTTTAGTTTTTTCGAAATGTGCAAAGTTCCAGATACCTGAAATTAAAAAAAAAAAAAATTAAATGTTAATTGCAGTAGAAATTATTTTAGGTTACGTGGAGAAAAAATTGGAATTTTTAATTATTTATTTACTTACTTGGGAGGAAAAACTAACGACAAGTATGACCAATAATACGAGGAAAATAATTTTAATCATTTTTGATTCAAAATTTACGAGAGCTAGTTTTTTTTACTATTAACTGGTGACATTTAAGAAAAGGCCCTTTTATATCAAATTCTGATAACGAATTTCTTCATGTATTTACTGAGAATTTAAAAATAATGTTGTATAATTATTTAGAAACGTTGGATTTAAACATTAGAATGTTGTGATAGGGGAGATCATAAAAAAATGATGATTTTATAAAAAAAACTCATTATCTATTTTTGATTACCCATATCGTAGAAAATAAATAAGATGTAAATATTTGGAAGTGGTCATTGAAAGGAATTTCAATTCCCTACAGTTTTATTTCAATAGAAAAAAATCATACGATCAATCGTTTTAAAGCTACGGCATTTTTAAGAATTTTAAATTTTTGAAAATATATATAATTATTAATTCAAAGATTTAAAATCGCTATATCTTATAAAATAATGATTTTAGGAAATTTTTTATAGAGACAAAAATTATAGAGAATTTAATTTCCTACAATTTTGATTTTGTTCCAAAACACCAAAAAACCAGGAGTTCAAAAGTTACAGCAGTTTAAAAAATTTGAAATTTTTTGGGAAAGTATAGTTTCATTATTATTCTAAAAACAGCCATATCTCCAAAACTTCTGCCCCCACAATTTTTTTTACTGATACCAAAGTTATGTAAAATAAAATTTCCTGCAATTTAGGTCCTTTACCAAAACATCATAAAACCAATAGTTTAAAAGTTACAGCTCTTCAAAAAATTTGAAAATTTTTGGGAAAGTAAAGCTTCATTATAAAACTAAAAATAGCCATATCTTCAAAACTTCTGACTCCCCAATTTTTTCTACTGACACCAAAGTTACGTAAAATTGAATTTCCTTTCCAGAGACCTCCCATAACATCAATTTATCTCGAACCATTTGCCAGACTATAAAAAATCCCTTTCAATTTCCAATCAATAAATAAATTATCCCCTTAAAAAATAAAATAACAATGAAAGTGATGCATTATAAATAATTGGCAATAGCATAAAGCGTTGATCTTAAAAGTACCCAATAGTTGGAAACTCAAGCACGATTGACACCTGGATAAGCGATATAATCAAACTCTCTATATATAAATATATATACGAACAGTAATAGCAAAGAAAGTAGAGTATAAGTACTGGTGTTCCATATACTCGGCAAGTTTCCCATGAACCTAACTGTTCGATACGTTCGTTCGTTCGTTGGTTCTATTCGGGTCTCAAGCGATGTTTGACGAGATCTCGTTTCAATCCAGCCCGCCGAAGAATCAAACGGTACACAGTACACAGCATACAGCATCACTGAGAAAACCCCGTACCCAGTCGCGCTAACATTCGTATTCGTACCACTCTGTCTTCTCAATCCGACAACCGAATCCCCATAAGTAAGAGCGAGACAGAAAAATATATATATATTTTTTTTTTTTCAAGTTTTCGGTAAAAAACCGTGTAGTGAAATGATAAAAAAATTCTCGGGATCTTTATACTCTCTTATGTATGTATGTATGTATATGTATATAACATATATGAGTATAATATAACGGAATTTGTGGGAAGGGGAATTTTATTTAAGGGAGGATAGTCTGGGGTGTTTGTCTCATGGCACATGTGCATCTATTGAGAAATAAAAAACTTTACAAGTATACCAAGCAAAGTTTTAAAAAGAGACCAACGGGTCTAGTATAAAAAAAAAATGTTGAATAGTTTCCTCATACTCTACATGACCTCGATGTTACTCTTATCTTTATTATATTTGCGAGTATTATCTAAGCATATACATGGGATTTATTATTTTTTTTTTTTTACGTTTGTTAAGAAATTTTATTATTTATTTATTTTTTTTTATCTGATAAATAATTTGGTCGAGTTTTAATTTTGTTGGCATTAAATTGGAGCGGGTTGTTAAAGACACCTGGAGGTGGAGAGTGGGAGGGGAAGGGGGAGAGGAGACATGTGGAAAGAAGACGAGTAGCGCGTGCTTTGGACAATAAACGGGTCCACTTTAAAACAAAGCGGCTATCTGATAGCGTTTTTAAATCTGAGAAGGGGTGACATGAGGGCTGTCCACCGCAGACCGATCATATGCTTCGATTAACTGGGCATAAAAGACTTGTCCGGTTTTTTAACGTTAGATTAATTAATTGATTCGATTTTAAGTCCTTGTTGCGAGATTATTTTAATTTTTTGATTTTTTTCAACGAGTTGTAAATTGACAAGATGGCGGATGATCACCTCGAATTTTTAGCGGCTCAGAAAAATTAAAATACAGGACGCGGAATTAATAAAAATTTTTTTTTAATTAATTCGCATGTGAACAAATAAATATTTCACATAATTTATTATTTTTCATAAATTTTTATTTTAGAAAAATTAATTTCTATTTTATTAAAAATTTAAGCTGTCAGCCATTTTTAAAATAAAAAATAAAACTATAAGAATATGGCGGGTGGAACGTCACCTCGAATTTTTAGTGTCTCATAAAAAATAAAATACAAGACTTGGAACAAAAAAAAAATTTTTTTTAGAAAATTCAAAAGTGAACAAAGAAAATTTTCCATAATTTTATTTTAATTAAATTTTTATTGATAAATAAAATTCATTTATTTTTTTTAAATGCGCGAATGACTAGAGCGGCCATTTTGTGTTGAACAAAAAAAAATAGTAGAGTAGAAAAAATATTTAGCCTCAGAAAATAAACTCAGTGAATGTAAGATTTATTAATTTGTCATTTAAAAAATAAAAAGTAGGAGCTGAATAATCATCTAGTTCATCAGGTGATGCAGCATAAGGCCATGTGTGTTCCAGTATAAGCTCAGGCCGTGAGTTAATATCCCGAGTGTGTATTGTCCAATAAATTGAGAAGACGAGCCGAGTCGAAAGTCACGGAGACGTTGCCGGTAATGAGGCAAAACATAGGCCTCAGTGGAACTATTGTGAGTACGAAAGAGTAAAAGAGCGAGCAGTATCATAGAGAGGACCTGGCCAGAGCACAAGAGCCAGAACCCAGGACGGCATCGCCGTTCATTCCCGTGTACATACGACTGCGACTGGTGTTTCTCACAGACGACTAACGTCCCATCACAACTTTCTCCACACATCCTACATAAATACTCGCTCTTGCTGTACCCATATCTATATCTATATATTCAGCTAGTAAGTGCACTCGTATTCGTATAGGTCACGGCATGGGGTCAGGAATGCCCTTAATAAAGTAACCGAGCCGACAGAATCGCGTATCCTCAACAAAACTCGCCTGCTCTAGTCTCAGCTCGTTAAAACACCATCATGTTCCTGCTATGCCACTTTTACCACCGATTCTTATTCCCCTCACTCTCCACCCCCTCGCCGACCCCCTCCCACCCGCGCTGAAGACTAATTCATTTTATTCTCAACCGACAAGCGGAATAAGTTTATAAATTTTCTCACATTCATGGAAACTGTCACGGCAAATTAATAATCGATAATTAAATTTTATTTAGTTTTTTTACAAGAAAGTTCTGAGATTCGGATAATTAATGCTAATTAGACGAGCTGCGGGTTGGGTAATAGAATATCTGGCACTAGTGTGTGCCGCTTAAATCAAAGCATCGATGAGATGTGCAATTAGATAAGAAGTGTATGGGGATTGAAGAGGGGAGGGGGTAGATTCAATGATGATTTTGATCGGGAGATATACGATTCAGCTCGCGCTTGTGATTGGGTTTGGAGTCGACTATTTAATTTAATTGTTATTATTATTGTTGATTTTTTTTAATGGTAATTTTAATTATCGGGGTTAGAAAATGACCTTTGGAAAATTTTTTAAAATGTCGATGGCGTAAGTGAGTGAATTTATGAGAATTTTGGTCTCTGAAGTATCGAAAAAAAATTTTGATTTAATTTTGAAATCGAAATTTTGATATAAAAAATTTCTCTATAAAATTTCGAAAAAAAAAAAAAAATTGGAGTCTTCTGTTGTCGAGTAAAAATTACCAAAGAATTTAAAAAATTAAAATTGATAATTGCGAAGGTAAGTGAATACTCAAGAGCTTCGAGACTGAACCGAATGACCGGAAGATGGACATGAAAGTAAATGAGCGATGACATTAGCGATAAGGCTAGTGAATAGTAATATTAAATATAAAGATGATATGAAAAATGAAGAAAAATGAACGAGTTGTACTTGGAGCTGGAAACGAAAGAGGATGTGAGGGCGTGAGAGTCCCCGAGTGTGGGAGAGTACAAGGCTCATTGTGGCGAGTTTGAGACTAACAACAACAGGAGCAACAACAGCAACAACAACGTAATACACATTTGCTCTACACACGTGACGTGACCCAAGTCTCATTTCTCGTGTGAACTGACCACATGGGTCACGTACCTATTATCATTCCCCCCTTCAGCCAAGTTACCTCAAGGAGAGTGCGGTCTCTCTATAACTTATATATACATATACATATGTATATATACGTACACTATACCGGTAAACCCACCGGCGAAAGAATGAAATCTAGATCGCCGGAAGTTACTCGTAATTAACGCCGAGCACTACCGCTCTGACTCTGACTATGCCACCGACGCTATATTTCTGTTTACTCATTAAAGGATGCCAAGAGTCGTGATATAGAAAAAGGGGTAAGAAGGAGCAGGGGAAGGGAGGGGGGAGGCTACTTAATGCTCTGGAATTATTAAGGAAACTACTGGATGAGAAACAGAGAAAGCCTACGAGCAGTAACTATTATTTATTTATATGATATATATATATATGTATATTTATGTACTTTAATTAATTATGAGGATGTTTTAAATTTACAACAATCAGAACAAACTTTTGATGTCGAGTCTTTTTTTTTAATTGGTAACATTGATGGCGAATGGAAATTGCGGATGAACTATTGGGTTTATGTAAAAAGTTGATAGATACTTTTTTGTAGGGAATTTTATTTGCTACAAAATTTGTATGAAATATTTTTTTGGTATTTTTGATATTTTGGCGGTGATTTTAATTTTGAATTGGGAAGAAATTGATTAGGGGACAAATAAATTTTTTTTTGTTGGAATGTAATTTTACGGCTGATTTATTGAAGATATGATAAAAATGTATAGAAATAAATTTGTAGAAAATTAAATTTCCTATAAGATTTGTAAGAATCATTTTTCTGTATTTTTTGATACTAGAGCAGAATTTTAGTTTCAAGATTCAAAAATTCAAAAATTGATTTTCGGTAATTTTATTTCAGAGTAATTACTTTGGATTGAGTTATTGACTAAACTATCAGCGATACGATAAAAATGTATGAGAACAAATTTGTAGGAAATTTGATTTCCTACAAAAATGCTCCTTACAACTTTTTCATGCACTCAATATTTAAGCCGCAATAACGAAAATCCCAGTGCTGGTTTCTACCGGATTCGAATTATTGAAATATTTTAATTCCCCGTTAATATTTATTCATTTTCGAAAATAAAGGCATTACGGTCCCTTAGAAGGGTTGACATCTCAGCAGCTGCGTTGCGTAAGCAACCGATCGGCGACCAGCTGAGGGAGTTGAGGGTGAGCAATAATAACAACAACAATAAAAGAGATGTGAAGAATAAAAAGGGTCAGTGACGTTTTGTTGCGTTAGTGTATTTAATTTCTCTTTGCTCAAACGCTCTGTAACTGCAGATCGTCTCCCGCCCCCGCATGACACTCGGACGCAATACTGAGGCAGTTAAGTCTTTCATCTGGACCATCACCATCGCCAGATTTACTCAAAGGGGTTTTATTTTCCGTTATGTACATGACTCGCCGTCATGCACATGTGGAGGCTGCATTTATTATTATATATATATATAAATATATATGAATTAGAGTCAGATGTCGTCACCTCTAGCACCCCCACTGGCTTATATAATAACTGTCAATACCTTTTTTCATATTTGTTATTTTTCTGAAAAAAAAAAAAAATTATTAATTTGAAAAAAAAAAAAAAAAAAAAATTCAAATGAGCAAAAAAAAAATTCGTTAAAAGTCAACAAACTATCACGGTTGTATCTACCACAGGGTATAATAAAAAGGTCTTCTGATTATTTAATTTTTTTTTTTTTTATTTTTTATAGCCGGTTTTTTTGGGTCGAAAAGAAAGGGTAGAGACGCGTAATAAAAAAAACTAGGGGCTGGATGGCTATTAATATATTTTTTAAATTCACCCCTACTTAGCATACCTAGAGAAAGGTCTATCCTGGATGCTATTATACAAGAATGAGTGATTTAAAAAAAAATATAAAAAATTGGTAGTAAAAAAGTAACTGACGATTTCGTGAAATTTGCGAGCTTGTATACAAGCTATCATACCTTCATATTTTATTTATTAATTTTTTTTTTTTTCGTGCTATTCAGTGCTATCCTCTGTGCATGGGATTGGTTATAATTTATAATGGAGTGTATGAGGTCAGTAAAGCCGGCCGCGGGTTATTCGCGATCGCTTTGATCACTAAAAAGCTGCACTGGGGATATAAAAGAGAGAGTTTTGTTAATTATATTTGTTTTAGTAATTAATTCACACCTCAAAGGACTTTTATATCTGAAAATTATTTATATTTTAATGAATACATATGTAATTTTTTTTTTAGCAGTAAAAATACAAAATTCATTTGACGATTCATTTAACAGCAACTTGACAAATTAATTATTTAAATTAAACAAAAAATTTATTTCGTAATGACAATTATTTATTTAATTTTTTATTTTTAATTATTTTTAAACGGGTATTTAAGTAAATTAATGAAATTAATAAGAACATGACTTGTATATAATTCACATATGCCCATACATGAAGCATATATGATCAATTTTCATATATGGCCATATATGGTGATCACATATGAATTTTATATAAAATATATGGACTTAGATCATATATGATCCATATATGGGACATAGAGCATAAATTTCCATATATGGTCATATATAGAGAGCAAATATGATCTTCATATGATTTCATATGCAGCAGATATGAGTCATACGTGAATCACATATGGTTCACATATGAGACATATATCAAAAATTGTCATATATAGTCAGTTATAGAGATCACATATGAATTATATATGAAGCATATATAATTTACATACATAGATCATATGTGATTCATATATGGAGCATACATCATAAATTTTCATATATGGCCACATATAGAGAGCACATATAATTTATATATGATTTCATATGCAGCAGATATAATTCATATGTGGATCATATATATGGTTCACATATGAGGCATATATCATAAATTTCCATGTATGGCCACATATAGAGATCACATATGAATTATATATGAAGCATATATAATTTACATACATAGATCATATATGGAGCATATATCATAAATTTTTAAGTATGGCCACATATAGAGATCACGTATGAATTTATATGAAGCATATATGATTCATACGTGGATCACATATGGTTCACATATGAGGCATATATCATAAATTTTCATATATGGCCATACATAGAGAACGCATATGATTCATATAACAGGCATTGTTTCATATATGGAACATATATGACTCATATGTGGACATGCGTGGACATATATGACATACATAGAGCATATATAATTCATACATCGGACTATATGATTCATTGTAATTCGTCCGTGAGAAAAATTCTTGTAACATATATGACATTGTTTTTTTAAGCGAACATATATTGACATATTTTTTTTTCCACACGTGATAATAAATTTTCAATTATTAATTACAACTAATAAAAGTATGAAAATAGAGATCTAACGAAAAAAAAAAATATTGAATGCTGAAAAAATGTCATGAATACATGAATAATGAATATTTACGATAAAATATATATTTTTTCATTGTTGCGTGATATTAGGTTATATAGTGTAATTTGACCGTGGATTTGGGACACAAAAAAGAATAATAATCCTCGAACATATATACAAACGGGGTTTTTAGTCAGTAGTTACACAGAATCATCCCTCATTTCGTATCCACATCCACTGCCACCCGAAATCGATTTCATCATTCATTGTCTACGTGTCTCTTGCTCTGACGCGTTTGCATATGGCTAACCCATATGGTCAGCCCAAAAGAGGGTACTGGATAAATGTCCAGTGTTCTTTATCATAAAAAAAAATGTCTTACTCCTAAAATAATGAACACCTTCCCCACGATTATTCAATCTAACGTTTTTTTTTTTCAAATTCAAATTCGCACTGAAATTAAATTTCAATAATTTAATTATCATTTGAAAAAATAATAACGGTTCAAATTTTGAATTTATTTTTTCTCCCTATTGATTATTTTAACTTTCGATTCACCGGCGGTAAATTTAAATTCATTAAAATAATAATAAATTAAACTAGTTGACGTTACTTTTTTCCACCTGGTACATAAATTTTTTTAAATTTAAAACATAATAATTTTTCGCATGATTTTAAAACCGTAAATTTTTTACTGTGAACAAGATTTTTTTTTTTTGAAATTTTTTGTACTAAAAAAAAAGTACAATCTTGGCATATCTCGGGCTGGAGGCTTACGATCGGTTACGATTTCACACCGATTATAATAAAGTGTTCAGAAGAAAAAAAAAAAAAATGTCCGGCCGGTGGAAAAACAAAAAAAAATTTTTTTTATATTATTCTAAAAAAAAATTAAATAAGTATATAATAATTCCATGGGGATGAGCCGAACCCTTTTGTACCTTACACTTTCTCGTGCTCGCTATCTCACCGCAGCGATACCCCAACTTTTTTTTTTTGCAGAGATCGAGGTCGGAGCTAACGGATAAAATCTAAATTAACTAAATTAAAGGGTCTTGTAGTTTTTTCTGTTAATGAAAAAATATTTCCACTTTGCATACAATTTATACACAAATTTTTTGCGCGAGTTTATTGTCAAATTTCTTGGGTCACTTTTTTATGGACATGGAGATAAATTTTTTTAGGGGAAAGGGGAAAAGTTTTTTCTGTACTTAAGCTCGTACACACGTAGGTATTATATTATTTTTATTATATCAGGGATCATGAGTAAGAAGGTCGTTGAGAACTCGATTTACGGTTACGAATAATTACTCTGTGTAATTCGAGACAGGCGTTTTATTTAAATTATTTATTTTTATTTTTTAACAGGTGATTTTTAAATATTTATGTGGTTTTTTATTTAATTAATATTTAAAATATTTATATTTTTTTTTTTACGTAAATTTAAGAAAAATAAAAAAAAACTAAAAAAATGCACATGTAGAAAATTAAAAAAACTACAAATGCAATTTTTCAAAATATTTTTTTTTTTTATAATTTATCGTTTTTTAAAATCCAAAACTTATTAGACGCCGGCTAATTTTAGTATCATAATTTGCTGACGTCAAATAATTATTTTAATTCTTTGAAAAATGATAAGTTATTAAAAAAAAAATATTTCAAAAAATTGCACTTACAGTTTTTTAAATTTTCTACATGTGCATTTTTTTAGCTTTCTTTTTTTTTTAATTGAAGTATTAAAAAAAAAATTCGAAAATTTTTGAGAAAAAAATTTATTGAAAATTAGTAAATTTGTTTTTTATTTTGGAATTGGGTAAAATATTTATCAGGTCAATTCATCTGTGAAATTGAAACAATGACCAGTCTATCTAAAAAATTTAAGACATTTCTTTGATCTCGAAGGAAATGCAGAAAATGTGAGTCAATTTTTTTTTTGTTTCAATGAGATGGAAGAAAATTACAAAAAATATTGAAAATTTCGAGATAACTCACGACAAAGAAGTCAAAGAAAATTTTTTTCCTAAAAAATCCGTCTCCTAATTAATAGAAGACATTTTCGGAGTCGAAACTTAAAATTTTCAGAAATTAATCCCGAGTAATTAATAATTTATTATTTTTATTAATCATGTATGGGTTCGGAGGCGGATTTTTACCGACCAATTGATTGATGGTAAAAAAAAATTAATTTTTCCAATTAATTATTAATGACTAATTATTTCGTTTAGTTCAATTATATGTGAGTGCAAAAAAAAAAAATTGGTACGCAATGACTTCGGGGGTCAAAAAATCTATGAAAAAAAAACGAATGTTAGCCCGAGGGTAAGTGTAGACCGGACATGTGCAATTTGACCTGTGACCTGAGCAGAGCGCGAGACTCGTGGGTCCTCAGTATATTTGGGGTAAAAATAATAAAATTTACGCATAATAGGGGAGATTTCGTACGTGTCATTCTCTTGTTGGCGATAATGCAGAGCCACGCGTATTCAAATAGGGGACGGGCACAAAGATGACCGAGTCTGCCGATCGAGTGGGAGAAAAATATAACTCGGACTGTTTTATTGTGATGAGAATCTAGCTCACGTGGGCTTCATTTTATTCTATTATTAATATACATATACATATACATATACACATATAAAAATTCATATGTATGTTTTACTGTGATGTCATCAATATACGGGCCGCGTTACCCCAAATATGGACAAAAAAATTCTTAATTTACTTTTTTTGTCCGAGAGATATTTCGGGAAAATTAATGACTTCGGTCCCGATGATTGAACTCGTTTGTCTTCATGGGTTTAAATAAAAATACTTTTTACTTCCGGTTTAAATTTCAAGGTTCTCGTTAAAAAAATTTATTTTTACTTTCTTTTTTTTTTAAATCAAAAATTTATTTTTGCTACTTTACTCCAAAGTATGGCATAAAAAATCGATATAAATTTTTTCTAAAGCCCATAAATAATAAAAAAAAATTTTTTAATTTATTAAAATCAAATTTTTTTCCAAAATCGGAGACGCCGCCGCCTCCTAAAATTTCAAATTCAAAAAAATTCAATGTCTTTTTTTTTACCAAAAAAATATTTCCAACTTAAAAATTTTTCTATAAAACCCATTCACTTAAGCAAAAAAAAATATTTTCAAAAATTTCAAATCTTTTATGACCAAAATTGCAGTGCAATAAATTACATTCATTCAAACTAATCACCAGCAATTAATAATTTCCATCTTCACCTCTACTTTCACTTAATAACCCAAAGTAACAAACAATTATCCCCCCACCCCCATTCCTTCCCTCTCCGTAAAAAAAAAATGGAGTAAAGTTTAAATTCTAATTTTTTGCGTTGCATCTCATTACATCTAAATACCACATACATATATATGTATATATATAATATATATCATTGTGCAATAAAACAACTGTAAATAATTATCTTTCTAATAATCCACCCGTTATGGTTATTACGCGGAAATTTACGTCAGGTGCAGTAACACACGTATCAGCAACTCGGATCTCCAATAGCCAACCATCTTCTCTTTATATTTATATTTATACTAGTACAAGTCTATATATTTTTGTACATACATTCACTTTATTATCATACTTTTCCTTATTCTTAATCTCATTACTCTCTACTCCATACCTTGAACTTTACATTTAAAAAAACCCGCGAATTGCGAAAAAATAGAAATTTTTTTTTAATTCGAGACGTATTTTTTTTTAAAAAAGTGAACTGTTTGTACAGTCATCGGCAAGAAGGGGTTGTGCAACGAGGATTGTTATTATGTATTATGTGCATGTGGATTGTACATAAAGCATCCGTGGAGGTCGACAGTATTGACCGGTGGCCCTCTTGGTACCGGTTGGCACCGGAGCTAACCCGGGTAAGAGTCGAACGCCCACCGGTACATGGATACTCCCGGCTGGCACCGTCTATCGAACAAACTGACCAGTAGTCACGATATATATAAGCCGCAGTAACAGCCTTCACCTGCTTACACTAGGATTTTACACCTCACGGTCTCACCGAACAGCGAATTTTTTAAAAATATTCAAATCCTCAGTAAATTTTTTTTTCCCTTCGATTCCTGCTCTCATATCCAGTTTATAAAATAAATATCCAATAAAATTAAAATTACTACTGGGGTAAAATGGCCATCCCTAAAACCACAGAAATTTTTATTTTCATGCATTGAAAATTTATTTAGAGGGAAAATGGGCCAGGAAAAAATAAAAAAATTTTGATTTTGTTAAAAAAATTTCTTATGACCATTTTACCTCAGAAAAATAAAATTTAAAAGGTCCGTGTCTTCAGATCTGTATCAAATGTATTTAAACACTTTCCGTCTATTTATAAATATTTTTTGTCTATTAAAAAATTTTTTTTTTCACACACTCGCCACCGGTCTTCTGTCCCCATAAGATCACTCAGAAAGAGCCCAGAGAATAAAAAATCGTGAGAGAAAGAGTTATAGCTAAGATCACGGTTCGGCAGTTGTGAGGGGCATTGTCTTTTTTTTTTATCCCCCGAATCTCCAGGACTTTTTTTCATACTTACTAGACACACAAGAGCGTGCCCAGGTAATAGAAAAGAAAGGGTTCATAAAAAATGATCGCCAGGATCTAAGATATAAAAAAACCAAGGTGCCCCTCGCTCACATTAGAGATGCTCTCTACTCTTCTCTTCTCTTATTATCATCTGATCTGGTCCCATCTCATCTATTCCTTCTGGTTTGGAGGCTCGCAGAACGAGGACCGATGAATAAAAAGCAAAGACAGAGAACAAGGGAGTAAAGGTTTTAGCAGCTGGTCCTACAACAGATCCGACCCAAAGGATTCTACTCTACTCTAGCTGTAGCTCTCCTATATACATTTACGCCCATTCTCTATTTTGTTGGGCAACTATTCTCCGTCTTAATTTAATATTTTTTTACGTGCACTGATGGGGATCTGCGATCGTGTAGCTTGGCCGAGCTCGAAAGACCTGCTTCCATGCCCTTTAACCTACGGACCAAATGCGACGAGATTTGATGACCCTCAGCCTCGCTTCCGATGCCCTCGATTTTGTTCAATAGAATCATTGGGTCCTCATCCTTTTTACTTTCGCCGGAGGAACATTCTATGGACAGGACGGTTTTTTATTCGTTACACCCTAGTCTAGATGCTGTCGAATGTCGATGTACTTTCTGCTGAGCGATACAGACTGAACCCTACCCAAAATTTTACACTTTTTTCTCACGATATTTTTGTGTCAATCATTTTTTTAAACGATTCATCGAAAATTAATTTCTTTTTTTTTAACTTGGAAATTATCTTCACAAGCTGATATTTTAAAAATTTATTCCATATTCAAATTTTTGAAATTTTATTTATGAAAATATTTTTAAGTCAGTGATTAAAATTTTTGAAATTTAATCAGCAGTAATTTGAGTTAAAAAAAATTTTTTAAAGTTCGAAGTCGTTTTTTAAAATTCGTTTTTTTAGTAACAAAATTTTTTTATGTTGAAAAAAAGAGTAAAATTAAAAATTTGAAATTTTTCAATCAAAAATAAATAAGTCCTTAATCCAAAAAAAAAAAATTTCCAAACCTTAAGTCAAAAAAAAGCGGTGGATAAAAAAATGTTGAATTAAAAAAAAATAAATTACGTAATTAATTATTCACATTTGTAATAATAGATTCGATATCAATGACAAACTGAATTTATAATAATAATAATAATAAAATAAAAAGAGATGATTAAGTAAATGGTTTATTTGATCGCAAGTAAAACGCGTTATCGAGTCGCCTCGAGTCAGACCATAACGTCGAGAGTGTGATTAATAATTAAACGTGACTTGTGAAATATGATGAGTAAATAAGAGTCGATTCACGGACTACACCACAGCAACACTGACACCGATAGCGAGTCTCCGCGAGCTGTGGGCTGTGTGGGTGCGTTACATTATTATAAAATGTTCAACAATAGGCGGCAAGACAGCCGCCGGCGGACGCTCGTCCCTATAAGCAATAAATTAATTTAAACATCAAAATCCCCGTTTACCTCTCGAATCTTTATCATCGTAATTATAATTATTATTTTCATAAAACTGTTGGTTTGGTTTACTATCAGTGTGTACTTGGACTAATACTCGAGCTCGGAGACGTCACCGGGCTTAAGACTCTTTGGAATTTAATTCGTGTGTGGTCATGCAACAAGGCAATAATATGTCGCCACGTTTGTGGAGAAGCAAACAATTGTACAAACACTGCTGTATTTCATGATAACACATGTGTGCAAATAGCCTTACGTAAACCATTTCGAGACGATAAAAACTGGACCAGATATAGTAATCATTCTAATTATTTTTTTATTTTTTAAATAATATTTTACTATTTTACAATTTTTCTTTTTTTATTTACTTGGCAGTTTTTTATTTATGGAAAAATTTAATTTTTATTTCAATATTTTATTGGAGTCATTTTTTGGAAAATATATTTAAGTTCATGGATTTTTTTTTTTTGTGTGATTTTTTAAAAATTTTTTGAGGAAAAAAAAATTACGCACCTGATAAAATTTTTTAGGCATTTCTACTATAAGATAATTTAGAACATTACTAATTTTTAAAATTTATTTTCATAGAATAGTTAAAATACCAGAAGTCATAAATAATTTTCCAACAAAAAAAAAATAAACTTTCACTAAATTATAATTTTTCATAAAAAAAAAAAAATTAAGTAAATGTCAAGGTTGAAGCCACCCCACCTCTATCACCCCCTCCTTGCAGTGAAAATAAATAAAAATCCGCGTAAAAACTTACTGCCTACATACATATATACGTATATATATATATATAAGTATAAGTATGAATATAGTAATAAGCAGCGATACGATATAAGCAAAAGTGGAAAAGGTACGTGATGATCGGACAAGAAAAACCGGGCAGCGCTCTCGAGCGGTCAGACCCGGAAGCCCGTTGATGAGGAGAATGGGAGCATGCGCTTAGGGTCATCAACTACCAGGTATCTGCCGTATCGATCGGTCCCTGCTACATGGACGCAACACGACATCAACGTCATCCAGCCACACTACACGCTCACGTCCGCCACCCGAGTCCTTATGTGCTCTCGTAGGTAATATAAATAGCTAACATTGTGTAGACGAGAGGAACGTACATGGGATTGGACCGTACATGTGTAGTATGGGTATGGTATGAGTATAGAATATGAATGGGCCTTACCTTGCATCGCTTTGCGAGATCTACTTTAATGGAGACGCTATAGACGGGCCCTAAGTTATCGCACATGTGATTACGGACGTCCAATAGCGAATAACTTGAGCCTGTCAAAGGCATATATGCGAAATTACTAAAAGGGGATTTTATATATATATTTATATAGATATACGTATATGTATATTTTATATATGGATGTCTATAAGAGGTAAGATTCAGAAACGGGGGATGATAGGTATGCGATACAGAGACAGCATTCACTACCCCTCAAACGCAGATTCTAAGATGTGATCAAAGAAATGAAGGAAAAAAATTTATATGTATATCAAAAAGAAAATTTTTATTATATTGGGATAAGAGACTGTTGATATGAAAAGATGGATTTTTTTTTAAATAAAATTTGAAGGGGTGGGTTGGGTGGAATGGAAAGGAATGATGAGAAAAAGTGAAATTTGTAGATCATGCATGAATTCTGTTTTTGGAAAAGTTTTGGAAAAGGAAGAAAATGCAAAAAGTTCGTAATTTGGAAAAAATTTTTTTCCTTTTCCAAAATAAGGAATATCTGAAATTAGGAAAACTTATTTTTCAAGAATATTTATCACATGCATATAAAAAATTTGGAAATAATTCCATGCATGGTTTTTGGAAAAGTTGAAATTTTAGAAAAAATGTTTTGTTTCTTTTCCAAAATAAGGAATATCTGAAATTAGGAAAACTTATTTTTCAAGAAAATTTATCACATGCATGTAAAAAATTTGGAAATAATTCCATGCATGGTTTTTGGAAAAGTTGAAATTTTAGAAAAAATGTTTCGTTTCTTTTCCAAAATAAGGAATATCTGAAATTAGGAAAACTTATTTCTCAAGAATATTTATCGCATGCATGTAAAAAATTTGGAAAAAATTCCATGCATGGTTTTTGGAAAAGTTGAAATTTTGCAAAAAATTAAATGGATCAAAAAGTCAGTACTCTTTTCGACTATATTTGCAAAAATTATGTAACAAAGTTAACAATGGGGGTGATAAAACTGGAATAAATTGTGTTTTCGTAAAAAAATTGCGATTTCAGATATAAAATAAAATATTCAGATAACCTTGATGATGTTAATCTGTTTCGCTAAACAAATTCATTACGATACTGTACATAGATAGTAAAAAAGCCATAAAAGTAAGTTATGCGATAACAAAGTTTCCGAGGAGAAAGTAAGCGGTTGAAAAGTTTGAAGGCCGAGTAAGTTTGCCCATTAACTCGCCGACAATTATCTTATGAAAAACCCGTCGACAATGAAATAAGGGCGCGCGTTTAAGAAACACCTATACATATATACATATATACAATCAAGCTCGTCTTGACGTCACCGTAAAATACGTGGCACAGAACAAGGCGAAAGAAAAAGAATAAGAAGGCAATAATAAAATGAAAAGGGAAACTTGTGAATGAAAGTGTATAACAGCTTGAATTATTTTTCCGTGCATCGACCTCCTTTGAATAATTTGAATAACTCTTACAAACTTTTTTTATTTTATAAAATATATATTTTGCTCAGATCTCAGCTCGCTTCACTTTCCCCACTTTTCACCCAGTTGGCGGTTCGCCAGCCATAAAACTAAACTCCGAAAAAAATAAAAAAAACTCCCACCCCACTAACTAAAGAAAAAAAAAATCTAAACTTTGTTTCCGTGTTTCTAGATAACGAGGAAACTTCCCCTTTAAGAGTCGCTGCATCTAAAAACCCCAAAGGTCGGAGAAAGTCTGGGTGAACTTTTAACGTAAAATGTTCCAGCTTATCGTAGTTTTTTAATCACATTTAAATCGTGAGCACTCTCGCTTTCAACTTTTTTTCGTGGGTTAATTCAGCTCTTGTTTCTTTTCGGGGCAGCGATTCGCGATGGCCGGCGGGGGAGAAGTAGCGGTAGCGGGAGGGGTGAAGGTGAGGATGAGGGAGTGTATGATCAATGTTGGGTCAATCTGAGAGCATTCTGCAAAGACTCCTTGTGTGTCCAGGGAGGCTAGCTGGACCTGCGCGTGAGTGTAAGCAGATAAACTAACAGCGGATTGGCTTATGGAGAGTCCGGGGGGCGGGTTCTAAGCCGGTTTAGGGGGTAGTTTGCTTTCGCCACCGTTCACCCTCACCCTACCTCATATATATTCAACTATATTTTGTACTCAACTTCCTTTAGCATTCCTGGCAGCTCTCCCCTCGCCCTTGCCCACAAAACCGGGTGCCCTTCCCTGGTCTTGGACTCGGCCACCCGGGGTCTGCGACTATTGACCCTCGACCTAATGTCCAACGCAGGTGACTAGATGTCCGAAGCAATCAACCAGCTCTGATGGTTTCTTCACGACTAACTTTGACGGTTTCTCCACGACCACCTCCGACTTTTCCCAGCAATCAAATCAGAATAAAAAAAAAATGATAAAAAATAAGGGAGATAAAAGTCGAGTTACAGAATGGCAGAAAGCTCTCTCGCTCTCGATAATCGATAGGAAACGCGGAGGAGCATTGTTGATGGAAGTCGAGGGAGTTGATGCCGCCGAGTCGAATGGCCGAGCCCGGCCGCCAAACAATCGATATATGCGTTCAAAATGGCCGCCAGGACCGCCACCCACTGGGATCCCAGCTCGACACTCGGATCCGCTCCCTCGTCCGCTGTCCCGTTGCCTACACACAACCAACCCAACCACCCAACCACCCAACCACCCATGGCCCTCCACGTATGCCTCCCGAAGCTCTTTAGCTCCGGGACAACCCGGCAGAATCTCCATCCTACTCGCTCCTGGAATTCTGCCGGCTGTATTACCACCAGCTATATTTCTAGGTTTATGTGTCTTTCCCAAACCTCTGGAGGCTTTCCCGATACATAAATGAGCTTCCACGAAATATTCCGTATATTTTTAGTCGCTGAGTTAGAGGGTAGAATTTTTCAGATGGAAAATATGTTCTCGGGGCTGGAATATGCTGATGAATAAAATCTCTGCATTGATAATGTGAGTCAATGGGTTAAGTTTGAGAAAATAAAAAATAATAAGAAACTACTTAAAGTCAATAGGTTTCATTACATTAAAGTTTGAATGAATGAATTAAACTGCCGGTGAGGTTAAGAGTGTGGGAGGTGAAAGAAGTTGAGTAAAAATAAAAGTGAGAGAAGACGGTAACAAGTGAATAGAGAGCGAGAAAGAGAGAGAGAGAGCCGCGGAAAGAATTTAACTGGAGACGGGTTCACTTGCGCACCCCGAGGGTTTATTAAAATATAATGGCGTTATCACGGAGGAAAAAAGAGCAAGAAGTCGTAGTCTGAGTTTAAGCTGGGGTGAGAAAGGTACCGAGAGTGAGAGTGAGAGTGAGTTTGAGGAAAAGAAAAAGAGTGGGAGGCGTCAGCTTTAAGAGGCAAGTTTTCTTAAGTGTTCTTAATTAGAAGGTACCTGTTGCTTCGTAAAAAACTGGGTCACGGGCGTTTTATGCCCCGACCACGGTTTTCACTGCTCCAGTATTTTCTGCCGCGTTTCCGTCCAAGTCAGAGTCATTATTTTCTTCCTTACTTACTTTTTAGCTTTCACTGCCTCACTCTTTATTTTTATTTTTTTTGTCTACTCTTTGTTATACTTTTCTTAACTCCACTATTTCTCACTGGATTTTTTAACGCAGACAACTTTTTTACCTCACCTACAACTCGTGGAATATTTAACAGATTACTCTTTGCACTTGACTGAGCGTCAGCTTCTTCAGTGTCATCTATATTATGTACAAATAAAAAGTATCTCTGATAAAAAAATTTTTTTTTTATATAATAAATTTATTCACTACTTCTGAGATTTTATCATAAATTTTAGATGCTAAAATTTATTACTAATTAAATTAAATATTGAAGTGGGCAAAATGGATAATTTCTACATTTTTTTTTTTTTTTCTTTAATTATTCATTTTACCCCGGGTAAAAATATTCGACCGAAATCACGTCGAAACCATAGAATTTTATTCAAAGAGGACCAAATTTCGCCGAAATTTTGATATTCTTAATAAACAGACCGAAAACTGGCCAATAAATTGAGTCAGCCAATTTTCGACTTTTTTCAGGCCTAATTATCGGCCATTTTTCGCCCTAGCTAGTTTTCAGCTTTGCGGTCACTACCTGGGCCTTTTTTCGGCCGAGAAAAAATTTAAAAATTATTTCGGCTTGAAATTTTTACCCAGACTCTTTTTGAATTTTTTAGTAAAAAAAAAATGTCACTTTTATTAATAAAAGAAATTGTAATTATTAATTAATATTTGATTACTAATAAAGTATAAGAATGGGGGCAAAACGGGTCGTTCAAAAAACAGCAAAAGGGAGTCGGGCCCGAAATAATTTCTGGGTATTGATTTTTATTAATAAATTAAATTTAATATGGAAAAGTCCCGATACCGAGAGTGCAACTGATTATAAATGAAGAATAATAAATGTATTGCCTGAGGGTCTCGGTGGTTGGGTGTTAGGTTTTGATGCCAAGTACAAAGCCAGTACTCAGCTCGAGTATACAAATAATATAAAAAATATATACGAGAGGCTGAAAGAGGAGGCACGCCCCGAGATACCTAGTTACCCCGGTGAGAATATTTAAATTGCAACCCTTTTTAGTCACTGAAAAGAAGTATCGCGACCCTTCGATCGAATTCAATGGCATCGATATTCAAATTTATATTTGTAGCTCACATACTCGCTCTGTCTTCCTTGTTCTTGTCCCAAATTTTCTCATCTCAACTTTCGTCACGTCAATCTCGAGCTAAATAATCGCGGCGAAAAACCGTTATTGCCTTTCAACAAACATATATATATACAATTTGCATTTTTTAGATTTAAGTAGAACGGAAACAGCAGCTGTCGTCACATGATCCCGAGATGCTTTTTTATACTTTTCTTATATACAATGTCTCATCTACAATTGGGTTACTTTGTTACATTTTTTGTCTATTGTTAAAAAATTATCTTCAATAAAAAATTTAATTTATTCATTAAAAAAAAAATTGAAATTTTTTATTCGAAAATCTTCAGTTGAAAATTTTTTACAAACAATTTTTATTTGAATATTTTTCAGGGGCCATTTTTCCCACTTTTCCATTTTTTACTCCACGAAATTTTTTTTCTCTCAAGTGAAGGAGAATTTGCTAAAATTTTTCAGTTAAAAATTTTCTTCAAAAAAATTTTAATTGTCAATTTTTTCAAGGGGCAATTTTTTTTGTCCACGAACGAGAATTAATTTAATAAAATTTTTAACTGAAAGTAAATTTCTAGACAAAGTAAAAAAATAAATAATAAATTTAGCCATCAATTGCGCTTTTTTGTTAACCAAAAAGGATAACTATCGAAAGCGTAAAGTCGAGCTCTCGATCAGCGCAACCTTTGGAGCACATAATAGTGCCGTCGGGTTTTAGCTGGCTGTCATCAAGTACCCTCGAGAGTACTGCAGTAACTCGGACTATCTCCAAAATCGACGAGCCCATCGAGTACCCTCGAAGATAAGAATCAAATTTAATGTGTGCTTCCTCTATCCTTCTATACATATATACATATAGGTACTGTTAAAAAAGGTGCGAAACCTAGGCATGCATGGTTGACCTCATTGTCATGCCCGGTCTGACGTCTTAACTAAGTCCTACGGGCTCTTCACTACAACTTTTTCACCATTTCACTATTCCGCCCCACCAAAGGGTTCTCGTTCCTGTTGTAGTCACGCGAATCCGTTTTTTATTTTTTTAATTCTATTTCTCCATCTGCCCCGGGCATTGGAAAAACAATTCCAATCCTAATCCCAAGAACCAGTATCCTGACGAGTTCATTTGCCGTTTATAGATCAAACCCTTTCGATAAAAATATTTAAATCACTTGAAAAATTCCCGCTCTATTTCCGACTAGAAATTATTTATTCAACACAACTTTAGACAATTTTTTAATTTTACTTCCACTTCTAAGGGAATTTTCTCAAGTTCAAATCACCCCCCCCCCCCCCATAGTACAAAAAAATCAAGACCAATTTTGGAGAAAAAATTTTTTCACCAAATTTTCGGGTTGGTCCGTTTTACCCAACCGGTCCTATTTTTCCCACTCGTCCCTTCAATTTTTAATTGGCTACATTGTACTTTTAATTGAAGTCTATGTTTTAGCTTTTTCAATCTCAGAAAAATAAATATTCATTTTATTTAATAATTTCATAAAAATTTTGCTGCTTATTTTAAAAAAAAAAATTTATGAGTGATAAAAATAAAAGTAACAAGACAATTATTGATGACAGTAAAACCGTAGCATAAAATCGTATTTTCCGGCAAAAATCGCATTGTTATAAATCAGTGTTACATAAACAGATTTATGTATATTTATATATACGACATCCATATGTATACACTGTGTCTATTAATCCTCGAGTATATAGATATTTTTAGACGATCATTAATAATACGACGTCTATTGAGAATATATGATGCGTCGTCGGGCAATCTGCTCATGAAAATCACATTACGATAACCAATAAACCTGGCGTCAATGCATTCAAACGGTGAGTAGAGTAGAGTAGAGTAGAGTAGACTGCAGAAGAGAAGAGGGTACATTTGAGTTTGATCCAAAGTCAGAGACTGCTCATGAGCACCCCATTCATATCCAGGTAAGGACGGAAGACGAATGAAGGAATAGATGTATGTAGAAGCCATATACTTGCGTAGGACCCGAGGGGGTCCCACCTGGGACCGAATAAAAAAACTTACAAACACACAGACGCACAATGGATCCGCGTGTCGGGGCCCCGTCACATGGTACCCCCTATTTTATGTATGCATGCGTTTGAGTTAGTTATATATTCTGGAATATTTTAACCCTTACACTTTTAGTCTTTCCGAGGGCATCATGCCAGTAACATCGGATATGTTATACTTTACTTGCTGTTTTGAGTTTGTCTTGTCTGTTTACAACTTTGAGTTAAGTGGAGGTAAGTCTAATTAACTGATAAAATTAAGCCAGAGATGTACTTTGTGGCAAAAAGTCTCATCTTTCGAGCCGTGAAATTTAAAATTCGAAAAAAAATTTTTTTCATAAAAGTTGCGGCCGTTTAAATTTTTGTTTCTATTTTTTTTGACTGTGATTTTGTTTTTTGACTTGTAATTATTTGAATAAATTTTTTTTTTGAAATCGGGCAACGGGGTTCAAAAGCTGAGGTTTCGAGCTACAAATTTCGTATTTGAGTTTTTTTTTCTAAATTATTAGAAAGTAGAGTTTTGGAGATTCGAAATTGAAACAAATTTTTTTGAATATTTTTACTTTTAATGATAAGTGAATAATTTTTCAACTAATTAATTTTTTGAAAATCGGTTCCGAGCGTTTGGAAGATCGAAACTCTGGCTACAGATCTTGTTAAAAACTTTTTTCGCTAAAATGATTAGAAAAAAAGTTACCGAATTTCGAATTCTGACAAAAGTACAAAATCGCACTACAGTTTCATATTAAATATATGAGAATATTTATAATGCATGTAGCATTCCAAGTCATACAAAATTTGTTATACTTAAGATGTTTCTTTATCTCAGGAGACATCGAAATTAAACTTTTTGATAGAGTTTTCCGACAAACTCGTCACATTTCCATTCACTTTCCCCCCAATATCATTCGCGACGAAATATCTGACATTAAATTCGAATAAATGTGTCTCCAATAAATTCTCCCGACAAAACTGCTAACTTTAATACCCCCCCCCCCCCCTTCGTCCAATAAAATTTTAATTTCCACGAAAAATATTTTCCGGAACTGAATTTTTTACGACCCGTCAATAATTTTATTGTCCAGAAACGTATTTATGTATAATTTCTTTGGGTTCTTGGCTATAATAGGGTCATTTTCGGACAATTAAGTATATAAAAATAAGGTCGGGACCGCCCACTGCGAGCGAGCTTGACCACTGGTCATAAAAAAGTCATTTGACCATATTAAATCTAATTACGTAAACAATAAATATGAAAGTAATGAAATAGTGGGTTAAAATATGTGTGAATTTAAGTGACGGCATTAGAAATATCAGGTCGTGTAGTCACTAAGTGAAATTGTGATAAATAATGAGCATAAATGATGGGCAAAACCGCCTTGGAGATGAGAGCATAAATCAGACTCGTGCCGACGTACGAAGGAGTGACCGCGTGCGCACATTATTATTGTTATTTGTGAGGAGTGCAGGTCAAACGAGTGCCCAGAGCCGGTTTCGTTCTGTTTCCTGTTGTCGTGATTGTAGTCGCACTCGGGTATTTCGAGTTTTTTTATACTCTCGGCTCTGGGTCACGAGTACGGTCACTGGGGTCAAGGGTTAGCCTAAACAACTCTCAGGTCAGTTGTCCGTCGGTACTTTTTTATTTTTGATTTATTACTATCGTTAGATTCATATTTATTTATTATTAGAAAAATTCACTCTTTCCGATTTCTAAATTCAAAATTTTACAGATGAAAATTTTTTTGAAAAATTTATTAGAAAGATTTTGTACAAGACTAAAAAAAAATTTATTCTGCATTAATTTTTCAGATGACAAAATTTCGAAATTAGTGATTTTTTTATTTTCAAATTTCGGTAAAAAATTAAAAATTTGAATTTTTTTTTCAAAATCTTATAGATGGAAATTTTTCTAAAAAATTTATTAAATTATGTACAAGATTGAAAAAAAATATCTGTCCTGCGTTAATATCTCAGATGATCAAATTTCGAAATTAGTGATTTTTTAAATTTTCCATTCCGACTTGAATATTTGCAAAAATTAATTAATAGAGATGTATTTAATTCCGATACCCGACTGTTTATCGTCGATATCAATAATAATAATTATGATAATTAATTAATTAATGAATAAAAGTATGAGTAAAAAAGTTGAAAGATAAATGACAAGCGCAGAGATTATTAATGCTTAATATATCGCGATTTAAACTGGGATAGAGTAAAATTGGCACATATTGGCGTAAGCTAGAGAAACGTAGTCCGTATAGAAGTACATATACATAAAGGCATAACATATAAGAGAAGGCATAGTAACCAGAACGAAGCTCTAGATGTGGAAGAGACGTTAAGCCGCCGGCAACCAATTCAAAGTCCTCCCAGAAGCGCCAGTACAGTAGCAAAAGTAAAGCTGAACCGTCGACGTGCCCGATACACTCAAAGCACTACATATATATAAATAGTACATGCACACAACATACTGCAGACTACACTGCATAGTATTCTCGACAACTGAGTAGAGTACGTACGAGAAATTGAAGAAAACGAGTAAGCGAGAACGAGAAAATTCGGTATATGGATGTCGTGTGCCTTTGGGGATGAAAACGCTAGCAGGCAATTTTATTTGCACATACACACATATATATTTATATATTTTGTACATTTATATACATTCATGTGTCGAAGATGCTTCGAAACGTCTCAGTACGCAAGCCATGCAAAAGACATATGCTCAAATGCTTCTTAAATTTTTTTTTCATTTCTTTCATTTACTTCCTTATCCATCTACGTCCTTTATTGAAGAAAGACCGGGGCAATATGAGACATTAAAAAAAAAAAAAAATACTGACGGATGTAGAGGATGAGATGTTCGTTTCGAAAATATGTAGAAAAAAAATTTTTATTGAAATTTTTGGGCCCAACTTACCCCAGTTTAGGGTCAAGTAATTTTTTGTTTAAATTTCATATTTTTGGAAATGGAATACTGAAAAATTTCCTTAGTCTAGACAATTTCAGTAGAAAATTGAGGGGTCCGAATTACCCGACACTATTTTAGTTTAATGATAAAAATTTGAAAAATATAAAAAAAAAAATAATTCAGTTTTTACAATGAAAAAATGATATAATTAAATAAAATAATTTTTCTTAGAATTAATCAACGTCGCGGATAACAAGGAATAAATGTAGCAGCAAATTTTAATTTCCGGTAATATTCACGCCCTTACACATCTATAAATGTACTTTCCATTCTGTCTAATTACAGCCAGTTAATTTCAAAATTTCCTTATTAATACCCCGCGTTATTTAAATTAATATCCGAAACATCGTCAGTTGTCTGACTCGAAATTCGGGCATTTTTTAATTATTCCGGGCAAGGAAAAGAACGAGGACCTGGTTTTTAAAAATAAATATTTATATTTAATAGTTTTTTCAAAGTGATTTAATAGTGCTTCATGAACAATTCGAAACCTACAAAGAAACCCTTCTACGACAGAGTTTGAAACTGCCTTCAAGCAAGTACCTCGTACATAGTTCAAAGTAAATAGTAGTATATATGTGATGTATATAGTGTGTAGTGTGTAGCACAGTATATATATGTATATATAGAAAGAGAGAGAGAGACTTCTCCATATTGACTGCTGGGGCTCGTTGAGTCGACATGATGAGGATGAAGGGTAGAAGGAACGGAAGACCCGGCTGACGACGTTCCTGCGTCAGAGGCAAGCCAACCTCACGATAAAGGATGAGGCAAAATGGGAAACTCCATGCATACATATATAGGATCTAGAGGTAGATGAGAGAGAAGTAGACGCCACCAATTGCTCGAGTTAACTTGAAACTAATTTAAATTTACCTCTGTACTACAATCCCTACTACTGCTACAGTCACTATTCAGAGTGTACAATAAAAATTATCCAGGCTGTTAACAAATATTTGATATTTAGCTATTTGTTTGCTTTAAAAACCCATTTTTGGTTAATTTCCTCAACTTCAACGCGCTAGATGTTTACTTGGCTTGGGCTGCTGAGAGAAAAAAAAATTATTAAATAAATCCAGAGAAGTACTTTGTGGAGAAAAGTCTGAGCTTTCGAATGGTGGCAATCAAAATCTGTTTAAAAAATTTTTTATGAGAAGTGTCGAGGTTCAAAGTTGGAGAAATAATTTTTTTTGGGTATTTTTTTTGCTGATGGCTGTGTAACTTTTTTGGGGGTGAGTATTTGGCGGATTGGATTTTTGCAGGGGAGAGATGAGACTTTAAACTGTAATTTTGTTTTTTTTGATCGACTTTCTAAAGTGATTAGAACGGGAGTTATAAATATTTGAAGTTTGACCCAAAGAATGATTTTCTGGAATTTCGATAAAGATTTAGATTAAAAAATAGTTTGTGTTTATTTTCGTGGGACGGAATGAAAAAAACGTGAGTCTGGACATTTCTGAGTTATCAGACGAGTTTGTCGTGGCAGAGGATCGTGAGTTGGGGATCAGCGGAAGAAGAAAGGGCGAGAGGGTGAATGATGTTTAGGGGGCGGAGTGGGTGGGTGAAGAATGAGGTGGTGTGGGCCAGAATGTATTTGAGATAAGGGTGGTGTGAGAAGACAACGGAACTATAAGCACAAGAGAGCAAGATGCGCACGCGTTCTCGATGTCAACGTCGTATCGTTGTTCGTACGTCGTCCTATAACTGACAGAATGTAGTATAAAGCCCCCTCTCGTCTTGAGCCCAGAGGGTTACCATGCCAACGGCACACCGCGTGACGTAACCACCCACCGACGTACCCGTTGAAACAAATGAAGGCACGTCCTATCCCGTCGACGATCGACCTCCTTCAAGTCTGCAAGCACGCCGTTCCCATACCCAAAACACCCCAATTTCAACCTCACTCTTCTCTACTTTATCCTCTGCCTCAGCTTCTGCTTTTGCTTCGTCTTCTTCTCCTTTATCTTCTCCTTCTCATGGGTTTTCTTCTGGTTCTGATCGTCAGGATCACCCTCGAGAACAAATCCAAATACGAGGGACGGTTTTGACGAGCTGTAGAACCCAGAGAGGATTCATGATCATGAAATATCTCCCAAAGGTAAAAGTTCCGAGAGAAAAACTATTGCCGTTGGCTTTTCTGGATTGTTATATTTAAATTTTATATTTCTTTTTCAAATCTTCAATTATTGATATTTATTTTTTTTTTTCGTCATTTTCCAGGCAGGAAAATAATATAGAAAATATAGACCATGGAATTACATTTTTCAAAGTTTTCGATTGGATTTTGGTTAAAAATGCATTTCTAATCCATGTTTTTTGGAAAATATTTCAATGGAAATACATTTTTCAGTATTCACGAAATTATTTTTGGAAATGCATGCAGTACAAATTTTGGAAAATTTTCATGAAAATTTTCCAAAAAAATACATTTTTCATAGGTTTCAAAAAAAATCATATTGTAAACTGATTTTTCACAATTTTCAGTAAATTTCTCTCAAATTTTCTGAAAATTGCAAATTTTTCAAATTTCCTTTTTTCAGTTTCAGTAAATTTTCCATCATGGTCAAATTCTCTTTAAGAAATTACCAAAATTAGTCAAAATAATTACTTATCAAAATTTTAATACCAAACTGAAAATTTTCACAAAAAGTTTTTTTCAAACTGGCAGAAAAAAAAGTTCTAAAATATTTTCATAAAAATTCAAAGCTTTTCCACGTCCTTTGAGTCTCTATTCATAGAAAAAAATAAAAAATCACCAAAACAAAAATTTCCTAAGTGTTTTCCATAACATAATAACTTAAATTTTCGAGTTAATTGAAATAACTTAAATTTTAACGACTAAAGGGGTAAACTACACGGAATGCCATTAAATAGTAAATGTCAGGATTTAGTAATAAAATGTAGTAATGGCTCGAGTAGTTGTTGTAAGGGAATTATAACACTTATTTTATTATTTTCGAGTGCCACGAGTTACTGATTATCCCTTCAAATTGGTTATTTTCGGTAAATACTATTGTGAAAAGCCAATAACGTTGTTTTTCTATTGTAAGAGCTTGGGTAGGTTTTTTTTTTTTTTTTTTTTTTTTTCTATTATTGCCGTCTTACTCCAAACAAATTTTATTTACCATCGGGTCGTCTCTTTCGCACGGTGTATTTTTCTGTCAGTGAGAAAAACCTGCAGGCAGTAGGGTGCCAAGTTACGACAAATATAATCCTGTAGTCGACACAGGTGAGCTCTGTACAGTATTCCGCGGTGATAGGTGTATCCGTGTGCAGGATTCTATAAAGGGATACTGGGACACTGGGAGAGTAAATCCGTAGGGATGTCTCCGCATCTCAGGTAGACGGAAAAATAAAAAATAATTCCGATATTCAATCTATATAGGTATATAGATATAGGTATAGCTTGAGTTATATAGGTGGCAGATACCTGCTAGATTATATTTTTTAGTTAGGGTGAAAGGCCGTTTTTTTTCTCAGCGTTTATTTATACGTGGGGACGCATAACTTGAGTGCTAGGAAAAGGAATCAATCAATAATAAATTTTTTTTTTATGTATTTATATGTATCTAGATTTGTATCAGAAAATATTTATAAATATATTTATGGTATATTTTTATTTTTTAAATTGGGGGTGGATAATTATTGGAAGTGGTTCCAATGGGTATTGGAAATACTTGGGATCAAAATTTGAAATTTGAAATTATTAGAAATAGTTGGGGTCCAAATAAAAAATAAAAAGCTATCGGAAGTACTTGGGATCAAAATTTCTAAGTAATAATTATTGGAAGTGATTGGGATCAAAATTTAGAATGAATGACGATTGGAAGTACTTGGGAGCAAAATTTCTGAGTAATTATTATTGGGAGTACTTGGGATCAAAATTTCTAATCAATGATTATTGAAAGTACTTGGGATCAAAATTTATAATTAACGATGATTCGAAGTACTTGGGATCAACATTTCGAATTAATGATTATTGGAAGTACTTGGGATCAAAATTTCTAAGTAATGATTATTGGAAGTGATTGGGATCGAAATTTAGAATGAATGACGATTGGAAGTACTTGGGATCAAAATTTAGAATTAACGATGATTCGAAGTACTTGGGATCAAAATTTCTAATTAATGATTATTCGAAGTACTTGGGTTCAAAATTTAGAATTAACGATGATTCGAAATACTTGGGATCAAAATTTCTAATTAATGATTATTGAAAGTACTTGGGATCAAAATTGAAAATCAATAATTATTGGTCTTGTCTTTGATTTTCGCCGGTTCTTCCATCGATAGTTGAAAGGAGTCATTGGAATAAAAATAAAAAGCAAACTAATTTTGATAAAAATTGAAATAAATAGAAAGCCTGTTAATTAAAATAAAACTTTCTAGCTCAGAAAAAAAAAAATGAAAATAATAATAACGAAAACTCAACAAGTTTTCTGGAAGTTAAAATGAAAAAAAATGTTTAAGTGACGGAAGATAATGAAAACGTCGTTTAAGAGTGAAAGTAAAGTAAGAAGAAGAATAATAATAATGATAGTAAGAAAAAGTAAAAAAGAAGGAGTGTAAGGGTAAAGAACTCGGTGACACAATTTCCGAAGGAAAGAGAGAGACTGAGCCTCTGGCTCAGCGACGGTGGGAGTGACAACCTTGAACTATATTTTTAATTGCGACTTCTTGAACCCCGTCGTCTTGCTCGCGCCGGCAAAATGAAAACAAAATGAAAAAGAAGACGAAGCTCCGACACTGAGGACTTTTCTCTCCCCCCCAGTGCGGGTGCTGACTGCTCGCGGTGCACTGCCACCATCATTCTTTCCTCGTTCTTTACTTACTTTCAGTTTTCTCGTTCCACTTAACTTTTATTTTCGTCTTTCTTTCTCTGCTGGCTCAATCCTCGCTCATTCTTACCTCGCTCGCTCAACGGCACAGATTTAACCCCCAGCCCTGGCTCCAACCCCAACCCCAACCCCCTACGACCCCCGGCAAGTCTTTGTCTAAGCAACAAGTAGCGCGTTCATTTGAAACGTGTCAGACTTCTTTTGTTCGTTTAGCTTAAGGAAGAAAACAACCAGCGAGAGCAAAGAACCGTCATTGCCAACGCAAACTTTTACTTTAATGAGAATCTCCTGCCACTGCTGCCACTCCTGCTGCTGCTGCTACTGCTCCTGAGCTTCAAAGCTCGATTAAAATTTACAACTCTATTGCTACCTGTTTTACATTTTTATCTCTCTTCTCTCTGTCTCATTCGGTTTATTTGTTTCCCATTAAAAGCTGATATAAAGCCGACTAATTTATTCACTTTTTATTTTATTTTGTTCTAAAAAAATATTTATGAGTAATTTTTCAAATATATACGCGTCTGAATATATTTTCCGAAGATATATCACTAATTTCAACTCAAAAAATTTTTTTTTGTCCAATAATCATTTAAAAGAGACCAAAACTCAAAATTCTAGAATTTTAATTTTTGGAAAAATTTTTATGGTAAATGATAACTTTTGAAATAATTATCATAAAATAAAATTTTTGTAGTGTTTTGGAAACGTCAATGTATGCTCTAGAAGTATGTATGACTATTTTTTATAAAAAAAAATTATTTAGTACCCTTATGATAATTTTAAAAGTCAAACTTGGATTTTTGAGAATTTCAAACTTTGCCGCCGAAATTTAAATAGCCGCTGAATTTGGAATAATAATCACATAATAAATTTTGAGTAGTGTTTTGGAAACGTCAGAGTATGCTCTGTAAGTACATACCATAGCTTTTAGCAAAAAAAATTATTATCATCCTCTAATAATAATTAAAACTATCAAAACTTGAATTTTTGAAAAATTTCAAATTTTACCTTCCGAATTACCGATTATAGGAACAAATGAATATATCAAATCGACTTTTCATGTCAGTCCACCCAAAAGACTTGAAATACCAGAAAAATTTTCCAACCAATCACTAATGAGCCCGATGAAAAAATTTCCAATAGAAAAGCGCGCATCGAACGTTTAAAAAAAATAGTAAACTATAAAATAATCTTTTGTGACATATGGTAATGTTCGTGGGACACATCTCGCTAGTTAACGCAAACACAAACAGCTAAACTACCATGTATATACATAATATATCCATTGGATACATATAAATAATAATAATAATAACAATAATGGATACGTGAAAAAGCATCCAGCGGCAGCATCCATCCCATTGAGACGCTATTCAATGGACCATCTCGCTTCGTTAACCAGTCTGTCGCATTTTTTACCCATCATCCGTCGAAAGGGCAACCCTTTTTTTTACTTCTTCCTTCTTTCCAATTTGAATACATTGTACCCTCGGTCGACATACATATGTATATCCGACCGATACGTAAAACCCCAAACGAGGCTCCAAACTTTTGGCACTTACCATCTACATATATATAAAATATTATTTTTATTATTGTATACATATATGTATATTTTTTCGGCGATATTTTTATACCTGGGCGCCAAGACTCATGTACCCGAGGTGATTGTTTCGCTGCCTGGCTTGACCGAATTCTTTTTTTTTTTTATTTATTATATCCTCGTTCGTTCGAGACTTACAATGCAACTGATTTTGATTTATATGACGCGAATGACAGTCGAACAAGCAAAGGGTTCCTGCACTATAGTGTTTTCTCAATAACTATAAAGTTATTTTCTGATGCATGGGAAATTATAAATTCATATATGCTATTTTTTTTTATGCTCAGTTTGCTCTATTATTTTTTTGAATAAATTTTTTATTTTTTATATTATAGGGGATTTTTTTATGAAGCATTGTGAGGAAAACGGTTTGAAAATTAAAATTCTACTTTTTACTTTAAAATTTTTATTGGGGTTGCAAATTTTTTTTTTTTGCTAATTGCTGGTAGATATTTACAGAGCATACTTTGACGTTTCCAAAACAGTACTCAAAAATTGCCATATGATTATTAAACCAAAAGTTATCGTCATTCGAATTTTCGGCGGCAAAATTTGAAATTTCAAAAAATTCTAGTTCCGACTTTTAAAAGTATCATAAGGGCATTAAATACGTTTTTTTTTGTTAAAAATGGTGATATATATTTATATAGTATACTTTGACGTTTCCAAAATTGTTCTCAAAAATTGTCATATGATTATTAATTCAAAAGTTATCGTTATTCGAATTTTCGGCGGCAAAATTTGAAATTTCAAAAAATTCTAGTTCCGACTTTTAAAAGTATCATAAGGGCATTAAATACGTTTTTTTTTGTTAAAAATGGTGATATATATTTATAGAGTATACTTTGACGTTTCCAAAATTGTTCTCAAAAATTGTCATATGATTATTAATTCAAAAGTTATCATTATTTGAATTTTCGGCGGCAAAATTTGCAATTTAAAAAAAAATTCCATCAAAGTTGAAAGTGTGATTTTTCGTGAGCTAATAAAAGTTTGAAATTTTAAACTAAATATGGAAAAATGAAAATAGTGAAATAAATAATTTATTTTGTATGAACTAAGTATAGTTAGTACGCACATCTGTGTGCAAAGAACATACGTTAAATAGACACGGCAAAGAAATTGACGTTAGAGAATTCAGCGCGAATGTCCTCGGAATGTGCCTCGGAGTACTTGCGTCAAGGCACTCCCTTAATAGAAGACATCCGTGGCAGCATTACGGAGAGAAAAAGTTTAAATAAGGACGAGAGATCGCAATGAGAACGGAAGAAGGTCCATGGAAATTCGAGATCTATTTCTTTTGTCGTCTCATGTGGAAGTAACCCTTTTTTACTTTATATTCCTCCACCCTACTCTTATATATAACACTTTTTTACACACCACCGTCTGAGATGACATGAGGACTGAAAACCCCCTTTTAAAATTTACGTGACTTTATGTCTATCGGAAATGTTCCCCCAGTTTTATATATTTTTTTTTCTCACATCACTAAGATCTTCTGCACGTGTATTTTTTTTAGTGGATACTAAATTTATTAAAAATATTAATTTCATAAATTTTTTATTTCAAAAATATTTTTAGAGGAATAAAAAATTTTTCACTTTTATTCGGAAATTAATTTGGCGAAAAATTTCGATGGCTAATTTTCATATAAATTTTAGAAATTAATTCATGTTTGCAAAATAAAAAATACTAAAAATTGAGGTAAAATGGGCCATCGAAAAAAATTTCCACGATTTCCATTTCTAAGTCTCTAAATAATTTCATTGAAATATAAGTCGGCCAATTTTACCCCAAGGTCCAAATTACCCCTTTTATAACAGAAACAAATATTGAAAAAATTTTCAAACTAAAAAGAAAATTTGTTTTTCCAAAGAAAAACTAAAAAAAATGAATAATTATAATAATAAATAAAAAGTAGACTGAAAGGTGAATGACCCGAGTTAACCCTGGCCTGGAAAATTCCTCGAGTCTTGTGAATAATTCAACTAGCTATAAATAATGAGAAAAGAGTTTTCTCGGCCAAGTTTTCTCAGGAATTTTTTTATCTCCCTACCCTGCATTCTTCCATCCACTCAACTTTAATGCCAGCCCACACTCAAATTTCCGAGCTTACAAACAAACAAGATTTCACAAAATTTCAATTCACTTAAAAAAAAAATATAAAAAATTGCGCGTCAATTTGAAGTCAACTAAATAATTCAAAGAGTGAAAATATAAATAAATAAATATATAAATGAAATATAAGAATATGAATATATATAACAAAGGGTTATGCTAATAAAGCCGAGTAAAAATTAATAAGACAATAATTTTGGGGTAGAAACGTCAGTTCATAAGAGATTGGTCCGGCAGGGGGCAGAAACTTGGCGATATGGTAAAACAAAGAAACTCGGGGACAAATTATGGATTCAAACGGCTCCCTCTTTGTCTTTTCATGTTTATTCCTTTGTTTTACCTAGCCGACTGCATTGTTTCGCGCCGTAGGGGCTACCGCTTTGTTATTATTCCTGCAGCTTTTCTCTCATTTTTTTGTTTTACTCCCGACTTCCAACATATAAATTTTTTTTTTTTTCACTTTGGCCTCGCGACCTCACTCACTCGACTGTTATTCGCTCTCATTGTCACAAACCGTTTGCTTTTTAATTTAATACCCAAACATTTGAGTGACAATTTTAGCCCGAAAATTTATGGAATTAAAATTCAATGGAAAATTTTATTTTTGATTTTTTTTTTTTGGGAAATTTATTTTAGGAAAAACAGAGGAGTAATGAGAGACGTAGTATGTGAAATGTGACGGTGTTTGAAATTTTATATATAAACGGGCATGGAAGAGTTGAAGTCGAAACTTGAGATTTAAATAAACGGAAGCTTGATCGGGTGAAGAAAATCGGAAATGGCGATAAATGATAAAATACTCGGATAGGGAAATATTTCTGTCTGTAGTCTATAGTTGTGTTTATATATATATATATAGATAAGGAAAGGTGTAAGTGGATAAGAAAGAAAATGAAAGAGCGTTAACTGACAAGCGACGTGACGCGAATCGAAAATTATTAGCTGGGAAGAATATAAAAGTAATGGAGTTTCTATAAATGGTTTTAGGGGAAACCTATTTTTGTAGCCAGTGGATTTTTAATTTCATCGGTTTTCTATGGAAGTAAATACTTTTCAAATTTTACGAAAGATATTTTTTGAATTAATGATATCTGGGAAGAGAAATGAGATAAATAGATATATAATGACTATACTGGATAGGAAATTTGATTTCCTATGAAATTTGACTGATTACAAAATTGCGTAGGATCGATAGTTTAAGAGTTAGGGCGTTTTTAAGAATTTGGGAATAGACAAAGTATATATGATTATTTACTGAAATTTAAAATGGCTATATCTTTTGAACTATTGATATTAGGATATTTTTTGTAAGAACTAAAGTTGTAGGAAATTTAATTCCTGATAATTTTTGTCGAATTAAAAATTCACGTAAGACCAATTTTTAAAAAGTTATTGCGTTTTAAAGAATTTGGGAATCAAAAATTTGAAAGTATACATACAGTTTTTTTATTAAGACTTCAAATGTCTCTATCTCCTAAACTATTGGTCCTAAGATATTTTGTTACTGAACCAAAGTTGTAGGAAATTGAATTTCCAACAATTTTTGTCTGAAAAAAAATCACCTAGTGCCGTTGGTTTAGAAGTTACAGCCGGTTAAAGAATTTGGAAATTTTTGGAATGACTAAATTATCATTCCAAGACTTAATATGGCTATATCTTGCAAAATATCAGTTCTACAATTTTTTTTATTGATACTAAAGTTGTAGAGAATTAAATTTCCGTTCTAATGGTCCACTTAAACATATAATTATTTCAAATATTCATTGAGATATCCCTTTAAAAAAAATTTCGACTTTGAATTTAAAATTTACATTAAGCTCAAAAATTACATAATAATTTTCTATTGAAAAGAAAAAAAATTAAAGTTACGCTCGTGTGAAGAAAAACATGGAACAAAACCCTTGTAAATAAAAAAATGTCTGAAAATGGTGGCTCAGAGTAAACATAAAAGCGTGTATATTCACACACGTGAATAGAATTGAGGGTGATGGTGTTGGTCAGACGACCTTCTGGTGGTTGGCGGGCGCGGGGATGCTAGTACGCGTTGTGTGGGTGAGATCGTAGAAGTGAAAAGCGGTAAGGGACGGGGAGAAAAAGAGGGAGAGGATGTAGAGACAGAGATAGAAAGTGTAGAGTACAGCAAGAGCACGGTACGGCGGGAGAGCAAGGACCACGAGATCAATATGTATGTCGGGTGGATGTGGACGCGTGGGTCGGGGGTGGCCAGCCTCTGATTGGCCAACGACCACCGAGAGGCCACGCCCAGCACACACACGCTCACACTTGTCCTAACTTTGTTGGGCTTAAACCGTAGCATATCCGAGAGCGAAGCAGGTTGGGCTGAAGCTGAAGCCGATGCTGAAGCTGAAGGCTGCCAGTGGGTGGCGGGCACCACATGCAACCGAGTTCAAGTGCTTCTCGTGGTGTTCACCCATCCACCCACCCACCCTCTGCCCACCCAACCGACTCCTGTTACTGCTACACCGAATTCGCTGGAATCATCGAAAATTGAAAACCCGAGCGTGCACCAGCCCGCTGTCTTACCATGTCTTACCCACCCCCTCCCCTCACGCTTATGAACGCTTTGCCGTCACTCTAGTCGACGGAGAGCTAGCTCTGTACTCTATACTCTGTACTATACTTGAAACTCGAAAATCTAGACTCTAGACACTTAGACTGCTGTTATGTGCAGAGTGACTGGTGTACTGCAGCGTTAGGATCTGCTGGATCGCTGAAATCGCTTTTGGCACACCCAGTTATCTGGGCAATGTCAATCTAATGCTTTTTATCCTCACTTTTTTTTAAAAACAAGAATATAGTCTAGTCTTCTATACTCCACTTACTTCACTTTATTTTATTTATCCTACTGCTAAATCTCTTTTCGATAAATTTTTTGGGTTTATGTCATAAAAATTTTTTAAGTGGAAATTATTTTTAAAAAATTCAAATTTCCCGGTCGTGGTCTTAAATAATCATCAGTAATAATTATTATGGGTTTTAGAAAATACAGAAAATTTTTATTGCCACAGAAATTTACAAAAAAATTTTTTGTAGTGGGAGTCTGAGTGCAAATTTTTTCTTGCCATTAGGCTGAAAATTAAAAAAAAATTCAAATTTAAATTTAAATTGCCGCCAAAATAAATTTAAACCAGAAGCGCGAAGTTGATAATAAATATCATGAAAGAATTAATTATAAATAACAACATATAAAAAAAAAAAAAAAAATAAGCCCACAATATTTAATGGACTGACTTTGAGGTATAAAATAGCTCATCAGCATCCCAGAGAACCCTTTGACTCTGAAAGATGTCTGGGTATAGAGGATTGCATAGCTTGCACACTGGTGTTTGCTTCGTTAGACTCAGTGCCTAACGTTCCCTGTTCCATGTTCCAGTTCCCGGGTGTCGGTTCCATCCAGGAACAAAGCGCCCAGACTAACTGCCGCGATGAGTGCACCGTTTTCGCGAGCCCGGCCACGTGCGACGTCACTCAATAACTCCTTAAGTGCCTCACTTACACTCGTCTTACTTTCATCTCGATATACTTCAGATTCCATAATTACTTTTTTTTCCATCGACTTGCCTTTGCCTCCAAAATCTAAACCCTGTCTCTAGCACGGGTCCATTTTCTCTGACAATTTAAATAATTTAAAAAAAAAACATTTAAAATTTGAGTACTTGGTCGTTAATTAGCTAATTAATTAATTAGATAATTAATTAAAAAAAACGAAATGGAAACTTGACTGACACCTTAAAGTTGTTAGCATGAATATATAAGTATATAAAAGACTCTGTGCAAGTTTTCATTCATAATTAGAGAAAAAACAGAGCTGAGTAGTAAGCGGGGGTATTTGAGCGCGTGCTCGCGTTCACTATGCCGCGTAGTACGCTTGAGCGTAGTAGAAAGAAAGAGTCAATGAAGAAAGTACCGCGTTAGCTTTACTTGCAAAGTAGGAGTAAAACACCGAGGTAAGGAGCTGCTACCAAGCTAATATACATATATATTATATATGTATATATAACGACCTGCTCTACTCTTTTCTCTGGTGCAGTGACTCACCTTGGAGTCAATGAATAGAGACCGGATATCTAGAAATGATAAAAAAAATTTTAATGCTGAGATTTGTCTATTTATTCGAAATTAGACCCAGCTGTCAATTACAGGGTCAATGAAAAAAAAATGAGTTTGAAGTTTGGAGTTATTGGGATTTTATTATTGACAGCAGATAATTGTAACGGAGACACGAGATTTGGTTGTGACGGTGGAAGAGTTGAGCTTTGATGGGGGAGGGGGAGTTATTATTCTTATTCTTGTTAGTAATGCAAGTGGTTGAATTATTTTATTACTTTTTAACCGGCCGCAAGCGCTGGAACCCTCTGCGTTTAGTTTGTGATGATAAAAATCATCCATTTATTTCGCGCTCTCAGACTATTTACATATTGCGGTTAATTTATGGGCCTTTTGTTTCCATGACCGTAAAAAGGTCACTGGGTATTTTTTTTTTTTTTAGACATTTAGAGATTAGAATTTTTTTTTAAAATTGACTCAGTGGTAAGATAAAATTTTTTGGACAAATTGAGATTTCAAAAGGGTCAAAATTTTTTTCATTAACTTGAGTCTGGATAAAAAAAAATTAAAAAATTTAGAGAAATTTTTTTATTACCAAAAATTTTTCGACAAAACCGCGAAAATCCGCGAGTAGAAGATAATTTTACTAAATTGATATGAATGTAAATAATATGAATATATATATTATGTATACATGTATGTATGTATATATGAGTATGTGAATTTACGATGCGTGGGAATGAAATTAGCGGATGGGTAGATAACGATTTAATTTTTTTTGTTTCAGGTTTTCTGGCATATTCCAATAACGAGCTGTCGGTCTCGCGAGTCTTGTGATTTTATAATATTTTTTTTCACAGTTTTTTAAAGTACACCAACGCAGCCGATAAACCAATCACGTGGAAGTAATTGCATACTGACGACGACGATATTACTTTTTCCCATGGCAACAGTTGTTTGAGGGAAAGCCCGCGGGAAATAACCGAGAGCTCGGTATGTATTCATATTCTATTGAAATATATCTATACATTTATACATTTTTATAACCAACATCCATATATATATAGAGAGAGAGATCCTTTTAAAAACTTCATTTTTTTTCTTTTAAACTTGAATGCATATTTTAAAAATTTTAAGGCTATCCAAGGAAATAGTTTTTCTTTCAGTACTAAAACTATCCAAATTATTTCATTGCCCGTATTTTGGAAAAAATCAGGGCAAAATGGACCGTTGAATTTTTTTAAAAAATTGTCCAATAAATTTTTCTTTCCCACTTTGCCCCTCTGACTTAAATTATCCAAAAAAATCCTAAAAAAAAATTCTCAACTTTTTTTTTTATCAACAAACTTTTCAAATTTACCCGCAATAATTTTTTGATTACTCAAAAAAATTATTTCATTGCCCGTATTTTGGTAAAAATCAGGGTAAAATGGACCGTTGAATTTTTTTAAAAAACTGTCCAATAAATTTTTCTTGCCCACTTTGCCCCTTTGTCTTAAATTATTTTACTAAAATCTCAAAAAAAAATCATAAACTTCCCAAATTTACCCGCAGTAATTTTTTTAGTACTGAAAAAAATCTGATTCAAATTCTGGGAAATAAAAAATTTTTTTTCAAAAATTATTTAAGTCAAAAAAATTAATAAGTAAATTTTCAAATAAAATTATTATTTAATAATAATAATAATAATAATAATAATAATAATAATAATAATAATAATAATAATAATAATAATAATAATAATAATAATAATAATAATAATAATAATAATAATAATAATAATAATAATAATAATAATAATAATAATAATAATAATAATAATAATAATAATAATAATAATAATAATAATAATAATAATAATAATAATAATAATAGTGACAAAGAATTTAAGTAAATGAGAAAAAAAAAATCAACTAGATTAGATTTAAAAAAAAATTAATTTAGCGCATAGAAAAAAAAATAATAAACTGGTATTTAATATGATAAAAATAAAAATAATGGAGGAATAATATTTAGGAATAGGTATTGGAACAGTCTAGGCCGGCCAATGGCGCTTCATCCCGCGGCGAGGGTGAGTTACCATAGCAACTGGCACACACTCGGCGGTCTCCACCCTTGGACAAGCCCAATCGATCGAGGTGTGCTTCGGCCGGACGAAACTACTCACCCTCTATATCACCCCACCCATCCCACCCCAGTCTCTCCATACATCTCTCTACTCTACTCTCAACCGACTCAACTCAACTCAACTCGACTCAACTCTGCCTCTGCCTCTGCGCTCTACCAGAGACTACGCTGCCTGTTATTTGAATGGTGAGCTAGTAAAGGATACAGAGGGAAAGCATTTTCCCCTCCGCGCCCTCGCGCCCTCGCGCTTTTACACTAAAAGAGAGAAGAGAAGGATTTTGAATGTGACAGAGTACTACCCTCCTGAGGGCTTCCATTCCTCTGGCTCTTACTCAGTTGTGTGCAGTGTACTATAAAGAGCTTCAGCATCAGCCACAGCCACAGCAGCCTACTCACACAAACCCTCTTTCCACTGCTCAATAGCAAGGGGATGCTGTGGACAGAAATCAATATAAGACGAGACGCCACACTCACTCATTCCCTCTTTCTCTCTCTGTCTGTTTCTATCCTCTGCTCACTCTGTTGTGTGTCTCTCATGTTTTCGAGGAGGACGAGGGTTCGAGCTGCCTCTTCCTCGCGCACACTCACTCCTCACTCCCTTACTCTCTAAGGGTGGACTACACACTTCCCTCTACTCTCTGCACACACTCATATATGCATATAAATATATATTTATGTACATGTGCACGCACATATCTACATCTTGCGCACTAACCATTTTCATGTTGTGTTCAACATGTAACGGGTAAGCTAAATAACTTTTATTCCGCGGTATTTTTTCTACTGATTATCTACTAACTTTTTTTTTTTTTTTATTTAATCACTGGATTTTTTTTACTTGAAGAAATTTTGCCAGGAAATTTTTTTAGAAAATTTATTTAAATTTATTGAGCTTTGGATTTTTTGAAAATTATATTTTCAATTTTTTTTTTTTTAGACTAGAAACGGAGTCGCCTAAAAAAAAAATTAATTATAAAATTTGAATTTTAAATCTGAGGGAAATTTATCGAAATTTTTTTTTGTGAAATTGAAATTTTTTTTAATATTCGAGGATTAAATTTGAAATTTTGATGACTGGCAAATTAAGTGGGTAATTAGCCGTTAATCAGAGGCAGTCAATTAAACAAATTTAATTACTGATATTCAAAAATTTTTCAAAGGGTTCAAATTTTTTTTCATGAAAAATTTTTTTCGTACAGTCTTGGATTTTTTAAAAAAATTATTTTATGTTTTATTTTGGAGACTTGTGCAGTTTAAAAATTTAATTGTCCAAAAATTAATAAGTCGACTGAAAATAAATCGGATTCTCACAGTAGTAAAATCCACAAATAGTCAGCCGGCGTGATAATTTATTTATTTTTAAAATAAATATGAAATTCCCGTTTTAATTTTAAATTGACTTTAAATGACAAAAAAGGTATGAAGAGTATAATTGGGAAACGAATCGTTGAACTTTTGAATAATTCAACCTTGAAGATCGTCTTACTGAATTAGTATTCGGACGGGTTCCCGGCTAATGAAAAGGGCTAATGATTTCATTGCTACATTTAGTGTCAATCAAATTGCCAAATTTTATTAACCCGTGACAGCTTAAAAAAACATCATAATCTCCTACAACTTTTATTCCCCGCCAACTTCAAATTTAAACTCACATTCATTTCCAGTCCCGACTCCATCCACTGACCCCCCCCCCCCCCCTAAATAATCTAAGGGAGACCTCCCCCTATGCCACTAATTATTTTCTTCAAATTTCGAGTATTGGGCCCAAGTTTTTTTTTAAATTCATCTCGAAAAAATTCACCCTAATTTCGACTTTTTCAAAATTTTGCCGCGAAAAAATTTTCATAATTTAATTATTTTTTCTCGGATTAAATGAAATAAATTTTTGCATATTCAATAAATAGACGAATAAAAATTATTTGAAAAAAAAAAAAAAAAAAAACAGAGAATAAACGATAAGACTTAAACGTCACCCGTTGTATCATATATACATAAATGGGATCAATAGAGGGACAGTGAACGTGTGGGGAGAGTTGGTATCCTGCGGATAAGGGAACGGTATCCATAAATTACGACACAACTATACAGGGTAAAAAGTCCTGTACAAGACCTTATACCGACGTAGAGCTCAGATATATGCAGCATATTCTCTCCCGCTACTACTCCTACTTCTCCTCTCGCTTCTTCTACTCCTCATACTTCATCTTCAGCTCTTACTTCTACTTCTACTTCTACTTCTACTTCTGCTTCTGCCTCTGGTGCTTTTGCTTCCTAATGTAAAGGATTCTTATTCACCGTCATCCCTCTAGCTCTCGAGCGCATGTTAAACCATTTTCTGTCGCTGGCACTCAGCTTACGCTAGCCCGTGTTGAGTTCAGAGCATCAGTCCCCTATACTATAACTCGTAACCGCCGAGTAAAGCCTCCTGGGCGTATTGTAGAACTATAAATTTTGTCATTAACTTGTTTAGATATTTCAGGCCACCCGACCGCTGCCGCTACCCGCGGGTTTCCTTTTTTTTTTTTTTTTTTTACTAAACTTCATAATATTTATATTTATTTACGTAATATATTGCGTTAGTTTTATTTTCATTTTTTTTTAATTTTTTAAGCTCAAGTAGGGGAGACCGGACCCTCGGGGCATAACGGACCCCAAAAATTTGCAGAAAAATTTTTTTTTCATTGTCATGTTTTCATAAGTTTGATATATTTACCAAATTTCGAAGTGATAAGAGATACCCGGGACACGATGCCCCTACCCCGAAATTTTGAAAAAAAAAAAAAAATTACTTAATAATTCCACGGATCGGATATTTTTTTTCTGAGACGACTCCAATTATCATTAGAAAAACTTCAATTACAAAAAAAATTAATGATACTGAGTTAGCCAACGTTTAATAATTTTTGGAATTTTTTAAAAATGACAAATTTAACAAAAAAATATATTTCAAAAAAATGCACTTATTCTTTTTTTGATTCTCTACATGTGCATTTTTTTTATTTATTTTTTTTTTTAAATTAAATTGTTAAAAAAAAAATTTAAAAATTGTTATGATCCTGAAGTTAGCAGACAATTAACAATTTTCGGATTTCTTTTTTCAACACATAAATTACAAAAAAAAAAAAAACTAAAAAAATACACATGTAGAAAATTAAAAAAACTACAGGTGCATTTTTTTCAAATATTTTTTTTTTTATAATTTATTATTAAAAACACTTACTAGAGTATATCGATATTAATTACGTAATTACCATTCAAAAATACTAATAATTTTTTATATTAAAAAAAAAAAAAAAAAATTTATTGCAAAAATAATTTTTCTCAATAGATATTTTCTTTTGTTTATTTACAGGAGTAAAAAGTGGCAGCGCGGAAGCTGAGTAATAATGACAGTTAAACGAAGAGTAAAAAACGCGCCCATACCCGAGAACACAACAAAACACAAACAAAAAAAAATAAAATAGGTAAAAAAAATAATTGTCTTTGGCAAGTGATTTCTTGAATTCGCATTAACTAAAGTGCAAAAATGTAAACGCGCGAGTGATTACGCTCCTAAGGCAAGTAAAGCAGGGGCTTGATTTGTGATGTGAAAAAAGCTCCGTACAGTCAGTGCTTTAGCGAAAGGGAGGACATGGAGGGGATCTATGGAGGGTGAGGGGAGGGGAATATTGAAGGTGAAACAAAGAAATAAAATCTCAGGGGATTTCTCAGCCGATGTGCACAAACAGAAAAATATCAGTATGTATGTAGGTGTATATATGTCGGGGGAGGGTATGAGGGATTCGAATTCGATTCGTCGGAAAAACTGTGCGTTTTTCTCGCCCGTAGAATGGCCGAGACGTCACCTGAATACATTATGTGTGTTCCACCCCTGGGGCTAGGATATTGAAATTTTTAATATCGAGGCCAGAAAAAAATAAAAAAAAGATAAAGCGAGTGATAGAGGACGATGGAAAACTCGGGTAGTCGGGGGTGGCTATATATACGTAGATGTATGTATATATATAGGGAAAGAGAGAATGGATGGAGGAGATGACGGATGAAGAGAATGTCTATGGTCTCGTGAAAAAAGCACCCTCACTTCACACACTTTTTTATTTTTCTTACGTATTTCATTTTTCTGTAGCATTATTAATATATACTATCTATAAATATATATATGTATATTTTAATAATAATATAGATGGAGGTATAAATGTATGAGATCGATATTCCTGTAGTATAATAACGAATTCGAGAGGAAAATAATTATTCTTATTTTACATATGTGACTTTTTTTTTGGGGTGAAATGCGCAGTTCTCATTGGGGCAAAATGGGTTTTGTATTTTAATGTACGAGTATTTTATTCGGGGAGTTTAAAATTTTTATATTTGAATGAGAAAATTTGTAGGAAAGCAAAATGGTAATTTTTGGAAAATTCATTTTTTTGAGCCTGAATATAAAAATTTTTAGACTTGGGTTAAATGGGCAGCGTCAAAAAAAATATTAAAAAATTCAGACTTGATATCAAATTTCGGAGTCCGGTTTTTTGAAAATGAAAAAATCTTAAAATGGCGATAAAATTTTTCTTGTTGCTGGGCAAAATGGGGCAGCCTCAAATTTTTCATAATTTTAAAAAATTCGAATTAAATGCAAATTTTTTCGTTCATTAAGAATTTAATAAATTCGAGCGATAGCATTTTAAAAATTACCTTCGAAAAAATTTATCATGACCGGCCCATATTTCCCCAGTGGGTTTCTGCATAAACCAAATGACTATTTCTCGAGCATAATCATGGAATTGATCAAACTGAAGAAAAGGGAAAAAAAAAAAATGAAATAATCGATCATGAATTTTGAATATAAATAAGCGTGACAGTTTTATTCGCCGGTTCTGAATGACGAATGTTCGCGTTAAAAAAATAAGTATAAAGAAAAATATATGTATTTATTTTTACACAATAAACCGGGGATTGTCGACGAGGGATAACCAATTTGCATGCTCGGCAATTTATAACTCAAAATTTTTAGTCAACCGTAGGTACCTTCGCACTCCAAGTAAATGCCGCGTGATAAAAAAACATAAAAAAACCCATATATCACCCATATATAAATTTATCTGCGTGGAAAGCTCCAAGTGCGACCTTGTAGTTAAGAATAAACACGAAAATATTTTTTCGCATCCAGCGAAACCAAAAACATCAGATCTGATTGTCTGATGCCGAGATCGCAGATCGGACTCGCAACTGGACAGTTGTCAGAAAAATACATGACCTGGTTTTAGTTTTTGAAAGGACAATGCAGTGAATGGTCAACGGAATTAATTTTTCTACCTGGATAAGTCGAGCAGGATGCTCTCGAAAAAGACACGATGATAATTTGCCGTCGGGTGACCGTCGAGTTTTGCGACGCGTGCGTATTTTTTTATCTGTATGAATATAATATGGAGAAAAATATGCTGGGTACCTGAAAAAGCATTTAAGGAACGAGTTTGATAGGCGCGAGCCGCCGCGTAGGTACTTCTGGGATTGGACAGGTCATCCCCTGTGACCCGGGGCGTGCGGCTCGGCCCCGACCCCTTTGGCGGTCAAAACAGGCGGAAACATGCCCTGACCCTCGTATATCAAATCCGAACGAATTCACTCGGTCCCTCTATGGTCAGAATGAAATAAATTTTGCTTAGAGATTTCTAACTAATTCGGGTTTTATTTATTGGTTTTTATTTTTAACGCCGTAACTAATTTTCTGTATGGCGGCACGCCCATTTTTGCCTCTTTTATATTAATTTTAATTTATGTAATTCTGTTTACCAACAGTTCCTACTTTGCTACAAACAAAATTTTGATCATTTTTTCGGTATGCAAATTTTGTTCGATTTTCGAAATGTACACAGGAGAATTATCGATAAATTCTACTCTGTAATTGCGAGTAAAACTTGGCCGGGTGAATAATTACTCTTCCGTTTCTAGATAGTGTTCGATTATGGGGTAAAAAGACCCAATTTCGAGTAATTTTTAAATAAAAGATAAAATAAAAGGAATCTGTTTTTATTTTTTTCGGATTTAGTTCGTTTCCGACCCAGGCTTACTCTAAATTCTAGGGTATAATTTATCTGAAAATTATCTCCGTGTATAAATATCTAATATCGCTCATCAAATAAATTCAATTATGCCTTTCTCCAGACTTAAAATACTTTCATTTAAAATTAACCATTTTTCATTTTTAAATTCTCCCGCTCTAATTTTATGTTCGGTAACTTCTGTTACGTCACATTGGGCGCCAATTATAATAAACACTCCAAATAGACCGCTAAATAATTTACTCGATTAATCAGCCATTTTGCTGAAATCCCGAATTTCGTAAATGAAATTATTTTCAAAAATTTAATAATACCCTTATAAATAATTTTATCCAGTTATTTATGACACCAACAATTTTTTTCTGCTCTCACACGTCAAATAAAATGTCATTTACCTTTTTCTCACCCCGCTCATTTATTTTTACCATCATAATTATTTTTAAATACTCAGCCCGGTGGGGTCTGTCACATTATTGGGCGCCACTGGCAGTAAATACCAAAAATAGCCTTGATTAATTAATTGTAAAATAAAATTTGGTTTCAAGTCTCATTACCGGATGTCCAATGAACCCAATTGTCATAAAAAATTGTATAAATAAATTAAACAAATTAATTTAAAAAATAATTAAGACTTCTCGAATCTGGATGTTGGTCTCGTTTTTGGTCCCGGTCTTGGTTTTGGTCTCGTTTGAGCACCACCACTTTTATTATTATTATTATAATAATGATAGTAAGCATAAAGTTTAATGACGAAGTAAAGATGATTTAAGTTTTGGTTATAACATCAAGTACGACTAGAGATTGTCTAATAACTTGGATGAGCTTTGTGTGTCTCGTATGTGGACTACAAGTTTGCACTGACGTTGCAGTTAAATTATAGACCCAGTGGCGGTCTGTAGTTGTGTGAGTAACTTTAGTTTAGTTGTAATAGTAGAGGAGAAAAGCAGAGTCGTGTAGTTTAGTAAGAGGGAGATAAAACGGGCAAGATCTAGGTATAAGCTATTTCTTGTGCTCAAACGTCGTGTTCAAGTCTAGTCGTTGAGAGTGTAGTGTACGCTTGGAAAGTTTTCCGTCTCCCTCATCGTCGTTGCCCTAGGGATTTTGGTTAGAATATTGAATCTGCAGAGTGGAGATTCTGTAATGAGCAAGAGAGCCCCGACATGCTCCCCGCTGTGCCGACACCAAAGCTAACGGGCATACTCACATACATACATTTTATATGCATATATATATACATATATTGTTGGTGTATGTAGTATGTACATACTCTATTCCTTTATGTGTTCTATGAGAGGTATATATGACTAGGATGCCTTCTATCCAGGCACCGCGGATGTAATAACGTTCCCGTGCTCCAAAAGCGAAAAGGAAAATATAATGTTACTCTATCTACGTGAGTGTAATGACGACAACCCCACAATCTAATGGTATTTTCTCTCTGTGTTGGGTGGATTTTGTGTATCTTTGTACGAGAATAAATATAAACAGAGAATCCTGGGTAAAATGGGTAATGGGTAATGGTTTGGAAGGCAGAAGAGATGGGATGGTTGGTTTTTAATTCTGGAATTTATCAGCTGGAGAATTGAGTAATTGGCAGGCTGGTAATTATGATTTGAAGAAACTTTTTATTCAAATTTTGAACTCTATGAATTGGGAAAATTGGTTTTTAATTTTGATTGGAGGTATTTTGGTGATTTAGTGGGGTGAGGTGATGATTGAGGGGGTCGTTGGAAAGGAAATTTAATTTGGGACAATTTTTAACTGATTGAAAAATCGCCTGGGATCGATAGTTTGGAAAATACGGCGCTTTTGATAATTTTGAATTTTTTTATTAATATATAGGTATTTTTCTAACGCTTAAAACGCCTGTATCTTCTAAAATATCAATCCTAGAGTATTTGATATTATTATAAAATTTGTTGTAAATTTAACGGGCTACAATTTTGTTTCTTATAAAAAATGGCGTACGATCAATATTTAAGAAGTTACAGCCATTTAAAAAATTTGGAAAAATATATAACTGCTCCAAAATCTTAAAATGGCTGTAACTTTTGAAATATTGGTTCTAGAGAATTTTTTACTGATACTGAAATTGTAGAAAATTAAATTTCCGTTCTCCAAGTGTCTAAAGTTATTAGTTTTTTCCAAATATTTCCTTAGTAACCCGCGATAAAAATAATTTTGAATTTTTAAGCAATGAAACAATTAATCAAAAAATAATAATAAAAATAGAATTAAATAAAAAATAAAGTAGACTAAGACGGATATTAAGCATCAGAATCGGGGTGAAAACGTGATAAAAAAAAAGAAACCGTTCTCTAATCCGTTGGATTTAAATATAATAATACAGTAGTAGTATATATACACAAAAGTTATTCAGATTCACCTACTGGATATTTAACGCGACTCTAATGAGGTCTATACGTGTCCCGAAACCCAAAATCCAAAGGTATCCAGGTATAAATAAGTTTTTTTAATGCGACACATTGTGGATCGATTCCTTAGACAAGCGCTGGCAGAACCGTGTCAGGTATAAAAATTTATAATGCGAAGCTTTCGCGATACCCGCGATTGTTGCTCATAGGGTGCCGTCGCAGCTCGAAAAATATGTCCGTCGTCGCTGCATATGCAGAGATTCAAATTCAAATGAGACCGCGGATATTCTAATTCCGAGTGGCAACCCCTTTTTTTATTTATTTGTGCTGCAAACTCACAGCTGCCAGACCTCTAAATATATACATATATATACCTATGTCTCTTTCCTTATAAATATTAACTCCCTTATCCTATGCCTCCCTTATTATTATAACAAATTCAGATTAATTTCTATCAATAATTTAGAAGCATTGAGGCCAAAAAATTATGCGACGCAATATTTCGCCGGGAATCTCATTGAAGCACGTAAAGAATCTTGTGAATGCTGTTTAAATTTTTAACAGCAGGTGGACTTTGTTATGTAGAGGGTAAGAAACTCGGTACACGAGACTCAAGCACTTTAAAGACACATTACATCGACGCAAGTCCCGTTCAAGTATCAACCCTAGGAAAAATTCTTTGAATGCCGAGAAAACGCCCTTGTATCGTTTGTTTTCACTCAGTCATTCATAAACTTAGATAATTATCGTAAATAATCACCAGCATGTAAATAGGAAACGAGAAAATCGGGCAAAATGGACACGAGAAGGTCTAGTCAAAATTTCGAAGGAAAACTTTTGAGAATCTGAAATCGGCTGCTTTATATTTTTTAGCCGGCCCATTTTGCCCCGCAAGAAGGTTTGAGAGGCGTAAAATGTTTATTTGGTGACGAGACACCCGGGAAATTTGAAAAAAAAAAAATTTATTGAAAATTTCTTTTGGGCGCCATTTCGCCTTTGAGTTGAATTTCTAAAAATATAAAGAAATAGGAGTAAAATAATTTTGTGTCTAAAAACACACTTATCTGTTTGATAAATGAGTGATCGTTTGAATAAAAAAATAAGATAATTTCAGTATAAAAAGTCGGTAGGATTCGGTATCAACATTTGACCCCCGTAAATTCCACAATCACCCGAGAACCCTCGCGAAATTCTTGAGAGCGAGTAAAAAATCCAGTCGCATTTACCCTAGACGGGTGTATACATATATATGAAGACAGATATATATCTGGCGAGATTCGATACGTGTGTGGCATCCCCTTGGCTTTAAATTCCCGCGGGTGGCATGTGGAGTCGGAGTCGGAGGTCTCGAGCTGGCGCCCAACGTGAGTGTACTAGGCGCGACCCTCGTCAAAATGGACGCTAAGCCCGTATAACTCTAACGGGATTCTCAATCGTGGGTTTGCGGGGTTAGTGTGGGCGGATGTGCGAGTCTGCTCTGGGATGGGAAATTCGAGGGAGAATAGGTTGCGGAGTAGGAGGACTAGGATGCCGAAGAGGGAACGCGGGGCAACGGGAGCAGTTTTGCGAAGTGGAGGCCAGAGGGCCGAGGGGAGACTGCCAGGGGGTGAACTCGGAGTGTGGGCGTCCTTAAAGATGGCGGCGTAAGGGATGGCTAAGGGCACGAGGGTTGCCACGAGAGGCAATATATCACCGGAAAACCCTCGCAAGGGGAGCCGGGACGTCGTTGGCCATTACCGCTCAGCCCCACGGTATCTCGGTTTATTCCTTTATTTTTACTTTTTTATAACTCTCCTGGCATTTGGGGGTGGAGGTAGACGTCGGTGCTCCAATGGCCCAAGGGTCCGTTTTAGAGCAGAACGCGACGCGGCCGCTCGAGGCGACGTCCCAATGAGGTAATCGACTTGATATAGACACGCACTATACTACTACCAGTCAATATTTTATGCCGAGCTTCAAAAAGCTTCCATTGGGATTTACCTACCGGAGAAGAAAAACACTCGGAAAACGGACGCCATCGCCCTGGGGGACTTTAATATATATTTATATGTATGTGTATGGATGTGTATATTGGAAATAAGGATGTGGGGCTGACACAAGAATTGGGATTTGCTTGCGAGCGTTCAACGTTTTTTATCCGGGGACATTGAGTGCATGCGCTGGGGAGTGGGCAGGGGGAGGGGAGCTAAGAAATTGTATGCTCGAAGTTAATGGATGGGATGAAAAATATACTTAGGGGCTACTTTACATATGAGGGTGGGTTACAAGGCTACTTTTGATCTCGGAGAATTTTTTAAAATTTTTCGCGGATCAATTCATGGGAAAATTGCCTTTTTTATTTATGTCTCGCCTGTTTCTCTGACGGTTGTATTCAATATTTATGATACCAAGTAATTGTCAATATTTCAAGCTCGAATGGGGTAAAATGGGCCTAGGGAAAAATTGTAATTTCAATTTTTTTTAGTGACGGCCTATCTCACCCCGTAACGAAAAATTTTACGACCAACAATTGCAGTAAAATTTTACTGGAATTTTTTTTTAGCGACCCATTTTGCCCCATTTTTGAATTTTTAATAAAACTGCGATTTTTATGGATTTTAATTAAAAATTAAGATGATTTTTAATTTTCTAAGTAAAAAAAAATTTTTTGAAAAAAAAAAATGGTCGGAGGGAAAAAAAATAAAATTTCTATAAATAGTTATAAAAGTATTAGCTGGTGTAAGTAAAAGTGAAAGAGAATAAACGAAAAAAAAGTGTAAAGAAAAAAGAAAGCTGGAGCTGCGGGCGAGTGGGTGGGGGTCGGGAAGCCAGCGGGAGTGAGAGAGAAAGAAGGGAATGAAAAGCTCGGCGTTTTCGTAGCGAACATCGAGCGTGTAATTCGCTCTTTAAAGAACACTTGGACGATAATTAAGCCGCGATGGGGTGAGCGCAGGGGATGCAAGAGGTTAACCGAGATGCGAGAATTCGTTAGGAGCTGTTTCAAAAGATCCTTTGGCTGTTTATTTTTCCCATTTTTTATTCTCTTTATTTCCAGTCTTGTTTTATTTATTTTTCTCCAGCTCGCTGCAACATGAAAAGACACGCGAGTATGTTGTTTTAATTAGCGCCGAGAAGGGTAATACGACTAACTAACCGCATTTACTTCATGATCCTCTACTTAACGTTCTATGTCTACATTAATATTTTATAAAGAGACATTACCGCTTTTTATCACTATTTATTTATTTACTTTTTATCAACTTCATTTTAATCATTTAATTACCAAGTCAACTATTTCACTTCATAAAAAGTAATTAAAAATAAATTAATTTGTTTCAGAGCCAATAAAAAATAAAATTCACTTCTTGGGGTAACATGGACCATGGTACCAAAAAATTTTATATTTTTTATTTAATGGCAGTAAAAATTTTCATAAAAAAATTAAAAACCGTGGGAATTAAAAAAAAAATTTTGTTGCAATTAAAATTTAGAATTTAAATTTACGCGCAAATTATCAACTTGTAAAAAAAATTTTTGCTGCCCCATTGTCAAAAAAAAAAAAAAAAAATTTTTACGCCTCCATTTTTTTTTCTAATTTCAAAAAAAAGTAAATAATAAAAAAAAATTCTAGGTCATGGAGTCAAGACCAAAAATCAAAGTGTAAGTCTGAGGTCACCGAAACGAGTTTCCGCACGTGTTCTCCATTACCCAAAAACCAGTCTTCAAATATTCTGGAATTTAAATCGACTTAAACCAGCTATCAAATATCCATAATCTGAAATAATTAAAATCCCAAGGTAAAAAAAAAAAAGTAAAACAAGCATGAGAGCCGCAACCCCTGAGTAAATTGATTAGAATTAAAGGGTTGGGAAGTAGCTCTACTGCTAGGAGAACTCGTACAAGTTGAGTTATACGACAAGGGCTGGTGTGAGGGTGCCTCTGAGGAATTGAGAGTACAACGGTGACCACAGCCTCGTCGCTGATTGGTGGAGTCAAGTTTGTGGCAAGATGGCTGCTTGAGGGCAGGCATTCTCCCTCTTTCTCTTGCTCTTGCTCTATTCTCTTCGTACACATAACCAGCATCTACAACACATACTGGCTGGATGCTGTGGCCTCAACTCTACACTACACCCTACAACCCTCAACCCGACACCCTGCATCCTGGAAGCTTTCTCTTGCACGAATTTCGTAGTAGACCTCATCCTCATCCTCACCCTCGCCCTCACCCTCGGCCCCAGTCTTAGTCTCAGTCTTAGTCTCAGTCTCAGAGCTTCTTATATATACATATACATATATATGTGTCAAATATATGTATGCACGTGTACGTAGCACTAGTTTTGAAACAATACCAGGCGTTCCAACCTCTACCGGCAAACCTTTTCCCTCATCCCCATCATCCTCCAGCCTCTTGTTGTGGGTCTTCTGCTCTATAGTTGAAAGACTTGTATGCTATATATTCCCCTTTGCCAACACTCCCAAACTTTAATCCACGTCTCTACTAATTTTCCTTTAGCATCCCAACCTTCTTCCTTGTTCCTGTTCCCTCCCACTCGACTCAGCAAAGGTTATGTGTGTGCAAAACGAACGTATAAATATATAAATATCTTGAGGACGCGGTTCACTCAAAGAGAATGTCATAATAAGGACAACTTTTGCTTAATGAGTTAATAGTTGGGTATTTGGTCGGGCTCGGATGCTACTTGACAACAAGTTTCAGGAAATTTGTTTTGGATAAATATTCAAAGTTTAAGTTTTTGATTTTTTTTTCGATAGTTAATGACTTTTATAAAGACCGGTAAATGTTTTTTTCTAATTATTGTTATTTGATTTTTTTTCAGTGACTGCAGACAAGGGAGAGCTGGATAAGAATTTTTTCTACGGTTAATTTATGAAATTTTTTTTTCTGCAGTAATTAAAATTGTAATTTTGTTTTAATAAAAAATTTATTTAAAATTTTGGGTTATGGATTTTATTTTCTACTGTAAAAAAAAATTTTCAACTGGGTCATTATCAAAAAAAGTTATTTGTGAGTACAATAAATCATACGCAATTAAATGTCATTGCCGAAAAAATTAAATTAATTATGGCCGTCTTCTATTTGGCTGTAGTAAAATTTCAATAAGCTCTGGCTGGTTTTTGTTCCCAATTGAAAGCATTTTTACAAGCTTATGTACAGACGGCCTCGAAAAAAAGAGGACAAAAAAGGGAAAATGATTTTTATGAAAGTCGATAAAACATGTGACAACATCGCGCACATTAAGGTAAATAGTTTGTAAAATGATGCAGGAAAATCGAGCTGGATACTGTGAGATACGCGGTCTCGTGCTTCGGCAAGTAAACACCTCGTCTTATGAATTTTAAGCAGCGACGCGTTACGTGTGGGTGTGCTAAGTATTTTCTCGTTTGACAACAACCTTTTACCTAATACTATATATAAAACACCTCAACCCCACCCGCCACGCTTTCTTACCGCATCCACATACGCTCCAAAGACGACACTATTTTATACAAAATTTCATGATTTTTAAAATCGCTTATCATTTTTTTTTTGTTCTTTGATTTTTATTTGGAATTGAATCGAGTCATATATTACTATTCGATTCAAAATTTGACTTTTTTAATCGATCAAATTATTCGCGCCAAATTTGAATCAATTGATGATTTTTCAAATTATTCGATTTGAATTTGAATTATTTGGAGGAATTTTTAATTATTGGACTCAAATCTCAAAATTTGGACTTTTTGATAATTGGATCTGAATTCGAATTAATGGTTGATTTTTACATGGTTCGATTTGAACTCAAATTTTTCGCAGACTTGAATTATTCCGCCCAAAATTTGAATTCTTTAATTATTTGAGCCGAATTCTAATTAATGGTAAATTTATTTAATTGTTTTTATGAATTGAAATTATATGCAGAATTTTGAATTCTTGGGCTCAAAATTTTAATTTTTTAATAATTCCATTTATTAGATTCAAATTTTGAAAAAATTACCAATAATTTCAATACGTCAGATAATTCAAAAATTTCCTCACAAAAGAAACTTTTGAATAATTCGCGCCAAATTTCAAATTCAATTGAATAACCAGCAAATTATAATGATTCGTTTTTCCCCAATTTTTGTACACAAACGAAAACTCAAATTTTAATGAGCAATTAAATTTCACGATTCCGCGCATACATCTAATGACTTTTCCGTACATCAACAGTCATGTACAAATACATAGTCTGCGTGTGCGTGTGTGTGTGTTTATAATATACTTGTACATAAAATGTTCTTGTAGTTTAAATGAGGACACATATATCTACATTGTAGCTATATAAGGGGTATAAGTTGAGTGTAATCCGTCGTCGTAACGTAACTTGATGGGCGCATTGGAGAACAACGGGGTTAAGATTGGGTGGAAAAGGTTAAGGAAGCTGAAGAACCTGAGATGAGGAGGTGAGATGAAGCTGGAGGAAATAGAAGAGCTCGTGATAGAAGAGGACATATGAGTAGAGGCATATAAACTAACTCCTGTGGGATTCTTAAATGCTGCACTACTCCGAGAGCTATTAACTAAAGCTATTAAATGCCTCTAGCCTTCGCTTCTCTCAAAGGCGCTATTATTGTTATTATTGTTGATAAGGTCGTGCGAAACGTATGCATTTTTTTTTTTTTTTTGTGGAATAGTTGAGATATTTTCTATGGAGAATTTGCTGGCAATTGTCGTCATGTGACAAAAATATAATTTATGTAATCAATGACTAAAATGCGGTGGAGTGGATTTGAGTGAGGGTGAAATATGAATAAGTAATTTTAAATGTAGCGAGGGACTGGGAGTAATTTTTATTGGTAATTATTTGGAAATAATTATGAGGGTAGGAAATTTGTAAACTTTTTTTGGGTTTGGTTACATGAATATATGGGAAAATGATACTGAAGGAGAGCCGATATATTTAATAAGCAGTAGGTTATGGCCGACCGACGCTAACCTCACTTTTGGAAATTAAATTTTGGATTGGGTTAAAATCTAAAAGAGATCAATCACTTGACAAAAACAGGTTGAATATTTTTAATACCGACAGCCGAATTTCCCTCACTTTTTTTTATTTTCCATAGAATTGAACTGTAACTAAAAATATCTGCTGCGAAAAAGACCAGTCAGCTAAAAATATACAGACATCTAATCCTCAGCGATATTAATTTTTTAAAAATCTACCGACTCTCCCAAACTTTTATTTTATTTTTCTCAAATTAAATTCATAACTTAATTATAGTATTTATTTTCTGTCGTTGTTAAAAATTCTACATTAAATAATTAAAAATATAAATTTAAAAAAAACCCAACTCTCCCACTTTTACTCAGTTAAATTTAAAAAATCCCGTTTTGGTTTTTTAATCGACAACTTGACTATAAAATACTTATAGTCAGCAAGTGTCTATAAAAATATATCATATCGAGTACAAGTGAACTTTAAATTTATTTAATTAACAAAAATTATAAATAAATAACTTTCGTTTCGCTGATCCATGGACTCAACTTACGAAAACTAACAATTAAAAAAAAATAAATAAATAAAACCCAATGAATAAATAAAAAATAAATTGTAATTTATTTATTTCCCATAAAAGTAAAAATATAAAACTGATGAGTGTCTTATTGTTCTGAATATTAAAATAAATAAACGACTGGACGAAAGTAAATTTTCCATTGCAACTTCTCTGCTATTTAATCATAACAAAAATAATTATGTAACCAACAAATAGTAAAAAATCCGTAATATTGAATATTGATAAGTCTATTTAATAATAAAAAATTTTGAAAGCCCAGAGCCTCGCCTCAGAACGAGTCTCAACATAAATGGATTAGCCTAAAAGATTGATGGCGTAATGTCAAGTTCAATTATATCTAAAATAAATTTTTTTTCAGTACAAAGTAGATAAGAAAACTCAAGAGATTTTGATAAAAGTCACATACTGATCCCCTTATCCTCAATAAATGTAGTATGTCGACCTTGCTTTATATGGCTACAACACGATCACTGAAATTTCGGTCCTTTCTCTCTCTCTGCCTCACCCTCTATCTCTATCTCTATCGGTGCTTTTACTTCTACCTCTGCCTTTACTTCTAGAGTTCGATTTAGAATTTAGTATATAGTATATAGGTATTCAAAGCCCGCGATTGGTGGACCCTGGCCACGCCCTGCATATAAGGGTGAGAGGCAAGGGTAGATTTACCCCCGTCAAGCACATGAGACTCATGTGTGGGTAAGTATATAATGTACATATGCAGATAGCTACTGTATAGCTACTATACTATATGTTGTATAGTTACTGTATATATATCTACATATATATATGTATATATGTACATAGGTAACGAGTAAGAGACGGACTTGATATAACATGACACATGGCCACGGGCGAATAAACAGGGTGCGGCTCGTACTCTACACTATATATGTATATTATAGATATATATTAGATATTCCTCTACTCATCTATAGTGGTTAGGTCTGCAGAAGTCCTGGAAATGCTGGATTTTCTATAATGTATGAGAATTCTGTATGGACGAGATAAAACAGAAGGGATATTTGCAATAGAGAATTGAGTTGATAATAAATTCAAGTCGACTGAGTTTGTTATTTTTTTTATTTTTTATTAATATTAATATTTTTTAGACATGAAATTTTAATATTTACATGTGTGTTGACTCATATTTACTTGAATTTCAATGTTTGTATGAAGTTGATGGAAGTTTTAAATTCTGGACATTTTTTTTACTAAAGAAAAGTAATGTCGATTTTAGTTTTTGGTGAAATATTTAAATTTGGGTAATTTTCAGTGAGATACAAAATGGGACGGCCACTGAAACTGGTTGTTTTATTAATTTTGACTATATGACAGTAGTATATGTAAGTTGGGTTAAAATATTGTAAGAAGAAATTTTATTAGAGTAAAAAAAATCTAGATAAAATAATCTAGTATTTTTCTCCCGGCTCAGATAATTACGAGGGTAGATACCGACAGAGTAAAAATTTATTTCCCCTTTGCGCGAGGTATGATATATATAAGGGTTGAAAAAATTCTGTTTATAGAACTGACGGTATGGAAGTGATTTTACCTACTGCTACAACTTGACGTCAAGTTGAACGCGAAAGTTAGCATCCCCATGACGACTGGATGTCAACTTTCTGAGAAATTCAATGGAAAAGCCTTCAATTTTCCCAGAATTGGTGACAGCTTGCGGCAATAAATTGTCGCCAACTTTCCCAGAAAAGATGTCAACTGATCGCAACTAATTAACATTAATTTTCTGTCCAGAAAATTTGGTTATCAGAGGAGACCGATTTTAAATGTCAAAGTTCTATAGAAATTGATTATTAGTAAATACTATTTGATTATCATCAAATAGAAGTTTTCAATTTGAATCATTAATTCATACTTACCTTGATTGTCGTTGATATGTTCTTTGTTAGTCGATAATGGACCAAATAATGCGATCATGAGTAACAATTATTTGAAATAATTTTTTATGCGTTCATATTTTTAGTAGCAATTTTTATTTATTATAAATTACATCAAAAATACATTTCAAGTCATGAACTATTCACATTTTTTTTTTGTCACGCAAGTAAATTTTAATTGGTCTAAAAGCGATCAATATATAGAAGTCATACTCATAAATTCGTGTTATGGAATAAATAACGCAAAGATTACAACTTTTACAAATGTTAATATTAAGAAATCTTTTTGATGTCAAAACACGGAACCCTTGATCTGAATGGACTGAAATATTTTCGAAAACTCTGCAATCAATATAAGATAATCGTGAAAACAACGCACTCAATTGATCAATAATAAAATTTTTTACGGTCAAGAGCACAGGCGACATTTAGCTGTAAATTAAACTTGTCGATCGAGAAAAGTTATTCTATTAACGGTATCCGCAATTCTTTTTCTGATCAAAAATTTTTCCAACGCTGCCTCTTTTAAACGCTTACCCAAATGCCCTTCGATCTTTCTGATCACAACTTCGATACCGAAAACGAGAATCGCCCATGCTACGGACAGTGCAATCGAGATGAAAGCTAACGCAGAATTTTCGAGATCCAACTGATCGTACTGTTGCAGCGCTCGGATTTTTTTAAATTTTTTTCTCTGTTTCATCAAATTTCGGAACGAACTGCGTTTTCCAAAATAACTCACTTGGCCGCTTTCGAACAACTTCAATGCTACCTCATTTACTTTTTTACCAAGTGGCCAAGTTCGGGGAGTCACATACATGTAGTAGTTGAAAGAAAACTCTTTTGAAATGTGAAAGTCGGGTTTAATTTTATCAAAAAGCCCAAAGTCAACCAAACAGGCAACAGATGAATTTTTTTCCGCATTGTCCAGGCATTTTCTGGGAGTAGTTGTGAGTGTTGGGTGCACGTATTTCTTGAAAGAATCATCATCCCATAGCTTACTGTCAATTAATTCAGTTAAGACATAGGGAGAAGACAAATAAATGTGATAACCGTTATCGCGTAAATCCTTCAAATTTTCTACATTCCTGCTACCAGGTTTGGACAAAATAGAAGTCAGCTGTCCCTGCAACGCCGGGTTGAAAATAAAAACGAACAGGGTCGCGCTCATGAAAGTTATGCGCATCGTCAACTTGTCGATGGGGGTCATCATCCCCATGTTTAATACCAGAGCCAAGAGATCTAAAGCAGCCGCACCGAATTGGTACTTGTTGGTCAGCAGAATCATCCCGAATATGAATACCAAAATAACAGATGACATTATTATATTTTTTTTTGTGAAAAATGCGTCAACTACTTGGTTGAAAGTCGGAATGATTCTTTGTTTTTGAGTTATTATAACGTAACCACGTTGCTCATAAAACGGAACAATGTTTGAGACTTTAGTGTTTTTTTCTCTAAGGAGTGAAGGGTCCTGCGCTTTTAGTGAATCGAATTTTAGTCGAGAAGGTTTGTATGCAACGGGAGTAACATTCATGAATGAAAGTATTGTGTTGTAAAAAATATGTGTGTTCTTCAACTCCACGGTACTTTTTTGGATTTGAAGTCTGTGGCCGTCTAAGGTTTCCGTTTTGTCAAAAGTAATACTTGGACATAACTTTTTATCTGAAAAATAAAAATAGAAATAAAAAATTAATAAAAGGCTGATTAATTTTTTAACGACTCGATGACAGAATTTTATCAAGCGATTTTACTATTACGCGAAAAAAAATATTTTAAGCCCAAAAAAATAATAAAATTTTTTTTCAGCCGAAGTCTTCGACTAATTTTAGATTTTTCCGCGTATTTTTGGCAAAATGTTTTACCTGGCAGAAAAATAAGACAAAAATGAAAAAATGTCTCACCATTTACGAACGTCATTTGGTAGAGTGTCCATGGATCGGGAGGTTTTTCCGGTGCATCAATTTTTATCCAGGGTAACGGTGCCCTCCCCGGATAAGGATTCAGAGTGTAGATACTAGTATTGTTGTTAAATTCGTTGTGACAACTAAAGTATGACAGCAACACATCGTACTCCCACAGCAACATGAGCATATTCGATGCATCGCTACACTGCGTCCCAACTGCGAAAATAAGCCGCTCGCTATTCCATGGATCCCATGATCGGATATTATTAAGATTTCTTTTGAGTGCAGTGACAGAATCAGCAGACAAGACATAGCTCGGATATGAATTATATCCACTGTATGTATTTTTTTTTCTATTGCCATATTTTTTTCTATACAATTGTAGTAAATTATCATCGATTGTAATAACGGAGGAGTTTAGTCGTTGGTTTTGTTGAATGCCCCCGATAATATTATTCAAGTTCGATGTAATTGCGACAGGATTTAGGCGATCAGAGAAACATAATTCCAGTAATTGTCGCTATATAAAATAAAAAATTGAACCAATTAACCATTTGAATATCATTCATAAAAAATAATTGTTTTCTAACTTACCGTATGAATGTGAGAATTCGGAGGATCTTTTGATCCTGAAGACTTGACCTTCAAGTCGTTGCACACAACGACGCACACATAAAATGAACACAAAATATATTTCGTCAAATTCATTATAATTTTTAAAAATTACTGAATATCTTAGCAAATTGTTATTTAAGTGCAATAATTATATATTAGACTATTGTGTAAAATCAATAGATGGATGCTCCTGAAATACGTGACTTAGCTCTTGGGTTTGAGCCTCGTCACTAATGCAGGAATATCAATAAACAAATGATTCCCACTTGTGTCGTTGCAAAGGATACGTGTCCATCCGCGGTTCGAGTGCTGCATGTGTTACCATCTAATTGAGTGCACATACACTCATTATACCTTTACGTTGAATTTCCACTTCTGTGACTTTGCGTAAAATCGATATACAGAAAAATATTTACTAACCTTCACATTTTATGAAGCTCTGATCTGCGCTCCAAATGAATAATAAATAGAAGATATCTTCAAATTATATTCAAAGTTTTAAATAACCTTCAATTCTTTTTAAAAAAAGAATACAACTTTTGGAGAAATTCTGTAATTTAGATAAATAGAAAACAGAAAATATATATAAGTTATATGCAGTCATGAAGAAATCAATAATTAAAATAAGGCAATATCTTTATGAGTCTAAGTAATAATAAATTTTTATAGTTTTAACAGAAATTTATTCAATTGACAGTACATCGAAATTTCATTATTAGGCGTAAAATATTTGATTTCATCTCGGCAATAAATTTTAATTGGATTGAAAGCGATCAATATATTGGAGCTATTCTGCATAGATATTACAGATGAGTTATTGCGTGAGAGTATAAATTATTTAATTATGATTAAAACACATCTAATCACAACAAAAGTATTGAATTTTACAAACGGCAAAGTACAGCAATCATATGGTCAAAATATCTGGACAAAATTGCATTTGTTTAGAAAATAAAGATTTATTTTTATTTAAAACCGCTTATTTATCGCGTGCACATGATAACAGTGGAAGTTGAACCCCAATAATTTTAATTCAATAGAAAAGTTTTTCCTTCCTTTCGAATAGTGTCTTATTTTACCCTGATATCTCTTCCGACGATACAATAGTTTACACTATTACACTTAAAGAAATAATATTTTTAAGAGTTCAATTTGGATAATATTTAAAAGTTGTGCTTCTGCCTAAACTTCGATTACTTCCTGAGTAAGAATAGCAATTCTTCTGACAGTAGAAGCGATTCTCCTTCGAATCTCCAGTTTTCTCATTTCCGACTCTTGTGAACGTTTCTCAAAGAATGTTTCTATTTTGTTAAACAAAATTTCGATACCCAAGACGAGGAATGCCCAGGCTGCGGCCAACGTCATCGCAATGTAGACTAACGCAGAATCCTCGAGATTCAATTGCTCATAATCTCGTAATGCTTTTATTTTATCCATTTTGATTTTTCTTTTCATCAAAATTCTATATAAATTATGCTTTTGAGCATAATCCGCAAAACCACTTTCGAACAACTTCATCGCGATCTTTTGAGCTTTTTTATTGAGCGCCCAGTTTTTATTAGTTGTAAATACATGAAGTTTATGAGAAAACTCTTTCGAAATATGTAAGTCTAAGTTTGTAGCTTCAAGCGAGTCAAAGTCAATGATACAAGCCATTGACGAATTACTTCTAACGTTCTTCGTGCAATAATCTTGTTCTCCCGGAACCATCACGTGGACATATTGATTCAATGAATCTTCATCCCATAGCTGACTGTCAAGAATTACATTGTACTCATAAATCGTAGACCAATAGACGTGGTATTTATTGTCACGCAGATCCTTCAGAGTTTGGACATTTCTATACTCTGGTCGAGTCAATACTGAAGTCAATTGCCCCTGCAACTCGGGATTAAAAATGATAACAAATAAAGTCGCACTTAAAAAAGTAATGCGCAACCATAAACGATTTAAAGGGATCGTTAACCCCATATTCAATACAAATGACAAGAGGTCTAACGCAGCTCCACCGAAATGGTACTTGTGGTTAACCAGAATTATGATAAAAAGTATTACCAAAACAACGGACGACATTACTATATTTTGATAAGTGAAAAATTCGTCGGCTACTTGGCTGAAGGCCGGTATTAAACTTTGTTTTTGTGTTAGTATGACGTAACCACTTTGTTCATAAAAAAGAAATACATCAGCGCCTGATGCGAATTCATATAGTTTTGGATTGTGTATATCTACAGTGTCAAAATTTATTACACTGTAATTGCAAGCAATAGGAGTAATATTCATAGCTGTTAATAAATTCTTGTAGAAAAGAATTGTTTTTTTTAAGAAGATATCAGATATATTGGATCTGTCATATTCATTTAAATTTATTTTGTCGAACTTCATCTCATCGAAATTAAACACTGGAAGTTGGTGATTATCTAAAATCTCCGTTTTGTCAAAAGTTAAATTGAAACATATACTCTGATCTGGAAAGTAGAAAACATTATAATTATTTAATGAAAATTCAACTTAATATCCGCACTAATCGGCGTTTAAGAAAATTTTTCGTCACTCAAACTATTATAGATATTTTCCATAATAGATACGGTAGTTCATAAAAAGTTACACAATAAATATTTACAAAAAAGAAAAAAATTGTCATTCTTTTAGATGACGGAATACGTTTAAAACTTATAGCCAAAAGTTATAAAGGCTAAAGTTGTTAGCAACTTTCCGTCAACTTGATCCCAACAAACTGACACCAACTTTTCGACCAAAAAGTCTCACTATCAGAGAATAGTTTTACGTTTTCTATTGAATTTCAAAGTTATGTTCATTAAACCATAAATATAAATTATCTTACCGTTCACAAATGGCATTTTGTAGACTGTCCACTGATCATATGGTCGGTCTGTTGTCTCAACATTGCTCCAGAGCTTTGGCGCCCTATCACCGTAAGGGTTAAACATATAGATATTTGTATTGTTGTTGAATTCATTGGGGCACAGGAAATATGATTTGATAGCCTGGCCTCTCCATAGCCATTCTAATGCCTTCAATGCATCGCTGCACTGGTTCCCGACTATTAACACTAAATTTTCGCTAGTCCAAAAAGTTGATAGAAAGATTCCAAAATGTTGATTTGCAAGTGTATCGAGCGAATTGACAGAAAAAATGTAGCACCGACATGAAATATATTCATCGTAATTTTTTTGAAAGTAGTCATACCTTAGATTTGAAATCTTAATTTGATCAAATATAAAAACAGAATAGAGTGATTGATCGTTCCGTTTGATTTGGTAAATAATATCAGTCAAATCGGGAGTAATCATAACAGGACTCATTTGATCAGGAAAACATAATTCCAGTAATTGTTACTGCATAAAATCAAGAAACATACCAATTAACCATTTGAATATTAGTTATGAAAATAATTCGTAGCTAACTTACCGTATGAATGGGAGAAATCGGAGGATCTTTTGATCCTGAAGATCCAAGAATTTCGATTTTGTCGCACACAACGACGCGCACATATAATGAACACAAAATAATATATTTCGTCAAATTCATTATAATCTGAGAAAATTATTGAATATTTCAGTAAATTGTTATTTAAGTGCAATAATTATATATTAGACTATTGTGTATAATCAATAAGTGGATGCTCGTGAAATACGCGACTTTGCTCTTGGGTTTGAGCCTCGTCACTAACGCAGGAATATCAATAAACAAATGATTCCCACTTGTGTCATTGCAAAGGATACGTGTCCATCCGCAGTTCGAGTGCTGCATGTGTTACCATCTAATTGAGTGCACATACACTCATTATACCTTTACGTTGAATTTCCACTTCTGTGACTTTGCGTAAAATCGATATACAGAAAAATATTTACTAACCTTCTTATTTTATGAAGCTCTGATCTGTGCTCCAAATGAATAATACATAGAAGATATCTTAAAATTATCTTTAAAGTCTTAAGTTACCTTAAATATCCAATTAAAAGAAAAATAGAATTTCTGAAAAAATTCAGTAATCTAGATAAATAGAAAACAGAATATATATGTAATATAATATAATATATAAGTTCATACTTCTGAAGTATACAAATATTTTGTCTTACCTGTCCTCGACCGATTGATGGAAGAACTGCAGTCATGAAGAAATCAATAATTAAAATAAGGCAATATCTTTATGAGTCTAAGTAATAATAAATTTTTATAGTTTTAACAGAAATTTATTCAATTGACAGTACATCGAAATTTCATTATTAAGCGTAAAATATTTGATTTGGCTTGTGCATAAATTTCAATTGGATTGAAAGCAAACAATATATTGAGGTCATTCTGCATAAATATTGCGGATGAGTTATTGCGTGATAGTAAAATTTTTTAATTATCATTGGAACACATCTTATAATAACAAAAGTATTGAATTTTACAAACAGCAAAGTATAGTAATCGTGTGGTCAAAATATCAGGGCAAAATTTTTTTCGCTTAGAAAATGAAGATTTGTTTTCATTTAAAACCGTTTACTTCTTTGTGCACATGATTAGGAAAAGTTCTCACCCCTTTGTTAATGCAATAGAGAAGTTTTTTTGCCCTTTTAAATGATGGCCTATTTTGCCCTGGTATCTCTTTCAGCAATACAATAGTTTACAATATTACACTTGAACAAATAATATTTTTATGAATTCAAAATTTGACAATAATTGAAAGTTGTTCTTCTGCCTAAGCGTCGATTACCTCCTGAGAGAGAATGGCTATTTTTCTGACGGTAGACGCGATTCTTCTTCGAATCTCCAATTTTCTCATTTCCGACTCTTGCGAACGTTTTTCGAAGAATGTTTCTATCTTGTTAAACAAAATTTCGATACCCAAGACGAGGAATGCCCAGGCTGCGGCCAACGTCATCGCAATGTAGACTAACGCAGAATCCTCGAGATTCAATTGCTCATAATCTCGTAATGCTTTTATTTTATCCATTTTGATTTTTCTTTTCATCAGAATTCTATATAAATTATGCTTTTGAGCATAATCCGCAAAACCACTTTCGAACAACTTCATCGCGATCTTTTGAGCTTTTATATTGAGCGCCCAGTTTTTACTAGTTGTAAATATATGAAGTTTATGAGAAAACTCTTTCGAAATATGTAAGTCTAAGTTTGTAGCTTCAAGCGAGTCAAAGTCAATGATACAAGCCATTGACGAATTACTTCTAACGTTTTTCGTGCAATAATCTTGTTCTCCCGGAAACATCATGTGGACATATTGATTCAATGAATCTTTATCCCATAGCTGACTATCAAGAATTACATTGTACTCATAGATCGTAGACCAATAGACGTGGTAATTATTGTCACGCAGATCCTTCAGAGTTTGGACATTTCTATACTCTGGTCGAGTCAATACTGAAGTCAATTGCCCCTGCAACTCCGGATTGAAAATGATAACAAATAAAGTCGCACTTAAAAAAGTAATGCGCAACCATAAACGATTTAAAGGGATCGTTAACCCCATATTCAATACAAATGACAAGAGGTCCAACGCAGCTCCACCGAAATGGTACTTGTGGTTAACCAGAATTATGATAAAAAGTATTACCAAAACAACGGACGACATTACTATATTTTGATAAGTGAAAAATTCGTCGGCTACTTGGCTGATTGTCGGTATTAAACTTTGTTTTTGTGTTAGTATAACGTAACCACTTTCTTCATAAAAAGGAAATATACTCCCCAAATCAGCACCGAATTCTAATAACATGGGATTCGCTGTATATATTATGTCAGAACGTATTACACTGTTATTATAAGCAATAGGGGTAATATTCACAGCTGTGAATATATTTTTGAAGAAAAGAATTGTTTTTTTCAAGAACATATCGGATGTATTGGATCTGTTATATTCATTTAAATTTATTTTGTCGAACTTCATCTCATCGAAATTAAACACTGGAAGGCGGTAACCATCTAAACTCTCCGTTTTGTCAAAAGTTAAATTGGAACATATACTCTGATCTGAAAAGTAGAAAACATTATAATTACTCAATGAAATTTCAAGTTGATATCCTCACTAATTGGCGTTTAGGAAAATTTTTAACCACTTAAACTATAATAGGGATCTTCTCTTACCGTAGTTAATAAAACGTTACACTATAGATTGTTATAAAAAAAAAAAAAGTTGGTATTTTATTAGTGAATGGAAAGTTGCTTACAACTTATAGTCAACAGTTACAAAGGCTGAAGTTGTTAGCAACTTTCCGTCAACTTGATCCCAACAAATTGACACCAATTTTTTGACCAGAAAATCTCGCTATCAAAGAATAGTTTTACGTTTTCTATTAAATTTCAAAGTTGTGTTTATTAAACCATGAATATAAATTGTCTTACCGTTAAGAAATGGCATTTTGTAGACTGTCCACTGATCATATGGTCGGTCTGCTGTCTCAACTTTGCTCCAGAGCTTTGGCGCCCTATCACCGTAAGGGTTAAACATATAGATATTTGTATTGTTGTTGAATTCATTGGGGCACAGGAAATATGATTTGATAGCCTGACCGTACCATAGCCATTCTAATGCCTTCAATGCATCGCTGCACTGGTTCCCGACTATCAACACTAAATTTGCGGTATTCCAAAAAGTTGATTGAAAGATTATGTCAATTTTTTTTGTTAATGTATAGAGTGAATTAACAGAAATAATGAGGCACTGAGACGAAAAATATGCATCGTAATTTTTATGCAAATTGTAAATATCATGGTCTGACCTCTCAATTTCATCAAATAGAAGAACAGAACTGATCGATTGATTGTTCTGTTTGATTTGGTAAATAATATCAGTCAAATCGGGAGTAATCACAACAGGACTCATTTGATCAGGAAAACATAATTCCAGTAATTGCAACTATATAAAATAAAAAAATGACTCATTAACCGTTTGAATATTAGTTATGAAAATAATTCGTAGCTAACTTACCGTATGAATGTGAGAAATCGGAGGATTTGTTGATCCTGAAGAAATGATCTTCATTTCGTTGCACACTATGACGCACACATACAATGAACACAAAACGTTATATTTTATCGAATTCATTATAGTTTCTCAAAATTATCAATTTATTATAGAAAATTGTTATTCACGTGCAATACTTATTTATTGGATTATTTAAAAAGTCAATAAATAGAAGCTTGCCAAATACGCGGCTGTGCTCGCTGGGTTCTTTTCTGTAACTAATAGTATAAAATGGAGGAACAAATAATAATATTTGCATCGACGTGGCTGCAAAGGATACGTGTCCACCCGCGGTTCGACTGTTACGAGTATTTATTTTTAATTATAATGCACATACACTACTTTTGCGTTAGTAGTAAGCTCTCCCTTCTGAATATTGCCGGTTTGAAAAAAATCAATTTACGGAAAATTATTTACTGACCTATATTTATTATGCAGGTTTTAACCAGCGAATTAAAATAAATATAAACCAATAATGTTCCTGTTTGCTTGGTTGCAAAGGATATGTTTTCATCCGCATTTTTCTTTATGAGCAAAAAAAAACTTTCATGACAAAATACCCATACTACATAAACACTGCAGTGTTTAAACATGTTTAAATTGAAGTAGTTTCATAATTCTTGTATCGTTTACAAACCGAAAAGTTCCGATGACGACTTACTCACTGGAGGACTTTCTCTTCGAGAGAATTTTAGGTTAAGTCGAAGGGATTACAAGTGAAGAAATAAATTACCATGCTATTTAATTATAAAATTCTTAAATTCTATTATTGGATTCAGTAGACATGTTTTGTTTAGAATTTATAAAATTACATTTATGTACAATATGGTTAATTTAAAAAACGAAATAAGCCGCTGATGAGTCTCGTTAATTCAAACTTATTGTCGCTTATTATTCACCACTTGGCGCGGACACTCCAGTCTTTGGGCTGCCAGTTCAAGCATCTGGAGTCTATCCTGATCGATCGCTTCTCCATAGCCGCTGCGTGCTGGTCCATTATGACACTAGCAAAATTAAAAAAATTTTAATTAGTCTTATTCACTACTTTTTTTGAAAATTATTAGCTTTTGAAATTGGGGTCAATGCGTTTGCGAATACAAGTTTTAGTATGATCCTGAAGTAAACAGTTAAAAAAAAAAACTAAAAATATGCACATGTAGAAAATTAAAGAAGCTATATGTGCATTTTTTTTAAATCTTTGTTTTTTTTTAATATATCGTTTTTAGAAAAATCCAAAAATTATTAGACGTCCGCTAATTTCAGTATCATGTTCAAAAAAAAAAAATTCTGACGTTTATTTCAACCCTTCGGTTAAAAAAAAAAAAGAAATTTTTTTCCAACTTCAAAAGCTATTAATTTTTCTAAAAAAAATTTTGCCATTCTAAAAAAAAAAAGAAAACTTACTTATTAAGCGTAACGATGTACTGACCCTTGTAATAGTTAATAAGGTTCAAATGCTGCAGCGTCGAGATGACGTCTTCCTTCTTGATGGCAGTGAGCTCACAAATTTCGTTAATAGTAATCTGGGCTTTCTCATTGTCCACAAGCGGCTTTACGTTTATCAGAATGTCCAAAATAGTGTGCGCCCAGTAGCTCCTGTACGAGAGTAACCCAAGATCCGAGAGCGGTTTTTCCGGGGACCCAGTCTTGCCTTCGAATTTCGACAGCTCGTAGGAAAACTCGATCAGCAGCTTGCCGTAACCTTTGCGCTGGTACGGCGGTAACGTTAAAATACAAGCGACGTTGTAGTCTTCCGTGGACTCTTTCTCCTTGGAGAAGTAGCCCACGATGTGGAACCCCCTGCTGTCAAAGTCCGTCATCACGTAGAACAGAAAGGGGTCAGTGTCATAGTAAAGAGTTTTGTGGTCTAGAAATAATTTAGCGAGCAGACATAAATTTTGCGCGTAATTTTTGTTCTTCCGGCCGTCGATTTCGAAAAATGATATCGAGCCTTTCCGGTAAATTTCGTTACCAGGCGGATGCCGTAAATTGCACTTGACTAGATGCCGCTCGAGACACTTGCGGCTTTTCCGGTACTTGAGACAAAACTCGCAGATATAAATGCAGGGCAAGTTGACCATCGCCTCGGGGTAGGGACTGAAGTACCAGGGCTTTATTCGATGCCGGCCCAGTTCGATCAGTTCGATATTTTTCATCCTCGTGACCACGTCGTCGTGGTGGTGCGTAACCATAGAGCCAGTGGGCCGCGGACCCGCTACGGTGGGTTGGGTCCCCACGGGGTTCGTCGCTTCCTGGGAGTCCTCATTGTCGAGGAAGGTCCCCTTTCGTTTGCGGGATATCCGCTTTTGTAGAGCAGCCTGGAGAACCGCGGAGCCGTTAACCGGCTCGGCGATTATGCTGCTGGGACTTGGGGGTCGGCTGTGTTTTTTTGGCGTCGCGCATCCGGTTCCTGGAGCCGTCGCTCCGTCGCGATGCGGATACTGAACTTTACGGGTGTCCAGGCAGTCTTCCGTTACCCATTCGTCTAATCTTTTGTTGACTGAAAATTTTTTTTTTAAATAAAATGGTTTTTAAAATTATGAGTGTGAATGCAGCAGACGAGATAAATTTCAAATTACTAATAAACCAATTAAATAATTAAAATTATAAAAACTAAAAAAATGCACATTTTAATTTTTTAATTTTACAAATGCGCATTTTTTTTATTTTATTCGATTTTTATTCAATTTACTTCTTTTTAAATTTTGAAAATTGACAACTGTTAGCTACATTCAGACATTTTAAAATCATGATCCTAAAGTATGATAGTTAAGTTAGCCGACGTTCTAATAACTTTTGAATTTTTTTTAGAAACGATAAATTAAGAAAAAAAAATATTTTAAAAAATTGTGCCTGTAGTTTTTTCAATTTTCTACCTGTGTATTTATTTAATTTTTTTTTTTTTTCGTAATTGATTCGTTAGAAAAAATTCAAAAACTTTTGTCTTATAACTTCACGATCATTACTAGAGTTACTAGACAATTTAAAATTGCAGATTTTTTTTCAACAAATGAATTATAAAAAAAAAGAAAAAACTACAAAATGCACATATAGAAAATTGAAAAATCTCTAGGTGCAATTTTTTTAAATATTTTTTTTTTCATAATTTATCGCTTAAAAAAAAATCAAAAAATTATTAGACGTCGGATAACTTCTGTATCATTTAAAATAAAAAAATAATTAAATTTAAAATTAAAATTAATACTTACAATCAACGTAATGTACATAATAATATTTAACTCCCATTACTTCTTTTACACTTATTAATTCCGCTAATGCTGAAACAAAAATAAATAATAAATAATTAATAATTACACCTGTCATTTAATTTAAAAAAAAAAACTCTAAGGACGATAACCTCAAAATTCAGTTGCTGTCAAAAAAATGTCATTAATACAAAAAATTTTAGCAAATAATTTTTGATTGAAATAGACATTAATTGTGACAGTTGATTAGTTGATTGATTAATTAATTAATTAATTAATTAACGGCAGTAAATTTAAAAAAAAAAACAAACAACAAAAAAGAGTCGAGCGATTGGTCGAGTGTTGACGGACTTTAATTTGAAGTGTCAAAATAAATTTGTGTAATTAAAAGACATTAATTAATGATAATTAATTATATCTTACTCCAATCATTGGTACTGTGCATGCGAACCGGCAAACGACAGCCTTCTTCAAGTAAATTCTGTAAAAAATAGGTTATGATTGTGGGTTTAAATAATTTTTTACTAATTATTTAATGTGTAATTAATTATTTTTGTGGGGTAAATTTTTCTAGTTACCACTGAGTCACATAATGAATGACAGTCCTCATTGTCACCGATCATTTTAATTAATTAATAGATGTAAATAAGTGTAAGATTATTGTAATATTGTTGTAGTGTTTGGAGCTGTTGTTTTGACGCGTTGATTTTGAATACTAAGGAGCTGAGATGGAGAGAGACCACTGGCTGAGAGGGTAAGGCAGTGCGCTCAAGGCAGGAGCGGGAAAGTTGAGGATAATTTGAATTTTGCTAATGGCGGGAAAAAATATTATTTGAAAATTTGAATTATAAGTCGAGTTGAATATGGCAGCCATAGGAAATTGGAAGGTTTTATTTTTTATAAATAGATTAGAAGTGATGATAAGAAGTTTTTCAAATTGACATCCATTTGTGAAATTTTTTTCTGGGAAGATTTTATTTTGTCATTTGAAAGGAGAAATATTTTGATGTCTTTGATTCTTAAGATTGTAGTTAAGTAGATGGCAACTTTCCGATAAACTTGTCAACAATTTTCAACTCGTGTAACTCTTGACTACAAGTTGTCTACAGGTTTCTCAGAAAGTTGTCGACAGGTTGCGGCAGTAGATTGTCGCCAAGTTGCTGGGAAACTTGAAGTCAACTTGTAGGCAATGGTTACAGAAGCTGAAAGTTGTCAACAACTTGTCGTCAAGTTGTTCGCAACTTATGTACACCAGCTTCCTGATCAGAAACTCTGGCTATCAGGAAAAATTAATTAGAATATCACAGATGATATAAATGGAAGTTCATTGTAAGATACTGTCTGTTGATGAAAGCGATTTTCAACTTTCTATTGAAGTTTGAATATTTTCCTTGATAGCCAGAGTTTCTGATCAGAAAGTTGATGTACCAACTTGATGACAAGTTAGTGTGTACCAACTTGATGACAAGTTATCGAAAAATTTTAACTTTTGCTGTCAACAAGTTGCTGTTAATTTATGAAGTTGCTGCAGTATATATTATAAATTGCAGTTTGTCTACCATCAGACTCTGAAGTGATTTTCGTCCATTTTAAGTAATGACTCCATTATAGTTTAACAAGCCAATGCGAAGCTCCCAAATATAACCTCTAATGATTGGCTTTCGTCTCATTAACCCCGCCCTTGAAGTTATCAATTTTAAATCATCTTGTTTAAAAACGATGATTGAAAAAAAAGAAATTTGAAAAAAAATTGCGATGTCCGTCGCGCAGGATGTCCGGATGTTAGTAAGCGCACACTTATAAAAATTTACAACCGATGTGCGCGATAATTGTCTCAAGACTAATTAAATATTTAAAAATTATGATTATTATTAATATCACCATCGCTAAAAAAAAGTAGCCTTAGAAAAAATGTTCTTACAGTTTTTGAAACGCCCTTTCCAAAAGTTACTATAGAATCCATTCGAATGAATCAAAATCCGTATGGAAACCAATTCTTTGACCCATTGAAAAGATTCTATGGCAACTTTAGGATAGGGATATGAGTCAAGTCTATTAGACTCAATGCAGTTTTTGACCCATTTAATTCAAATAACCAAAAATAAGTAACTTCTAAATTTTTGGTCACGATTATTTTTAGTGAGATGCATTCATGGGTTCAAGCTGAAATAAATATAAGTGATTGAAATGAAGAATAAAAGAAGATTTGAATTGAATGTAAACATCGAATACTTCAAAAAAAAATTTGGTCTAATAATTGTTAGCGTATAAGGAATTTTGATTTATTTTCATGTCCGCCTTTTCCTGGTGAACCCTGATAAGTTTTCGCGAAGTCAGATGTGGGAGTTTACTTTTTTTTGCCATGACAACCGTGCAAATGTATGCAATTCTAATGCGTGTAATGTACTTCTCGATAATTGGCGGAAAAGTGACACGTACATCGAGTACATCCTCTTGCAAATAGACACGTATCCTTAACAACAAAAGCTATCAAGTGGACACTCAAGTTGATTGCTACACTTTCATAGTCATGAGTGTCAAGTTCGACTATCCAGACGTGTCAGGACGAACATCCACTTATTGATTTTACTCAACAATTCATGAAAATAAAATGATAATTAGATAACTTAAAATAAAATAAATAATGCCGTGGACTAAGGAGATTATATTGTGTTTTTTATTTGTGAGTGTGATCGACTGCTACAACATCAAGATTTTCGATGCTTCAACATTCGATAATCGTCCGATTACCCACACTCATACGGTAAGACCTACTTTGAGTAGTTTTTCTCACTTACAGAAAAAGAAAAACGATCCGGTCACTCAAAAAATTTTTTTTCAAGCTGGTGATTGAACCAAAAATTAAGTGACCGTCCTGCCTCGTTTTTTTTTATTTTATAAAATAAATGTGTAAATAATTTACGTCATTATTAATTTTGAACAGAAACAGCTTATCGAAATATGTTTTGCTGATCGGATGAATCCGGTCGCCGTAATGCCAGAATTCAGTGACATCACTACGGAAATCACTAAAAATCAGGATATAGACTCGTCAGTCATCATGATCAATAGTGACTTGAAATCTGATCTGCCGAAATACTATTCGAAATTACAATCGAACACATATTTTCGGGCCTATCCAACGTACATTCTATCAGATGACTCCATCGACACAATAAAAGCTATTCAGTCTTATCCCATAAATGAATCCATTATGTGGAACATCCACTCGCTGCATTTGATAATTGGAAACAAGTGTGAAAACGCGTCTCAAGTGTTGCAAGCGGCCTGGAAAGTGAATGCGATCACATCTTTTTTCATATGTCATAACGAGTCGAGCGGCCACTCGACCATCTACTCTTATAATCCATACACGAACCGGGCACCGAAACGTTGGACTCCAGTCATGATCACCGACAAGCCGAACGATAGATGGACGTTGTATAAACAGCCCTTTGTTGACGGTAAGATTTATTTTAAATGCCCAAGTAAAAAAATTTCAAACCAAAATAATGATAAAATTTTTTCTCGGGTGGAAAGGTGGGAAATTCGGCCGATACTTAAAAATTTTCTGTTGTCAGTTTTCAAGTCAATTTATCGGCCAATTTCCGAGCTTCTCCAATGGAATTTTGTGGTTTCAGTGTGTTTTCACCCAGATTCATCCGAGTCAAAAAGCAAACTCTAGTTTAGTCCTCAAAAGCCTCATTTCCTTTGATGTTTTATTTGCCGCCCAGAAAGTAACTCTACTTAGTACTCAAAATCCTCAATGAGAACTATGAGGTCTAAATAACAATAATTTATAGATTTCAAATTATAATTAGGACCTCAAAATCCTCAACCGATGAAATGTTATATTTCGGACTTTGAAAACTTTTAGATAGAAAAGGGAGGGGAGAGAATGCGTCGAATGAGAATTTGGAAGTTCGAATGCGGATGAAATTATTCCTGTATGTTTTGAGTATTTTGAGGCTCAAATCCAGATTATGTTATTCCAGTTTAGTCCTCAGAGTTCTAAATTGATCCTCCAAAAATCTCATTGAGAATTTTGAGACTTGAATCAGAATTTGTTTTTTGACTCGGGAGTCTTCTCTGCCCTTTTTTTGAGTACTTTCGGTGGAATATTTTTACGTTGGTGAAATAATTCCAAATGATTTTATCAAAGCTCATAGCAATAACAAAATTTTAACTTTTTTTGCAGATGCAAAAATATGCAAAAGCTTGAAATTCGACAAATCCGAGTTCTTAGACAGTTATCCAATAATAGGGCATGTACTGAGCAGAAACGAAAGAAAAGATAAGGCCACCAATGATACTTTAGCTTTTGACGATCTAAAAGAAAATACGTGTCTATTCTATGAATATCTATTTTCGGCCTTAAATATAACGCCGGTTCTTAATAAGTATCATAATACTATAGCACTTTCGAAAGCAATTGCTAATGATTCATACGATATGGTGATACATAATCCTCAGATATTGTATCAATATGACAGATATAAGTTTGGAGATCCAATGGCTTTCTATCAAGAAGGTGGTTATATTATAGTCACACAAAAACAAAGTACAATATCGGTACTAGAGCAAGTGGCCGACAATTTTTTCACTAAACCGAATATAATATTGTCGTCTGTTATTCTGACGGTCATATTTTTTATGATTTTTCTGAACCACCGTTACGACTTTTTCTTAGCTGCTTTAGATCTCTTGGCACTGATTCTCAACATGGGAATATCGGCTCCCATAGATAGGACATCCATGCGCATCACTTTTGTGACTGCGGCTATATTTGTATTTTATTTCAATCCGGAGTTGCAGGGACAACTTACTTCGGCATTGTCTAGACCTGCGCGTAAAAACGTTGACACATTACAAGACTTACGTGACGGTAAATATATAGCTCGTGTTTACACAAAAAATATTTATTGTATGTTAAAAGACAGTCAAGTATGGCCAGATGGTGATTTTAAAAAATATGTCCAAGCTTACAAAAGTTATCACCTCTGCCTGGAAGAGGTTGTGAAAAATTCTTCACTCGCATGTATTATCGACCATAGTGCTCACAAAGACATTGATAGCAATCTATATCTATCCAAAGAGTTTTCAAAAGCCTATAACGTTTTTGCGCTCCGGAAGACGTGGCCGCTAAAAAATAAGGTCGATCACACAGCCCTAAAAATGTTCGAGTCCGGTTTCACGAGTTACCTGGAAAGACGCAATCGCTATAGAAAGTTCTTAATGAAAAAGAAAATACTTGATCGAATCAAGAAACGTCAAGAAAATGACCAATTAGATCTAGAAGATTTTAATTTCTTTTTGTTATGCAATGCACTTTGTGTTCTTTTGCTGGTTTCGATTCTTCTAATTGAACTGATTATTAAAAAAATCCATGACTATCATAAAAAACGTTTGCGCGAATTAGAGCTGAGGAAATTGATGGTCAGTAAAAAAATTGCGGAGGTCGTCAGACGAATTGCTATTGTCACGGAACAAATTTAATTGATTTTAATGTCGCGTGCGTTGTGTGACTTTGACATTTAAAATAACAATAAAAAAGTAAATATAGAACTATACTGACTATTATACACAGAAAGAAAGGATTTCTTGGCGCAATAAATTTTTACTTGCCCTAATATTTTTTTTGCATTATGAATTGAAATCAAAAATATTGTTAGGGCTGGAAAAAGTTTTCTTTAGGCAAAAAAATATTTTTTTAAGACACGAAATTCCTTTTCTTTTGTGTAGGACTTAATTTATCATTCGTTGTAAAATAAAAATTTATTAGATGTTAAATATTTAAATAACCAAAATTAATTTAAAAAAAAATTCATATTTTAAGAGACATACGTATTTATATATGTACGTAGGTACATATACACATTTGTTATTTATTCATAAATATGTATATCAATATACATAAACAGTAACATCACAGTAGCTTAATGTGTATACAATAAACAATAAGTATTTCAATTGTCAATACATTCGTCCAGAGTTATTGTAATAATATTATAATTATTTTTTTTTGTTCACTTTAAATATTTCGTTCCACATTTTTTTTTTTTACAACTCAAAATAAATGAAAACGAAAAACCATTTGGTTGTCAAAAGTTGAAAATAATGACGAGAACATCCAAATATTTAAATAAAAAAAAAAAATTATGTTACTGGCAGCTTAAAATTAATAAATTTTTTTCATTATTATTATTTAATATTTTTTTTTCAATATAATTTATTCAACAGTTTTGTAAAGACGGCAATAGTTGGACAGTGTCCATTTTTCAGGAAAAAAAATTTTATATATATATATATATATTTTTTTTTTTTTACAATATAGTCATTAATACACAAAGTTTCGATTTATCGAACAATATATGTGATGTGAAGCACATTATTTATTTATTCCCATATTATTTATATATTTATATACAAGTATGATAAAATATAGTCGGAGATACAAAGACAGTTTAAATATATATATGGGTATTATTTTGTACTGATAAACTATAGTTAATTTTTTTTTTTTTCAAGTTTTCTCATCGTCATCATCATTATTTTTATTATTATTCTTATTATTATATTAGTATTTGGTATTCATGTATTAATAAATCGATGGCCAATGATAAATGCACTGATTATTAATATATTTTCAACGAACATTCGACTCGAGATCGCAACGATCTTATCATGGTTTTAATTATAAGTATTATTATTATTATTATTATTTGTTGGTTACATAATTATTGTTGTTATGATTAAATAGCAGAGAAGTTGCAATGGAAAATTTACTTTCGTCCAGTCGTTTATTTATTTTAATATTCAGAACAATAAGACACTCATCAGTTTTATATTTTTACTTTTATGGGAAATAAATAAATTACAATTTATTTTTTATTTATTCATTGGGTTTTATTTATTTATTTTTTTTTTAATTGTTAGTTTTCGTAAGTTGAGTCCATGGATCAGCGAAACGAAAGTTATTTATTTATAATTTTTGTTAATTAAATAAATTTAAAGTTCACTTGTACTCGATATGATATATTTTTATAGAAACTTGCTGACTATAAGTATTTTATAGTCAAGTTGTCGATTAAAAAACCAAAACGGGATTTTTTAAATTTAACTGAGTAAAAGTGGGAGAGTTGGGTTTTTTTTAAATTTATATTTTTAATTATTTAATGTAGAATTTTTAACAACGATAGAAAATAAATACTATAATTAAGTTATGAATTTAATTGGAGAAAAATAAAATAAAAGTTTGGGAGAGTCGATAGATTTTTTAAAAATTAATATCGCTGAGGATTAGATGTCTGTATATTTTTAGCTGACTGGTCTTTTTCGCAGCAGATATTTTTAGTTACAGTTCAATTCTATGGAAAATAAAAAAAAGTGAGGGAAAGTCGGCTGTCGGTATTAAAAATATTCAACCTGTTTTTGTCAAGTGATTGATCTCTTTTAGATTTTAACCCAATCCAAAATTTAATTTCCAAAAGTGAGGTTAGCGTCGGTCAGCCGTAACCTCCTACTCCAATATATCGGCGTTTCTTCCTCAGCCTAAATCTTCCACTTTTACCCCAATTTAAATAGAAAAAAATTTCATTATTTCCCATTAGATTATTTACAAAAAAAAAATTTAGTTAAGATACTTATAGTTAAGAATATATATCAATGTATGTATATATATTTATTAAATTAAATTAATAAATTATTCAACAGTCGAAGCAGGTTTTAGTAGAATCGAACATTGTTATTTTATTATATTATTTATACTTTTACTTATATATTAATCCTGCTCTGATAAAATCCTGTAAAACTATTACATTTTAATAAACATCATTAGTAATTAATAATATCAATAATATCTCATTTATCAACGAGTTGTTTAATTATCAATAATCAACAATAAAAACAACACAAATAATTGTGTAAACTAAATCATTGCGATTTAGTATAAAAAATATTATTATTTATCGCAAACTATAATTAACAAATAATTCCAACTTTTATTATCATTAAGTGTTAACTTTTTACTCATATTTTTTTTTCTTTATAAAATTAATTCGGCAACACATCGCACGATGTCTACTGCGTTTGTTACTTATAATTTATAAATTTAATTTTTTAACCAGACTATTAAAGATACAAAATCTACAATAGAAAAACAGAACAGATTTTAAATATTTATTTCTCCAGACACTCAAATTTTAACGAATTTTATTAATTCCCCAATACATCATTCATAATAATAATAATAATAATTAATACTATTATTATTATTTTATATAGTTATTGTGTTTTATATTAATATACATAATAATATTTATGTTTATAATTATTATTATTCAATTATTTCATAAATTTCACAGGGGAATATTTTTTTTACTTTTATAATTTACAATACTATTTATTATTTATTTATATAATACAGATTGTCATTATTGGCGTAACCATCTCTTTCATATATTTGTCTTACATATATTTATAACCCTGGTGGATCCAAATTACTGTAAATTACCGCAATTTACGGCATACTGTCGTAATTTACCGCGAAATTCGGTAGTTTACGGTGAATTTGCCGCATTTTGCGGTATCTTACGGTGACTTACGGTAAATCACTACAATATACCGTAATCACTATAATATATTTTTCTACTTTTACAGGTTTTCCAGCGTAAAACTTTATTTTACGGTAAAATACCTCAGGCTTGTTGTGATTTAGTCGTAAATTGTCGCTCCTTCGCCATAAATTTACGGTAAAAATACCACAGCTTCACCGGAAATTTACGGCAAAAATACCACCCGTAGCCGTAAATGCAGTAATTTTACCGTAGATGGCAGACTTTTTACCGTTAAATACCGTAGCTAACAGCAAATTACCGTAATTTGGATCCACCAGGGAAATCTATAATTTTTACTTTTCATAAAATTACTTTTTTTTGTAATTAATTAAATGAGACCAAATTTCGGATCACTGTGAAAAAATGGGACAAGGATGAAAAATCAACGTCACATATATGCGACAATAATCATATTAAATTAGCATCTGTATGCTTATAACACCCACTATCTAGTCGCCGTATTTTGCCGCTCCATTTGTCCCTAATTTAAATTTTTACAGTCAAAATAATGAAAACCTAATTTCGAATAAATAAATTTTTTACAAAATTACCCTACAAACTATAGATATAATCCTCGACCTATAGATCATTAAAAATAATATTCATTATTAATTATATATAAAATATAATACTCAAGCCACCCAGTTATTTATAAATTATTTACTTAACGAGGATACTCGATATGTTTAGTGTGCGTTCGACATAAATAAATTTTTACAACAAATAAATAATTATTAATAAAAACATTTTTGAATTAATAATTATTTATTTGTTAATGTAATTTTAAATACCATAGTCAAAACTTTCCTGATTTTGTATCCTCTTCTGATAGTCTTCCAAATAAGTATCGACGTTCCGGTAAATTCCCGAGTTCGCTTGGAACATCAGCGTCTCCAGGATTCGTTCATTCTTGATCGCCTTCGACGGCAGGACGATCTAAAACACAAAGATGTCAATTCATAAAGAATATCCAAATTTCGCCCGAAAAAAAATAAAAAAAAACTGACCCTTATTAATTCTTGCGGCGTAATTCGGTATAATTTCAAGTCTTTGCTCAGCCGCTCCATAATGCATTTAAATTCATGTTTCGCGTCGACTTTCGATGCCTTTGTTTTTATTCTGTGCTTCGCCCAGCTGAGCATGGCCTCAAATTTTTTAATCTCGACAACCTCGAGCCCGCGGCACATTATCGTCTGGACCATGCTCTCGCTGAGGGTGAGGAAGTGCGGGCTCTGGAATAATTGGTAAGCGCGAGTCTCGACGAACGCGAGGATCATGTTGACCAGCTCCGAGGCAGAGGTGTAGCGCCAGTAGTAATTTTCCAGGGCACAGAGCATCACGCAGACTATTTCGATCCTCAGAAATTGCTTCGCATGGTGGAAACAAGCCTGCAGCAAATCCGGAAGGTCGTAATGTTCCGCCGCGCATATCAAGCCTGGGATGTTGCTGCAAGTCAGCGGACATGACCCGGTATGCAAGTAGTCCAATAATATTCCAAATGTTTCGGGGTCGAATTCGATTATGTCGAACTGCAAAATTTTTTTTTTATAAATTTAAGTTTTGTTTATTATTAGTCCTAATTAATCGATAACGTACTTCAGTTTGTGCTAATTTCGCACGATCGACTTTCTGTGCGTCAGCACAAACGCTCAGTCTTGGCACTGCGAGAGATTGGGCTGCTTTTTCTTTCTCTTTTGCTTCTTTATCTGATGAAAAAAAATTCATATTCAATCAGCGAAAAAGTCGCAGAAATTATTAGTGAAAATTTTTATCAGCAGGAAATTCATTTTTTTCGTTTATTGAAACTTAAAAAATTAGTAGATATTTGAATGCGAATTGTTTGCTAATAAATGAGTAATTTTAAGCAGCATATAATTTGAGGCAGGTAAAAGAACTACATATTAAATTTCAAGCTTCAATAAATCGAAAATACATTTGAAATTATTTTTATAGAAACTAAACATCAACCGGGGGAAAATTTTCAAGACAAAAAAGTAATAAAGTTACCAGGTAGTGAACATAGGGCTGAAAACTTGAAAATTTTCTTCATTGAGTTGCTTTAAATTTTTCCCAGTTCTATAATTTTATTTAAAAATAAAATACTATGGTCGAAAATGGGGCAACTCAATCAATCAACAGATTTTCGGCCTGTTTATTGAGATTAATAAAATTTCGGCCTAATTTCGGTCGACTTTCGGCTTTTTCCAATAAAATTCTATGATTTTGGCCAGATTTAGTCTTTTTGATCCTTCTTCGGGGAATTTTCGGCCAAATATTTTTACCCGAGGATGCAATTATTATTTTACCTCTTTCCAGACCACAATTTATTGATTTAGTTTTGAATTTTATTGTTAGATAATAATTCATTGCCTATCGAAGTTTACATTTTATTTGCTATGACAACCGTGCAAACGTATGCAATTCTAATGCGTGTAATGTACTTCTCGATAATTGGCGGAAAAGTGACACGTACATCGCGTACATCCTCTTGTAAACAGACACGTATCCTCAACAACAAATGCTATCGAGTGGACACTCGAGTAAATTATTACACTGAGTCATAGTCACGAGTATCAAGTCCTACTATCCAGACGTATCAGGACGAGCATCCATTTATTGATTTTACTCAACAATTCGTAAAAATAAAATAAAAATTAGATAACTTCAAATAAAAGTAATAATGCAGTGGACGAAGGAAATTATTTTATGTTTTTTATTTGTGAGTGTCATCGACTGCTACAACATCAAGATTTTTGATTCTTTGCCATCAAATAATCCCCCGATTTTTCACTAACATATGGTAATTTATTGATTCTTTTAATTTTTATCTAAATAATTAATCACTTGAATTATTTATTTTTCAACAGTGACAGTTGCTAGAAATGTGTTTTCCCAATCAACTGAACCCTGTGGCCATTACCGCTGACCTGAAGGATGTTATGTACGAGACTCAAAGGAATGAAGCTGTCGACTCATCCCTTGTTGTCATCGATAAGAATTTCAAATCCAAAACGATCCAAAAATACTACCCACGGCATCCTACTTATGTCCTATCGACTGACTCAATTGACCAACTCCAGACGAATATCAATGAAATAAAATCCAGTGATATTTGGAACATCGCTTCAGTGATTGTCACAGTAGGAAAAGATTGCGACCGCGCATCGAAAGTTCTCCAGATGATTTGGCAGATCGAGGCTTTGTCTTCTTATTACGTATGTCAGCATAGGTTAAGCAACAGGACCATCATCTACACCTTTAACCCCTACACGGATCGAGCCCCCAAACCATGGAGGAAAGAGAAGATTGCAGACAAACCAGATGACAGATGGACTTTGTACAGGCAGCAATTCGTCAATAGTAAGTTACTATCGATTAAAAATTTTTTCATTATATCTGTGCTGAATATTTAAATTTCTGCCCTGTATAGAGAAAAGAAAGTCGATCTTTTTTTTTAAGAGAAAACAAATGATAAAATTTAGCGCATGCACCATTCTTCCCAAAACAGAGGCAAAAATTTAAACTTTCAGGTGCAGATCTGGTGAAAAATTATCAGTATACACACCACGGAGGAAAGAAGGCCTTCAGCGCGAGTAGGCAATTCTACACACAGGTTGAAATGTCCTACTTTCCTCCATTGGTGTTTAATATACTAATTCAATGAGTCATTCATAATCATTAACGGTGATTTTTTTTTCTTTCTAAGACCAAAGCATGTGTTCCAGTCTTACTTTCGATAAGACTAAATCGTTGGATGGATATCCTATAAAAGGCGGAATACCTACCTACAAGGGAGATTGCGTAATGACTGGTGAACTTCCTACGGAATTATACGATTTCAGTCCAACCATGTATAGAACTTTAAAAAATCTTATTGCTGCATCAAATGTCACACTGGTTACTCATTTAAGGGGGACTGATCAACAGATCGAAAATGTTCGTTCATTACTGTCAAACAAAACCTATGACATGTTTATGCTACTGATGCCACCTGAAGCTTACTCTAATGAATATGTTGATTTCGCCTCATTGTATCTTGAAAATGGCTACGTAATAGTCACAAAAAAACAAAGTATTGTACCGGCAATTGAACAAGTAGTCGACCAAGTATTTACCAAACAATCGATGATAATGTCCTGTGTTATTTTGATCGTTATATTTATGATGATTCTGCTGAATCACAAGTTCCAATTTGGTGCGGCTGCTCTCGATCTCTTGGCATTGATTCTTAACATGGGAATATCGACTCCCATGAATAGGTTATCAATGCGCATAACCTTCATAAGTGCTACTTTGTTTGTTGTGATTTTCAATCCGGCTCTACAGGGACAACTGGCTGCTGTATTGGCTAGACCAGGTACTAAAAACGTTGAAACTTTACGCGACCTACATGACAACCATTATGTTGTTTACTACGATAGCTTTATCGATGACGAGCTGATTAGAGCACAATTAGGGTCAAACGATTCTTTGGACGAACATTTTATTCCAAAACTTGGAAATCTTGAGATGTGCAACATTTGGATTGGGGAAAATAATGCAATGGCATGCATCATATTCGATGCTTTTCTTGATGATTCGAACTCTAGTGATGAGTTTCATTTTTCGAAAGAAAAATTGTTTAAAGAACATAAATGGTTCGTGGTTCGTAAACAATGGCCGTTAAAAAAAAAAATTGATGAAGTAGCCATGAGACTTGTCGAGTCTGGTTTTATCGAACACGCAGAAAGAAAAAATGTGTACAAGAATTACATACGGAAACAAAGATTGATTAGAAAAATTGAGATGCGCAAACAAAATGACCAATTAGATTTTGAAGAATTTGAGTTTTTTTTGTTATTTATTGTACTTAGCGTAATTTGGCTGTTTTCGATCCTTTTTATTGAGCTGATTTGTAAAAAGATGCAGGACTACCATAAAAGACGTCTGCGCGAATCCAGATTGAGAAAATTGATGATGAGAAGGAGAATCGCGGCTGCCCTTAGACAAATGGCATTTTTCGCTGAACGAAATTAATTATTTTTAATATCACGTGTGCTGCGTTACTGTGACGTGTTTATTTATTGATTACTGTCGTGTGTTGTTTAAATTACTGGCAATATCGCGTTACCGTTGAAATTCTATCGACAGACCTACCAACCGTCGAAGGCACAAGGGCAACAAAATTTTTTTTTCTAATCTTCAATTTCTTTTCTTCAAAGCATAAAAAAATCCAAATTTTTTTTCTAGATTAGTTGAATTTTAGGATTGAATTTTTTAACGTCTTTATAGATCCCGAGTATTAAAAAGGGATAAAAAAAATTACATTGAAAAAAAAAAATTTCAGTAAATTTATTGTGCTTTAGATTTAATTTTTGGTGATGTAAATTTTCTGAATTCGCGTTATAGCTTTTGTTTAATTTATTTTTTATCTACAGGGTAAAATTAAGTTGCGTAAAATAAGAAGGTCAGTTTATTTTTTCTGCAAATTGATTTCTTTAAAAGTGACAATGTTGGGGTGGGAGAAGTATTGACTACAAAAGTAAAAAACTGCATATGCATACATTTAAAAGCTAATACATGTAACAGTCGAACCGTGGATGGACACGTATCCTTTGCAACCACGTCAACAGGAATTTATTTGTTTATTTATTTTATTCCGTTAGTTACAGCCTGCATAATATACGTGGCCAGTAACTATTCATTTAAATTGATTTTTTTCAAAGCAAAACCATAATTAGAAGTGAGTTGGCGAACCGCGGATGGACACGTATCCTTTACAACCGCAGGAATGGAAACACTATTTGTATGTTCATTTTATTCCGTCAGTTACAGCTGAGAAATCGAAGAGAACAAACGCATATTTAACGAGCATAAAATTATTAATTTTTTTATATATTAATTTATTAAATAATTATTGCACGGAGACAATAACAATGAAATGGACGAACGAGATTGTTCTGAGTATTTTATTTGTGAGGGTCATCGACTGCTACAACATCAAGATTTTTGATTCTTTGCCATCAAATGATCTTCCGACTTTTCACAAACATACGGTAATTTACTTATTCTTTCAATTCTTATCTAAATAATTAATCACTTGAATTATTTATTTTTCAACAGTGACAGTTGCTAGAAATGTGTTTTCCCAATCAACTGAACCCTGTGGCCATTACCGCTGACCTGAAGGATGTTATGTACGAGACTCAAAGGAATGAAGCTGTCGACTCATCCCTTGTTGTCATCGACAAGAATTTCAAATCCAAAACTATCCAAAAATACTACCCACGGCACCCTACTTATGTCTTATCGACTGACTCAATTGACCAACTCCAGACGAATATCAATGAAATAAATTCCAGTGAGATTTGGAACATCGCTTCAGTGATTGTCACAGTAGGAAAAGATTGCGACCGCGCATCGAAAGTTCTCCAGATGATTTGGCAGATCGAGGCTTTGTCTTCTTATTACGTATGTCAGCATAGGTTAAGCAACAGGACCATCATCTACACCTTCAACCCCTACACGGATCGAGCCCCCAAACCATGGAGGAAAGAGAAGATTGCAGACAAGCCAGATGACAGATGGACTTTGTACAGGCAGCAATTCGTCAATAGTAAGTTACTATCGATTAAAAATTTTTTCATTATATCTGTGCTGAATATTTAAATTTCTGCCCTGTGTAGAGAAAAGAACGTCGATCTTTTTTCTTTAAGAGAAAACAAATAATAAAACTTAGCGCATGCACCATTCTTCCCAAAACAGAGGCAAAAATTTAAACTTTCAGGTGCAGATCTGGTGAAAAATTATCAGTATACACACCACGGAGGAAAGAAGGCCTTCAGCGCGAGTAGGCAATTCTACACACAGGTTGAAATGTCCTACTTTCCTCCATTGGTGTGTAATATACTAGTTCAGTAAATCATTCATAATCATTTAAGGTGATTGATTTTTTTTTTTTTTCCGTAGACAAAAGCATGTGTTTCAGTCTTACTTTCGACAAGACTAAATCGCTAGATAGATATCCAATAAAAGTCGGTATGCCTACCCGAGAGAACGATACCGTAATGATTGGTGAACTTCCTATTGAAACATTCGAAATGAGACTAACCATGTATAGAATTTTAAAAAATCTTATTGCTACATCAAATTTCACACCAGTTTTTTACTTAACGTTCTCTAATTGGATGTTCGACTCTGTTTGTTCATCATTCTCAAATAAAACCTATGACATGAATATGCCACTGGTGCTACCTGAACATCGCCGGAATAGATGTGCTGATTTCGCTTCATTAAATTTTGAAAATGGCTACGTAATAGTAACAAAAAAACAAAGTATTGTACCGGCAATTGAACAAGTAGTCGACCAAGTATTTACCAAACAATCGATAATAATGTCCTGTGTTATTTTGATCTTCATATTTATGATGATTCTGCTGAATCACAAGTTCCAATTCGGTGCGACTGCTCTCGATCTCTTGGCATTGATTCTTAATATGGGAATATCGACTCCCATGAATAGGTTATCAATGCGCATAACCTTCATAAGTGCTACTTTGTTTGTTGTGATTTTCAACCCGGCTTTACAGGGACAATTGGCTGCTGTATTGACCAGGCCAAGTACCAGAAACATTGAAACTTTACGCGACTTACATAACAATCATTATGTTGTTTACTACGATGAATATATCGATGATAAGCTGATTGCAGCAGAACTAGGGTCAAACGATTCTTTGGACGAAAATTTTATTCCAAGAATTACCGATCTTGAGCTGTGCAACATTGTGATTGGGGAAAATAATGCAATGGCTTGCATCACATACGATGCTTATCTTGATGATACGAACTCTAGTGACGAGTTTCATTTTTCGAAAGAGAAATTGTTTAAAGTACATGAATGGCTCGCATTTCGAAAACAATGGCCGTTAAAAAAAAAAATTGAAGAAGTAGCCATGAGACTTGTCGAGTCTGGTTTCATCAAACACGCAGAAAGAAAAAATGTGTACAAGAATTACTTACGGAAACAAAGATTGATTAGAAGAATTGAGATGCGCAAACAAAATGACCAATTAGATTTTGAAGAATTTGAGTTGTTTATGTTATTTGTTGTACTGAGCGTAATTTGGCTATTTCTGATTCTTCTTATTGAGGTGATTTGTAAAAAGATGCAGGACTACCATGAAAGACGTCTGCGCGAATCGAGATTGAGAAAATTGATGATGAGAAGGAGAATCGCAGCTGCCCTTAGACAAATGGCATTTTTCGCTGAACGAAATTAATTATTTTTAATATCACGTGTGCTGTGTTACTGTGACATGTTTATTTATTGATTACTGTCGTGTGTTGTTTAAATTACTGGCAATATTGCATTACCGTTGACATTCTATCGAAAGACCTACCAACCGTCGAAGGCACAAGGGCAACAAAAATTTTTTTTTCTAATCTTCAATTTCTTTTCTTCAAAGCATAGAAAAATCCAAATTTTTTTTTTAGATTAATTGAATTTTAGGATTGAATTTTTTTACGTCTTTATAGATCCCGAGTATTAAAAAGGGATAAAAAAAATTACATTGAAAAAAAAAAATTTCAGTAAATTTATTGTGCTTTAGATTTAATTTTTGGTGATGTAAATTTTTGGAATTCACGTTATAGCTTTTGTTTAATTTATTTTTTATCTACAGGGTAAAATTAAGTTGCGTAAAATAAGAAGGTCAGTTTATTTTTTCTGCAAATTGATTTCTTTAAAAGTGACAATGTTGGGGTGGGAGAAGTATTGACTACAAAAGTAAAAAACTGCATATGCATACATTTAAAAGCTAATACATGTAACAGTCGAACCGTGGATGGACACGTATCCTTTGCAACCACGTCAACAGGAATTTATTTGTTTATTTATTTTATTCCGTTAGTTACAGCCTGCATAATATACGTGGCCAGTAACTATTCATTTAAATTGATTTTTTTCAAAGCAAAACCATAATTAGAAGTGAGTTGGCGAACCGCGGATGGACACGTATCCTTTACAACCGCAGGAATGGAAACACTATTTGTATGTTCATTTTATTCCGTCAGTTACAGCTGAGAAATCGAAGAGAACAAACGCATATTTAACGAGCATAAAATTATTAATTTTTTTATATATTAATTTATTAAATAATTATTGCACGGAGACAATAACAATGAAATGGACGAACGAGATTGTTCTGAGTATTTTATTTGTGAGGGTCATCGACTGCTACAACATCAAGATTTTTGATTCTTTGCCATCAAATGATCTTCCGACTTTTCACAAACATACGGTAATTTACTTATTCTTTCAATTCTTATCTAAATAATTAATCACTTGAATTATTTATTTTTCAACAGTGACAGTTGCTAGAAATGTGTTTTCCCAATCAACTGAACCCTGTGGCCATTACCGCTGACCTGAAGGATGTTATGTACGAGACTCAAAGGAATGAAGCTGTCGACTCATCCCTTGTTGTCATCGACAAGAATTTCAAATCCAAAACTATCCAAAAATACTACCCACGGCACCCTACTTATGTCTTATCGACTGACTCAATTGACCAACTCCAGACGAATATCAATGAAATAAATTCCAGTGAGATTTGGAACATCGCTTCAGTGATTGTCACAGTAGGAAAAGATTGCGACCGCGCATCGAAAGTTCTCCAGATGATTTGGCAGATCGAGGCTTTGTCTTCTTATTACGTATGTCAGCATAGGTTAAGCAACAGGACCATCATCTACACCTTCAACCCCTACACGGATCGAGCCCCCAAACCATGGAGGAAAGAGAAGATTGCAGACAAGCCAGATGACAGATGGACTTTGTACAGGCAGCAATTCGTCAATAGTAAGTTACTATCGATTAAAAATTTTTTCATTATATCTGTACTGAATATTTAAATTTCTGCCCTGTGTAGAGAAAAGAAAGTCGATCTTTTTTTTTTTAAGAGAAAACAAATGATAAAATTTAGCGCATGCACCATTCTTCCCAAAACAGAGGCAAAAATTTAAACTTTCAGGTGCAGATCTGGTGAAAAATTATCAGTATACACACCACGGAGGAAAGTAGGTTTTCAGCTCGAGCAGGCAATTCTACACACAGGTTGAAATGTCCTACTTTCCTCCATTGGTGTTTAATATACTAATTCAATGAGTCATTCATAATCATTAACGGTGATTTTTTTTTCTTTCTAAGACCAAAGCATGTGTTCCAGTCTTACTTTCGATAAGACTAAATCGTTGGATAGATATCCAATAAAAGGCGGATTACCTACCTACAAGGGAGATTGCGTAATGACTGGTAAACTTCCTATTGAACCATTCGATTCCAGACCAACCATGTATAGAACTTTAAAAAATCTTATTGCTGCATCAAATGTCACACTGGTTACTCATTTGAGGGAGACTAATTACCAGTTCGAAACTGTTCGTTCATTACTGTCAAACAAAACCTATGACATGTTTATGCTACTGATGCTACCTGGAGTTTACTCTAATGGATATATTGATTTCGCCTCATTGTATCTTGAAAATGGCTACGTAATAGTCACAAAAAAACAAAGTATTGTACCGGCAATTGAACAAGTAGTCGACCAAATTTTTACCAAACAATCGATGATAATGTCCTGTGTTATTTTGATCATTATATTTATGATGATTCTGCTGAATCACAAGTTCCAATTTGGTGCGACTGCTCTCGATCTCTTGGCATTGATTCTTAACATGGGAATATCGACTCCCATGAATAGGTTATCAATGCGCATAACCTTCATAAGTGCTACTTTGTTTGTTGTGATTTTCAATCCGGCTCTACAGGGACAACTGGCTGCTGTATTGGCTAGACCAGGTACTAAAAACGTTGAAACTTTACGCGACCTACATGACAACCATTATGTTGTTTATTACGATAACTTTATCGATAAAGAGCTGATTAAAGCACAATTAGGGTCAACCGATTCTTTGGACGAACATTTTATTCCAATATTTTCCTACCCTGATTTTTGCAGAATTTTGATTGGGCAAAATAATTCGATTGCTTGCATCCTATTTGATGCTTTTCTTGATAATGTAAAATCTAGTGAAGAGTTTCATTTTTCGAAAGAAAAATTGTTTAAAGAACATGAATGGCTCGTGGTTCGTAAACAATGGCCGTTAAAAAAAAAAATTGATGAAGTAGCCATGAGACTTGTCGAGTCTGGTTTTATCGAACACGCAGAAAGAAAAAATGTGTACAAGAATTACATACGGAAACAAAGATTGATTAGAAGAATTGAGATGCGCAAACAAAATGACCAATTAGATTTTGAAGAATTTGAGTTTTTTTTGTTATTTATTGTACTTAGCGTAATTTGGCTGTTTTCGATCCTTTTTATTGAGCTGATTTGTAAAAAGATGCAGGACTACCATAAAAGACGTCTGCGCGAATCCAGATTGAGAAAATTGATGATGAGAAGAAGAATCGCAGCTGCCCTTAGACAAATGGCATTTTTCGCTGAACGAAATTAATTATTTTTAATATCACGTGTGCTGTGTTACTGTGACATGTTTATTTATTGATTACTGTCGTGTGTTGTTTAAATTACTGGCAATATCGCGTTACCGTTGACATTCTATCGAAAGACCTACCAATCGAAGGCACAAGGGAGTGAAAATTTTTTTTTTTATTTTCACTTTTTTTTCTTCAAAGCATAAAAAATTAAAATTTTTTTTCTTCTATTCAATTTCCGGTTAACTTTTTTTACGCTCTTATCGAATATTAAAAGAGCACAAATAAAAATTACATTGAATAAAAAAAAAATTTTTTCACGCTCTCTGGCATCTATGGCTTGAAATGTTTTATTATCAAAAATAAAATAATTAATTTTAGAAATATATTCAAAACTACAATATATCCAAGTTTTTCATAGTTTGTTTAATACATTGCGTGATACCGGGGAGGTGTGGGCAAAACGTAATACTCAAAAAAATTTTTTTTTTCTCAATTAATTTTATGAGCGTCATCCATGTCTTTCATCATCATTTTTACACAATTTCGAATGATCCAAAATTGTTTTTTACTTTTTTCGGGCATGGACCGCTTTGCCCGCTTGGGAAAATAAATTTTCCGATGGCATTTGGAAATTTGCTCTAATAACTTCAAATGAAAGTCGAAAAAATAAGATCCGATGAATTTGAATATACGAAAAATCATTACTTATTAAGTGGTTCCATTTTGCCCGCCCTTCCCTCAATTTATTATTAAGAGAAAAAATTTTATTGTGTTTTCTTATCAATATTTTATGTAAAATTATTGTCAATTTATTGAAGCTCAAAAAATTATAACTACTTATTAATAAAATTTGTTGAATTGAAAAATCAAAAATTCATTTAATTTACTTATTTTTATTCATGCATTTAATTATTATTTACATTCATGCCTAATTTATTTGTAAGTCATAAGGGTAAAAGAACTTACTGCTGCAGTCTTGAGAAGAAGTCCACCGTTTTCTGTCTTCAACCTGCAGAGTATTGCTCCCATGTTTCCTTATACTCCTCCCCCACCCGGCAGTGATGGTTCCGAGTCTCGAGAACGCTCTTTTTACCATCGGCGACGACGGCACACTTTTGGGCCTAAACATATCACAGCCAGTATCTCACAGAAACGGTTAAACGGCACCTCAGGGTACGGAGTACACTTTTTTTTTTTTTTTCACAGGAGTCAATTGAGGATCGGGGACAGGATTTTTTTTTCACAATAAAATCATCAAATTTACTACTGATTCATTCCAAGTAAATTAGCTTGTGGTCATGCAGTGCATTGGAAAATGGTCAGGATGTGCCGTATATATAAAATATTATAATTATAATTAGTTACGAAAATTCAAATTAATTATAAAAGAGCATTCATTATTTTTTTTTAATTTCACCGCCGGAATAAATGAAATCAGAAATTTTTCGGTTATTTTTTAGTTACAAAATTTTTGTAGCCATGAAAATTTAAGAATTAAAAATTTTGATAAAAAATTTGGTCATTATGGAACTGCGGCAACTCAAAAATTTTTTTAGTTTTTTGAAAATAAATTTTTAGACACAAAAAAAAATTTTTCTGAAAAATTACTAGTAGATATTAAAGAGGAGGCTTTAAGATTTGAAAATAAATTTTTCAAAATTTTCTGAGTATGATTTATTTTCGAAATATCGGTAATTTGAGTGAAAACACGATTTTTAAATCGACTCCCGATAACTCGGTGGTAAATTACCGTAGGAAGTTCATGGAGCAGCCGAATTATGGCTCAAAAATCAATTAAGAAGATTTCGATTCTAAAATAAATTTAAAAAATTTTTTGCAGCTTCGGTAGTTTCTCAAAATAAAAAAAAATTTGAAAAAATCAATGGCCACTTTTTCTTCAAATAATTTACCAGCCGTAGGTTAAAAAATTTTCCGTCTAAAGAACGAAAACTCTGTGCTTCGAAACAGATTTTTTTCAAGCGTCAAAATTTTTTTTAAAATTCCAAAAGTAAATGAAAATTTTCTCGAATTACTTGAGTAAAATTTTTTTAAAATAGAAATAAAAATCATGAAAGTTTTGATTCAGAAGAAAGATAAAACGGTTATAAATTTAGAGAAACGGTGAAATTAAAAAGAAAACAATAAAATTGTTCATACCTAGGGCTTTCAATGTCAGGAACTTGCAGAAAGTTTGAGCTCTTTGGTTTCTGTGGGCTAAGAAGCGTCGGCGCAGGTCTCGCCAGCAATTCCGCGACAGGAACTTGAGGGCTGCCGAACCCGGTTTGGATTCCGTAGAGCATTTCCTGGAATACCCTGAAAAATAAAGTTGTTTTTTATCTCAAACTTTATTAAATTGTCTGTAGTATTTTCGCTAGAGATAAATAATAATAAAAACTACCTGCTGCGTACTCCAAGGATGGCTCGTACGCCAATAAACCTGACCTTCTGCTTCTGCTGACCGGGAACCAGGAAGGCCACGTCGAATAGATTCGCGTGGATCTGGACGTTGTCCGCATTGTTGAGGAAGACTCGGGTGAAGTCCTTGGCCAGCTGGTCGTAGTCCTCGAACTGGTCCCTTACCGAGTCCAGGAGGGGCGAAGACGGCCGCATGTGGCCGATAGGTCGCCAGGAGCCTCGACGGTACGGCTTCGGAATCTGTCCAGTCTCCGCGTGGTTCGCGAGGTTCGCTACGATGTCCTCGAGCATTTGGCTCCGGGTTCGTTCCTGCATTCGGGCGAATTTCGGTGCAGAATAACTTGCGCGCTCGCCATTTACTATTTTTGTGAGAATCCATTCTCGGAACATTGGACCTGTAATTTATTTTTTAATTAATAGTTTAAAAAAAAAAAAATTTAGACGGGATTCGATCCACGTTCTTCTGAAACGAGGATTAGAATTACGACTACGATATCAATTAATTTATTTATTTAACTGACGTCATATTTTTCCAGTGAATTTAATTTTTACAAAAAAAAAAAAAAGTACTGAGGAGGATTCGATCCCAGTCTCTGGAGGATAAAAACTATAAATGTCAGTACAAACTTCCTTTAGTCATTTCAATTAATTTTTCTATAGAAGTTTTTTTCTTTTTTTTTAATTAAATAATTTATTAAATTAATTTACTTTTATTATTAATAAATAAAAATAAAAAAACCTTTTTCAAAGACGCTTTGTTCCCACAAATAGGGTTTGTAAGCTCCGACTTCATCTCTCGTGACAACCGAGACTTCGTATCTAGTAACTTTTCTCTTGATCCTCGGGCTGACACGCACGATAATAAAAGTGTGGAGGAAATGAGATTTAATACAAGCCGGGCTGAATTGGGTGTTGTCGGCTTCGAGGAACACCACGCAGACGATATCGTTGCCGATGTGTCGTTTCCTTTGAAGCTGAGCAAAAAAAAAACAGAATAATAATAAAAATTCCGCATTTCTCATAGTGATGACGATGAGTCTACAGAATTAAATGGAAAGCAGGCTTTGAGGGCGACGATACCTTCTGGGGATCGTGTTTTTCGTAAGGCAGCTGAGTGGACACGTGAAACATGATCTCGATTCCGCGCCAGTTGGTGTAGACCGAGTAGAGACCCGTCAGGTCATGGACGGTATCAAGACCGCCTTTGTACTTGTCGAACCCTTTCAGACGTATTTTGTCGCCTAGTATCTGCAGAAACTCTTCGAAAAATGGAGAGCTGTCGTTGTTGTCGAGTATCTCCTCCTCGGTGTACTGGCCCTCTTGCACATATATCACTCCGACTTTAAGCTCCGACTTTATGAACACTTGATCTAGCTTGAGAAGTTCTTCTGGGGTATCTGGTAGCTGACCTAACGTCAATGCTGGATTTATATTCACCTCTTTACCTAGACTCTTTACTACCTCTTCACGATTATACCTGTAACCCATTATAAATTATTATTGTTATTATTTTGTTAAAAATTTCTTTTTAACTTCAATTACTATTTACGAATAAACTATTGCAGATACGGCAAAAGTATAAGAGATAAAATTTATAGGAAATTTAATTTTCTACAAAAAAGGTTTCTTTGAGTTTTTATGTAATTTCGATATTTTAGAAGTTATTGATATTTAAATATCAGATCATTTTTTATTTCACAGTAGAAGAGTCAAATTTTGTATATTTGTAATTAAAATTAAAATTATGGCTTAATTATCAAAGTTACGGTAAAAGTGTAAGAGTACTTTCTTATAGGAAATTTAATTTTCTACAAAAAAGGTTTCATTGAATTTTTACGTAATTTCAATATTTTAGAAGTTATTGATATTTAATTACCAGATAATTTTTTATTTCACTGAGTAGGAGTTAACTTTTATATATTTGTAATTAAAATTAAAATTATGGCTTAATTATCAAAGTTACAGTAAAAGTGTAAGAGTATTTTCTTATAGGAAATTTAATCCTCTACAAAAATGATTTCATTAAGTTTTCACGTAATTTCAATATTTTAGAAGTTATTTATATTTAAATGTCAGATAATTTTTTATTCCACTGAGGATGAGAGTCGAGTTTTATACATTTGTAATTAAAATTAAAATTATGGCTTAGCTATCAAAGTTACGATAAAAATGCATGAGCACTTTTTAATAGGAAATTTAATTCTCTACAAAATTGTTCTTATACACTTTTATCGTATCTTTAATACTTTGCACGTAATTTTAATTGAAAGTACCGGAATAATTAAATCCCGACTTCGAATCTCTAAAAAAATGATAATTATTATAAATAAAACAGCTGACGACAGTAATTAATATTCATCGGATAATATAATAGGATTATATTAGCATAATTAAATAACGCACCTATCAGCGAAAACGCAGCTGGCAGGTATGAGCCCGTGAACGGTGTAACTGATGGCACGTACGAGTATTCTAAATTGATCTCTCCCGCTTATCGTCTCCTGCTTTATGCTGAGTATCACCGGGCCCAGGTCCTCGTCGTTGGTGAAGTAGTTCCAGTGCTCGGACCCGTAAAAGTATTTCTCGTAGGTCTCCTGCTCGACGGAGGTCAGCTCGAAGCCCTGGTTCTTTTCCCACTGCTCCTCGATGGTCGTTTTCTTACGCGGCACGTCCTCGTCCTCCATCTCGTTCTCCTCGAACAGACAGAAATCCTGTCGTTTGTTCATTATAGAGAGCTCTGCTTGCTCATCAACTTGCTCAGGATCCGTGAAATCCCGGTCGCTTTCACTCTCGTCCCAAATCGTGTCTGAAGTTATTTGCTGCCTCGAACACTCGATCCAATACCCAGGGATTGGTATCAAATTATGAGGAAATTCTTTACAAAATTCATCTGCAAAAATAATTTTATATTTTATCAATTTTTTTTTTTTTTTTAAATTAGATACTGAAAAAAATTAGATCCTTAAAAGTCAAAATTAAATTTTCCAGTAGAGGAAAAAATTAAAAAAAAAGAAATTTTTTTTTTATTAATAAAATAATTTAATTAAAAATTCGAATTAGTGTTAAAAAAATTTTTAAGTAGGCCCATATTGCCCCGATGACAAACTTGTGAAAAAAAAAAACTTTTAACTGAACCCTCACTCATGAGGGCGCGAGAACGCCCGCAATTTATTATAAATAAAAAATAATAAAACGTAAAACTTTCACCTCCTTTCCACAGACCACATTAATTATTAATATATTCATAAGAAAAGTTGTCGGGCTTACAGTCATACTTATGCTTAGCTCATAATTTTAAATTTACCTCAATCTGCATTGAGATTCAGATTAGCATAGAAAACACAAGGAGATTTTTTGTCGGCTAAGCCTCAGATAGAGTCGAAGCCCTTCCGCTGTCTTTATTAAAAGACACTGGCGTTAAGTACAAAGTAACGGCAAGAATAGGCTTGCAAAGTGCTGAGAGGACCATGGAAGCAACCACTTGTTCTACAAGACCCTTGATTTTTCTTCTTCTTCTTCTTCTTTTCTTCTTTTTCTTTATCGAAGACTCTTTTCATTTTTTATCCCAGGCTTTCTTTTGTCTCGAGAGCTGTTTTTTATCCCAGTCAAGTCACTGTAAGGTAGAACACCAAGCTGTTTCTTAACAGGGCTCGGTATTCGAACTTAGAGTGAACTGCCTGAGACATTTTCGTCTTCATCTTCATTTGATAGGTAATTTAGTTATTTATTTATTAAAAAGTTACTTTATTAGATAAAGTTTCAAAACTTTTTTATTTAATTATTTACAAGCTAATAAATGGAAAATTAGTTTTATATATATATATAGACACGGAGAGAAAATTACCACAGGAAAAAAAAATTTCTTAGCACAAAAAATTTTTTCTACCCCTAGAAATTTTTTTTTTTATTCAATTGATAATGAAAAATATTTCTTACACCAAAAAAATTTTTTTCTGTGTACGGTAACCATTCGAAGAAATTTTCGGAGTGAACGCGGATTAAATCTGGAGTAAATGCGGAGTGGATGACTATTTATTTATTTGATTCCCTCGGAGTGAAGTTTACTCCGAAGGGAAGTTTATTTTAATCACAAAACTCCGAGTTGGAGTGAAAATAAATCCAGACCACTCCGCCCTTGTAGAAATTTTTCGGACTTTTCTCTGAAAAACTCAGTTCTAAAATTCTAAAGACTTTTTCAAAGTTCTAAAGACTTTTTCAGAGTTTTTCAGAGAAAAGTCGGAAAAATTTCCACCAGGGCGCTAAAAAAAAAACTCCCTATTTGGGTGTGCGGAGTGATTTTTTTAAAAAACTCCGAAACTCCGAGTCCTAATTTAAATAAAATCCGTAATCCAGATTTTTTACAGTCTAGTACATTTATGAAATTTGCACCTATTGCGATACGGTAATTCTTGGAATTATGGGATATGCGCCCATAATCTCTGGAAAAATTTTCCATAATTTTAGAAACAATTCCTATTGTTATGGTAAAAGTTCCCGTAGTCACATGGCAATAAATCCTATACCCATATTGGAACAGTTTCTAACTGCGAATGGGAATAAATCCATAGGTATCACCGTACATTCTGGATAAAACCCATATGGGTAGAAATGGTAACAATAATTTGTATGGGTGTCATTCTTATATATTTGGTATTTAAAAAACTCATTACCATACGATATGGGAACAATTTCCATAATATAGGAAAATTTTTACTGTAAATTTATCTCCGTATATTAAATATGTGAATCGACGATGTATGACTGGTCTATAGTAAAACCACCTGTAGCACACGTGTCTGTGTGTCTTTTCGAGCACACACTTATTCGCGTCTTTAACTTTTAAACCCTTCTTACTGCTCAGAAATGACTTTTTATCTTATGTATAGTTGGGTATAAACTTTGCACTTTAATTTGTCAAGTTTTGTTTTGTCGATTTTGTTTTGCTATTTTTTAAAAATAAACTTTTGAAAGTCGTTGGGGATAATGGAAGCGAGGCGACTCAATGGCAGAAGAATGACTAGACGGTGAAGGTAAAAATAAATATGAATAAAGTTTGGAGGAGGATTGAAGATGGGCCGGTTCGGGTTTGGCTGTTTTAGACCCACCTGAGCAGGCTTGAGGCGGAAGCGGGAAGATGAGAGTCGTCGAGGACTTTCGTCGGGCCACTGCGCAGCCCAAACTTTGAGGCTTAAAGCTGCGCAACTGCTGCATGAAGTCCGAGCACTCCATCAGCGCGACGTCCGCGAAGTGCAGGTCGCAAAGAATCTGGTTTTTGAACCTGAAATCAATTTTTTTTTATTTTTTAGACTCGCGGTTTTTCGCGGTTTTTTAAAATTTGATTTTGGAAAAACTATTCAAGATATTTTGATAAATTTTTTTTGAAAATTATAGCCAGTGATCTGACTTAAATTTATAGCCCAAACTCAAGTTTATCGCATCATCAGATTTGGAGGGAAATTTGAAATTTAAAATTTAAAATTATTACAAAAGAAAAAAAATCAAATTTTTCCCTTCGTCTTTAAAAATTTTTTTCTCAAAAACTAATCAAAGTATTTTGAAAACTTTTTTTTGAAAATTGTTGCCAATGAGCTGACTAATATTTTCAGCCCAAGCTCAAGTTTATCGCATCATCAGACTTGGAGGGAAATTTGAAATTCAAAATTTAAAATTTTTACAAAAGAAAAAAAATCCAATTTCTACCTTCGTCTTTAAAAATTTTTTTCTCAAAAACTAATTAAAGTATTTTGAAAAATTTTTTTTGAAAATTGTAGCCAATAGTCTGACTAAAATTATGAGCCCTTCCAAATCTCTTGATCTCCAAAACTTTCAGAGCTAAAAATTTTTAAACCAAAAATGCCGAAAATGAATTTTTGCCAGATGCTGAATTTCACAAAATGTCTTCTTACACAGCCAATTACTTAATATTACTCTGTGTAATTGACGTAATAACAACAGTAATTACTAATAGGCATGTCCATATAATGTTACAGGTTTATCAAAGCTCATAAAAGTAAATTAACGTGAATGTTTACTCACCGTCTCGCTCTTTTCTGATTGGGTCCCGTGAGATTGAGGCCACAGCTGTTACATCTCAGACACTCCTCATGATAGTGATTGTTGTCGTAAGGCGGTGACGGTTCTTCGACGGACATTAAACGAAGTTTTTTAAAAAAATCTCACTTAAATATTCCACAAGTTAAATATATTTAATATTTATCTATTTATTTGTCTAGCGCCCGTTATTTATTCACCCCAAGGTCTCTCCTCTACTTTACTCCGATATATATAAATATATATAAATAATTTCTGGAGACGTAAAATGTATACGCATAGCAGAGGGTGTGAAAACTTTTTTCCTTACTTAGCTCATTTAATTCCTCCTCCTCGATAAGTCCCGCATACATATCACGGAATTTCATCAACACACTTCGGAATTTCGATATCAAGATATTATTCGACCGTATTCTCTTAACTATTCCATCTAAATCCTCACGTTTTACTGTACTTTTATTGTTAATTAACTTAATGGACTTTAAATTAAATTTAAATTTAAAAAAATTCCCACTGGAATATTTGAAAATAATTTGAATTTGAAAAATTCACTTGTCAGTAGATCGAGTCGATTTTAATCAGACGAATTTTTTTTATTTATTCATAAAAAAAAAAAAATATTAGAGGGGTGTCAGATTTTTTTGAAAAATTTTTTAATAAAAAAAATAATAAATTATTTATTTTAATTTTAAATAATCAATAATGGGTAGAATTTTTTTTAATGGGAATTAAAAGGGAGGTTTTAATTTAAATAAATAAAAAATAATAATAATGATAGAGAAATAAATAAAAAATAAATTGAACGGACAGTTGGACGATAGCATCAATCAAATATTTTAAAAACGTGCAATTGAATAATGATTTTGTGTAAAAAAATTTAAAAATATATTTTTGCTCCATTGTTTACTTGTTATTGATACCCGGATTAATTCAATGTATCGAATGCTCAGCGACAGAAAAAAAAAGGATTAAAAAATATCTACCTCGTTTTGTAGGTCATTTTTGTGTTCTATTCAAACGCTACTTTTAATTGAATGAAATATTTCGCAAACTTTAGTTATTAAAAATAATTGCCAACTAATTATTTTAACTAACAGATTAATTATTAAACTTTTTTTTTTTAATGCGCTTAATTTCAAAGCTCACTAATCAATTAATCAACAAAATTCCTTATGAGTGTGAATGTAGCGGACATCAAACGAATTTAAAATTATTAAGAAATAGAGTAAATAATTAATAAAATAAAATTTTAAAAAAATGGGCATTTAAAAAATTTTGAAATTGATAAGTGCATTTTTTATAAATATTTTTTTTTTAATTATTTACTCTATTTATTTATAATTTTAAATTCCTTATATAATTTTCGGAACTAAAAGATGAGAATTTTTGAATCTTAATACAAATTAAAATTTTCAAAAGGAATAAAAATAATTTTTAAAAAATTACACAGAAAAAAAATAACTTTTAAATGAAATCTTCAAATTTTTGCAGCAAAAATATATCAGACTGAGAATTTACAATACTAAAGTTAGCCGACGTTTAATAACTTTTTAATTTTTGTTTCAAAACTATAAATAAAAAAAAAAAAAATATTTGACAAAATTGCACAAATAGTTTTTTTAATTTTCTACAAGTGCATATTTTTATTTTTTTTTTTTCTTCAAAAATAAATTATAAAAAAAAAAATCAAAAATTGTTGACTGTCTATTAATCTATGATCCTAAAGTTAACAGACAACTAACATTTTTCGGATTTTTTTCTACAAATTAATTAAAAAAAAAACGAAAACTAAAAATATGCACATGTAGGAAATTTAAAAAACTACATGTGCAATTTTTCCAAAAGCTTTTTTTTTTATAATTTGTTGCTTAAAAAAAAATCCAAAAATTATTAGTCTTCGGCTAGCTTCAGTATCATGAAAATTTTTACTATTATAATTTTTTGTGGTAAAAATACACAATAATTCAAAAAGATTTTTTTCTCAGTATAGTAAACAAATGTTCTACAAAACCCTGAGCTCGGAGCCTGACTAAACTTCCAGAAGCAGCTCCCACAACTAAACCCCGACATTAATTTTTAAAACCTCCGATTTCCCCAATAGTGTCCCAAAGAAAAAAATCCGATGAATAAATTTGGTTAGATTAAACATAACTAACAAAACAAACCCATCTAAGCCACAGCAAATTGACAGTTAAGGCCGCACATTAAATAAACCAGGGGTTGATAATAATCTAAATAATCACCGTCTGACAAAAAATGTTATAAAAATAGTACATATACACATATACCTGTTAGCTAGATAAAGAAACGTCTATGCCAAGATTTACTTTAATTGATAGCCTGCCGATCGAATGACAAGCACGTGGCCTTGGGGTGTGGATCGATGTCGCGTATGATATTTCGCGCATACCTTCTTTATCGCCGGCAATACTTAACAATTATCGACACCCCGACATCAACATCAACATCAACACTAATACCACCCCCTGCCACCCACTTCCCCTTTACGTTTACGTCTGTCAATTCCGTCGCACGTACCTCCGCTACTACTACTTGCTCGTAAAACGCGGACGTGCGATACCGTATATGTCTTATTAAATTTTTTCATCCGTCACCACTTTTATATGCACGATAAAATATTTCATAAAATTCATTTTTAATTAAAAAACAATTGTTGGTAATTTTTTTTTTTTTTTTATTATACGGAGATTCAATAAATCTCGTGTCATTTAATTAATAAACAATAAGACAGTTATGAAGATAAATGAAAATATTGCGGGGATAATCAATGAAATCTTTAGTAAGGACACCACCCACCGCGTGGTTTAATGAAAAATCGAAGTCTCACTATCATTCAATAATTCAGCAGATTGATAACAAAATACTTTACTACGCGATTTATTTAATTAACTAGACACTAATTACCGAAACACTTGGAGCGGAATTTGAAAAAAATTGAATGTTTTTTTTTTAAACGTGGAATTGTTTAAATAAATGTCACGTGGCGGGTGTGTAAATTAAAAATAAATTTGGGTGGTAATTTTGAAGAGTTTGTTTATTTCCGGTGGTGGTTTGGGAGTTTTGTTTTACTCGCCGCACGATTAATTAGACCCTGTTGGGTATCATGAGGACGTGATACTGAGAATTTGTGAAAAATCTAAATGATAAGGTGGTTTTATATATGTTTTTATCAACGACTGCTGTGCACCCGACGTTTGTTTGTGTAAACTACTTGCGCGGGCGCAGACGCGAGGCTGCCAACCCCACGGCTCGGGGGTTGGTAGGAAGCTCAGCTTTAAGTGGCGGGAAAATTTGAAAACAGTGGTGGCGTTACCTGTTTGCGTACTGCTGTCAAAAAAGGTACTGGATGTTTCGACGGTCATCGATTGGAAGGTTCCGTCGGTTATCTGCGCTGAACTGTCTCGCCGACCGCGGTAACGTTGTACCTTTTTTTGATGGTAATTTATTATTTTTAAATATTTACAGAAAATTTTTAATTTATTAAAATACGAAAATTGATTTTGAGGAGGGAAAAAAATTTGAACTGGTTTTGAATTTCTAAGGGATTGGATGGAAATTAAGGGACTTACGGTGTCATCACTTTGAGAACTTTGTCTACGGAAATTGCGACACCGGATCATCTCTTCGGTGGTGCTCTGGCGTCTGAATCCGCGGGACATGAGGATCTCTTCGGTGGTCGATTGTCTGCGAATTACGGGGGCATGTTGGATGCTGCCGAGGCCGCGGGCACAAGGACTCGGGTCCCGAGAGGAACATGACGAACTGTCTGGTGATCTGATTAGAAGACAGTAATTAATAAATATTGTCGGTAATCAATCAAATAATTGATAGGTCTGCTGATAAAAATAAAATTGACTGTCGTAATAATTATCACTAATTTTTCTATTTGCTTCTCTCGAGCGAGAATAAATTATTTGGATCTGAGATAAAAGTTTTAAAAAGTCAAATTACAAAAATTCAAAATTTTGATTTGTTATAAAAATTTTTATATTTTCGGTGACCCGAGGTCGGAGTGAAAGTAAAAAATGATTAATTTTTTTAGCGAAAATAATTATTAACTTAATTATAACCCGAGGAAAAAAATAATTGGCAGGACCGTAAAAAAAAAAAGCTAATTAATAAAATACCTAGCAGGACGTCCGATAATAGTAGTAGATTGTCTTCGTAATCTCGAAGGTCGCCTTTGTCTGTTAGGACTAAAGTCTCGTTTGTCAGCAGCATTTCTGTCCGGACTCAAATGGCTTTTGGAGTCTCGGCGTCTAGAATAAGAGGCCGAGTCCGGACTGAGCGAATCCCTTCTTGCTTTGCGACCTACAAATAACATTCGTGTCAGTGCCAAAAAACCTCAAGTACAAGCAAATCAATCAATCAATCAATTTGTCATTCATTCATTCAGCCATTTATTCACTGAAAAAAATAATTCCAGTGGATCGGGAGTAAAAAACGTCACCTCCGTCGTCGGGATCCGGTGATAGTGTGGGCTGGCTGCTGCGTCTTCCCGACGGTGATTCATCAATAGTCGCAGCCTGTCGTGTCAGTCTTGACAGCTTGCTCGAGGAGACTTCCTTTCCCTTGCCGTAGTAGCACTGGGTCGTCGAGTCCCTTCTGGTAGTGAGCAAAGGGTGGCTGGGGGTATTGTGGACACTTGGAGACCCGACGGGGCTCAGCCCCCCGGACACCGCAGCTCCAGGAAGCGGCAAGTTGTTAACCGTGGGCGATATTGACGGCGGAGTTGTCGATGACATTATTATCGTGGGCGTATTTATGCCCGGTTCGAGTGTCAAATAATTTTTGTCTGCCTTAGGAGTATCGTTTGTCGACGGGGACTTGGGATCCGTCCCGAATGATTTTGTCTCTGGTGTCAAGTAATTTTTTGACTCGGGCTTGTCCGTCTGACTTCTTTGTGCCTCCAATTGTTCTCTGTAAGCAAATTAGATTTTATTGGAGGCTTTAAAGCTGGAATTTGGGTTTAAAAGTTGAGAATCTCTGGTGGATTGAGAGGAGAGTCGAGGATAAAAATAAAACCAAACCTAACAGCAGCAGATGCCGCACTGTCAGTGCTCGAGGCGCTGGGTCTTTGATCCATCCTGTAGTACTTTGTTGGTGTAATGGCACCGGCGTCAAGAGAAATCTGAGATTGTTGTGATTGTTTACGTTTGTGATGTCGACATTGATGTTTCCGTTCGCCACAAGGACCGCCGACGACGCTGTCCCTTCTTGTTCTCGCGCTTTCACCGGATCCTCGTCTCGAGTACCTCGACTCACTTGATCCTGAATCAACAATCGTCAATGCAATTAATTAAGTACTTCTGGACTGCGAACTCTACTCTAGACCGTAATTCAGACCTCGAGATCAGGAAAAAAAATTTACCTCGTCGGGTAGTGGGTGAAATGATAGTCGGGGATTGTTGTGGCTGGGTGTCGCGTTTGTTCCACAGTTTGGCAAAATCATTTTTGAGGTCACTGATGGCCGAGTCCCGACGCGATTTGCTGGTGATCGAACTCTTGATCCCGCTGTCGACGGAACTCTCCCGGCGCTTTCGTAAACTTGCGGCATGTCCGGACTCTGTCGTCTGCTGTCGCGGCCAAGGCAAGGACTTGGCGATGTCCGCAAGGGTTTCACGTCGGCAAAGTTTGTTACCGCTCTTGTTCTTATTTGAATTCCCGCCACTGCTCCAGTCACGCAGGATATCCGCCAAACTCGAACGCCGACGGCGGTTATGATGAGTTGGCGAAGACTCTTGAGTTTCATTTGGTGGAGACAGTGGAGCTCCTATTTGAGCTGCAGAATCTCTTCTTCCTGTTCCTTGACAACAAAATTGATATTTTAGATAATTGATTTTTGAAATTGGAATTTTAATGCTGGAGTTATTAATTAATTAGTTATTGTAAAATTAATTGACCATGAGGTGACCGGGACAAAAAATGAATGGTTTTATTGTTAAACTCATTTTAAAATTTAGGTTTTAATGAACAGATTAATTAAATTAATTAAGCAATTACGAGTAAAACAAATATTGGGATAGCAATTTCTATTAAATGAATCCCACGCCAAATAATGCGAAATTAATTGAAAATGTGACGATATAATATTCGAGACTGTTTAAAATTAATTTTCAATGTTGTCAATATTTAATAATATATATGCATACGTCATTTGAGTAATATATGAGAGAATTAATTTAGTAATATATGACAGCGTAGGTGTACTGTACTAAAAAGTAGCCCGTGGATTTTTTCCTATGGGAGATAACTCCACACAATATAAACATTTTTTGTTTGTTATGATGCCCCCTAGTAGGAGAAACCCAAAATAGGCGGGAGAAAAAATTGTATTTTGAGTTAGAACCCATATGAGGATGGATGAGGCAAAATGAAGATGAATGAGGATGATGAAAAGTGGCCGTATCTTTTTTTCTGTTGGAGATAACTTCACACAATGTGAACATTTTTTGTTCGTTATGATGCCCCCTAGTAGGAAAAACCCGAAATAAGCGGGAGAAAAAATTGTATTTTGAGTTAGAACCCATATGAGGACAAATGAGGATGAATAAGGATGATGAAAAGTGGCCGTATCTTTTTTTCTGTTGGAGATAACTCCACACAATATGAACGTTTTTTGTTCCTTAGGGTGTCTTCTAGTAGAATAAACCCAAAAAAGTCCCAAGAAAAATTTTTATTTTGACTTATAACCCATATGAGGATGAATGAGGATAAATGAAGATAAATGAGGATGATGAAAAGTGGCCGTATCTTTTTTTCTGTTGGAGATAACTCCACACAATATTAACATTTTTTGTTCGTTATGATGCCCCCTAGTAGGAAAAACCCGAAATAAGCGGGAGAAAAAATTGTATTTTGAGTTAGAACCCATATGAGGACAAATGAGGATGAATAAGGATGATGAAAAGTGGCCGTATCTTTTTTTCTGTTGGAGATAACTCCACACAATATGAACGTTTTTTGTTCCTTAGGGTGTCTTCTAGTAGAATAAACCCAAAAAAGTCCCAAGAAAAATTTTTATTTTGACTTATGACCCATATGAGGATGGATAAAAATGACACTATGCATTTTTATGGGAATTGTCCCGTAAATTTTTTTCTATGGGAGGTAACTCTACACAATATTAACGTTTTTTGTTCCTTAGGATGTCCTCTACTAGAAAATCAATAATAAGTCGCAAGATATTCCAGAATTTGACTCTACAGACAAGTCGGCACGGAGGCGTATGAATAATAAAATATTAGTTACCTAGTCGTTGTTTCAAAGTCAATTCCTCGACCTGTTCTCTCACAAGATCATCCCATCCATTTCCGCCCTGCCACACTAAGCCAACTTGATGGCTCAGTATCGGCAGATTGCACACGAAACAAATGGCCGTCATTGTCCTGAAATAAAGAACCGTAAAAAAATCAACGTCACTCTGACAACTCTCAAACTCAATTAAACTCCAGAACTCGAACAATTTAAATAAACTTCAACAAATATAGTAACTTTAACTATTTTAAAATCTATTCACTTCTTTCGTGTTTTTTTATTCTTTTTTTTTTTTTTTATAACAAACAAATATCAGTGCTGGCTCAAATAAAAGAGATCGTGTTATAGATAAAGATGTGCAGTGAGAAATGTTCAGGTGACAAGGATTTAACACCTCATGCTGAGAGCAGACTAAAGACAGGCGCTTAATTAAATTAAAAATTAAACAAGTCACTTTTTTTTTTCATTTAAACTTTAGCATGCGTTCTAATAAAAAAAAATTTCAACAATTTACGAGTCAATTTACAAAATAAATTTATTTATAAATAATCTACTATTTTATTTTTTTAATTCTAAAATAAATATTTGAATTTTTAATGCTGCACAAAAAAAAAAAATGTTTTGACGCAAAAAATTCGCACTCAGAATTTTTTTTTCTGCGGCATAAAAAAAAAAAAATTGATAATAATAAAATTTAATTTTAGAAGTAAACGAGCGACTTAAAGTACTGTCATATGCTCGCTATAGTATAAATTGTGATTAGTATATATATATATATATATATAACGAGAGCTGGCGAGCGTCATTCCAAAGCGATGCAGAACTCGAGAAAAGAAAACTATGGGCAAGAAAATGTTTATTAAACTATAAATGTATATATATATAAATTTATCAGCAGTAAACTGTCAGACATGTGTATAAATCATGTTTTGCTGGTTAGTAAATATAAAGATAACTGCTATAGTTATTTAATGGCAGAGAAATTAGATAATTTATATGGTAAAATTTGATGGTATGTTCGACCTGTAATGTCGAAGTCTCGGGCTCGGCGTCGACATCGCATGGCAACCACCAGGTCTACCTGCAAAAGATACACACATTTTTTTCTCCTAAATAATTTATAGCACTCGCGTTACGCGTTTCTTATTTTTTTATGTCATGCTCTTCCTCACGTTTAATCCAACCCCAGGGCCAGTGTAATTATAGTTATTGTGGTATGACATCATTTTTACTTTTCTCAAAATTTTACTCAGGTTTTGAAAAAAAAGAGCTGAATAAATCTAGACAATTCAAAATTTATTTTTTTAAATTTAAACCCAAAAAAATTATTTTGAATTGTTCATTTTACCCCGTACTTTTATTAAATTTTTCCTCCTCAATTTTCATAAATAATTTAAATAATAAAAAAATTTCTATATATTTTGGCTGATCGAATTACCCCATTTTCCTTTAAAGCCCAAAAATTAAAATTTCTAACAAAAGAAAAAACTTTTGTTCAAATTTTCGCTCATTTTGACCCTCGGTAATAAAAATCATACCCCCCCCCCCCGCCAAAATTTAAATTAGAAAAAATATCGGAGCAAAAATTAATTTTATTAATTAGTAATAATTTGTCTCTACATTAATTGGCCATCGATATATTTAATATATATCGAGTATTTTAAGCACATGGTCGTTAATAAAATGAATAAGAAACTGAATTCTGGATGCAGTTCACCATCTAATAGATTTTGAGTCTTAGCCAGTCGCGGGCTGTTTAAAACTAAACTTTGAGAGTTTAATACCGTCTTCACCCCCACCCCTTTCTGACCCACCGCCAAGCAAAATACACGAAAGCGGCTTTAAAGTTTGTCTTTAACCAATCGGCTATTAATGAATTTATTAAATTAACTAATTAAATTTTTCCAAGACTTAAAAAAAATCTTAAATATTAAATTCAATATGATCCTGAAGTTAGCAGACAATTAACAATTTTTGAATTTTTTTTTTAGCGAATCAATTGCAAAAAAATGAAAAATAAAAATATGCACATGTAGAAAATTAAAAAAGCTACAGGTGCAATTTTTCAAATAATTTTTTCTTTAAAATTTATCATTTTTAAAAACATTTAAAAATTATTAGACGTCGGCTAACTTCAGTATCATTTCAATATGATCCTGAAGTTAGCAGACAATTAACAATTTTTGAATTTTTTTTTTAGCGAATCAATTGCAAAAAAATGAAAAATAAAAATATGCACATGTAGAAAATTAAAAAAGCTACAGGTGCAATTTTTCAAATAATTTTTTCTTTAAAATTTATCATTTTTAAAAACATTTAAAAATTATTAGACGTCGGCTAACTTCAGTATCATAATTCAATCGAATACTTTCGTTAATTATTATTCAATTACCCGTGATTACTAAAGTTAATTACGTTAATTTATGGGCATATTTAATGATAAGAATGAGTGAAAAAATATAAAAAATCTTAGCGACAGTTAACTGAAGACTTTTACAAAGAAAGTTAACGACAAACTCAAATAGACAGAAAGTAACAAACTACCGAGGAACATAAGCGATAAAATACTTTGAAATTTTATGAATAAATATTAAAGGTTATTATTATTATCAGCCCCAGTCTTAACCTCAGTCTAAGACTCAGTCTCGGCCTCAGAACTTACGACAAACAGCCAAACAAACTTTTATTAAACTCGGCACAGCTTAAATTGATTATTGAGACAGATTGCATTAAAGATTTAATTTTAACTCGTTTAAGCTCAACTTTATGTAAAACTTAAATAATAATAATAATAATAGTATACAAAACAAAGTTTATTATTAAATGTACAAATTACTCTTGTCGTTATTTCAAACTCGTGTTATTTAAGCCTACAAACGTTTTAATTGGCATAGCAATTACGCGGTTTACTCAATTATTCAATTTAATTTGAATTTCATCAGACATTCCAGTGAAAATATTTGTAATTTATTTGTCTTTATGCTAAAACATTTAATTCATCCCCCACGTGAAAAAATTCGTTCCAAAAAAATTCCAAAAAGTTCCGATTGTGGAACTTCTAAAAATGAGACAGATTTAAACTTCGAATGGAACTTTTTTGGAACGTTCGTAATATCGATGGTAAAAAAAAAGTTTTTATGAGGAAATTTAGTCAAAAAAGGACGTTCTTGGAACTTTTTTTGGAATTTTTTATGGACATTCCAAAAAAGTTCTAGAATCACCACTTTTGACTTTCTTATGGAGTAAAAAATTCCAAAAAAGTTCCGATTGTGGAACTTCCAAAAATGAGACAGATTTAAACTTCGAATGGAACTTTTTTGGAACGTTCGTAATATCGATGGTAAAAAAAAAGTTTTTATGAGGAAATTTAGTCAAAAAAGGACGTTCTTGGAACTTTTTTTGGAATTTTTTATGGACATTCCAAAAAAGTTCTAGAATCACCACTTTTGACTTTCTTATGGAGTAAAAAATTCCAAAAAAGTTCCGATTGTGGAACTTTCAAAAATGAGACAGATTTAAACTTCGAATGGAACTTTTTTGGAACGTTCGTAATATCGATGGTAAAAAAAAAGTTTTTATGAGGAAATTTAGTCAAAAAAGGACGTTCTTGGAACTTTTTTTGGAATTTTTTATGGACATTCCAAAAAAGTTCTAGAATCACCACTTTTGACTTTCTTATGGAGTAAAAAATTCCAAAAAAGTTCCGATTGTGGAACTTCCAAAAATGAGACAGATTTAAACTTCGAATGGAACTTTTTTGGAACGTTCGTAATATCGATGGTAAAAAAAAAGTTTTTATGAGGAAATTTAGTCAAAAAAGGACGTTCTTGGAACTTTTTTTGGAATTTTTTATGGACATTCCAAAAAAGTTCTAGAATCACCACTTTTGACTTTCTTATGGAGTAAAAAATTCCAAAAAAGTTCCGATTGTGGAACTTTCAAAAATGAGACAGATTTAAACTTCGAATGGAACTTTTTTGGAACGTTCGTAATATCGATGGTAAAAAAAAAGTTTTTATGAGGAAATTTAGTCAAAAAAGGACGTTCTTGGAACTTTTTTTGGAATTTTTTATGGACATTCCGAAAAGTTCTAGAATCACCACTTTTGACTTTTTTATGGAGTAAAAAATTCCAAAAAAGTTCCGATTGTGGAACTTCCAAAAATGAGACAGATTAGAACTTCGAATGGAACTTTTTTGGAACGTTCGTAATATCGATGGTAAAAAAAAAGTTTTTATGAGGAAATTTAGTCAAAAAAGGACGTTCTTGGAACTTTTTTTGGAATTTTTTATGGACATTCCAAAAAAGTTCTAGAATCACCACTTTTGACTTTCTTATGGAGTAAAAAATTCCAAAAAAGTTCCGATTGTGGAACTTCCAAAAATGAGACAGATTTAAACTTCGAATGGAACTTTTTTGGAACGTTCGTAATATCGATGGTAAAAAAAAAGTTTTTATGAGGAAATTTAGTCAAAAAAGGACGTTCTTGGAACTTTTTTTGGAATTTTTTATGGACATTCCAAAAAAGTTCTAGAATCACCACTTTTGACTTTCTTATGGAGTAAAAAATTCCAAAAAAGTTCCGATTGTGGAACTTTCAAAAATGAGACAGATTTAAACTTCGAATGGAACTTTTTTGGAACGTTCGTAATATCGATGGTAAAAAAAAAGTTTTTATGAGGAAATTTAGTCAAAAAAGGACGTTCTTGGAACTTTTTTTGGAATTTTTTATGGACATTCCGAAAAGTTCTAGAATCACCACTTTTGACTTTTTTATGGAGTAAAAAATTCCAAAAAAGTTCCGATTGTGGAACTTCCAAAAATGAGACAGATTTAAACTTCGAATGGAACTTTTTTGGAACGTTCGTAATATCGATGGTAAAAAAAAAGTTTTTATGAGGAAATTTAGTCAAAAAAGGACGTTCTTGGAACTTTTTTTTGAATTTTTTATGGACATTCCAAAAAAAATTTAGAATCACCACTTTTAACTTTTTTATGGACTAAGAAAAACATTCCAAAATCACAACTTTTGCATCTTTTGTGAAAGAACGACGTTCTAGAAACATGCCAAAATTTTTTGACTTTAAATTTGCTTATAAAAATTTTTTTTTTAACATTAAAATTACTAACGTTCCAAAAAAGTTCAATTCCAAGTTTTAATTTATCTCATGTTTAGAAGTTCCACATGCGAAACTTTTTTTGAATCTTTTTGGAACGAATTTTTTTTACACGGGCCCTGAAAAATTTGAATTTTTTTTTTTCGATAAATAAAAATTTTGAATTTTTAAAAAATTATGTAAGACATTAAAATTATGTTGACATAATTTTATAAATTTTTTTTTCCGCAAAAAAAATATAAATAAAAGCTCTGAGGGATAATTTAAAAATATCTCCGGTATCTATAATTATTTATAAGCTGGTTTATATATAAAATGACATAATATCATTTATATTTATGGACTATCGTATAATTTAGTGTCTTGGGTACTAATAAATTTATATATAGATCTATATGTATATATAAATTTATTTATTTTGGTTTTATGTAATTTGGTGCAAATAAAATGAAATAACGACGCTGGCAAGTAATCAGATGGGGGAGTCATCAATTAGTTGTAGCGTTACTCAACAAAATTGCTGAATATAACCCGCGTAGCCCTAAAAGTGTGTATTTGTGGTGGTGAATGGGTAGCCGTGCGTAATTAACCGATTCCTGAAAGTATCAGCTGTGTTTGCGTCACCACAGTAGAGCTTTATTGAATTATTTGAATTATTTATTATATTTGCAACAGACTGTTGGGTAATGGAGCCTACCCGAGTCAAAAAAAAAATTTGGATTTAAGTCTCAAAGTTCTCAATGAGTTTTTGAGGATCAATTTGGAATTTTAAAATTGACAACAGAAAGTTATCCTAGTTTAGTACTCAAAGTAGCAGTTACGACCCATCTTACCACTTTGAGGGCTAAACTAGAATTTTATTTTTGACTAGGGCTCTTTAATACTTTTTTATTTCAAAATTTTATTGCTCGTATAAATTATGAAAATCCGTACGATCAGAAAATTCTATTTTCAATTAAAATTGAGTATTAAAAGTCAGTACGTTGACTTTAAATTGTCTTTAGCTTAATAATTGTCAATATTGTCAAGTCGACTTATAGCCGGCAATAAAAAGCCCGCAGCTGAAGCTTAAAGATGATTTTTTTGTGTTCAATTATTTTTTATCAAGATGACAGAGACTTAATTTTGGCTCTCAAAGTTCAATGATCGATTTACAAACTATTGTTTTTTTTTTTTTTACGCAATTGCTGACCCAAGAGAATTTCAGTTCCAAAACAAATTCGCGGACTTTTAATACAAATGGCAGAAAAAAAAATTTTAGACAGAATAAAAAAAGCGGTCAAGTATTAAATGAATTTTTAATCGGACATAAAAAATATTTTTTGTGACAAAATTATAATTAAAATTTTTTTTTTTTTTATTTCGAGGCTTAATAACTCGATCTAGAAATAAAAACATTAATAACTTTCTACTTTAAATTTATTTCCGCCTACTGAATAAAAATAACTAAATTACTTCCACGCAGATGATCTTAATCAACTAAACAGCAAAAAGTTCAACTAGTTTTTTTTTTTTTTTTTTCTTTTGTTCTAGATAACTCAGCTCCATTGTACGGCAGCCACAATGACGAAAAAAACTCATGTTTCGTGGCATCCATGCAATTTTATATTTTTTAGTCAGCCAAAGGATAACTGTTTTTATTATCTCGCTTTTGTTGTAACTAGCAGCGGAAAACCGCAGATCCACTGCACTAAACAATGAAACCTTTCCATTCATCTGTAAAGAGCACATATATGTATATACATATATAGTAAAGCCATTTAATTACAACTGAAAAAATTTTTTTAACTTTTTTGCGTCAATTCGAGTATCCCCGAAAACAAAGAAATTTTTTTTACTTTTTTTTAACAAATTTAAAAAAATGTATAGTAATAGTATATGAATTTGAACACCAACATAATTTTCAGTAAATTTGAAAAATGAAATAGTTAAACCATGTCGGTATTTTAATTTTCAGTTAAAAAAATAATTTATTTAAATTTTTAGTTTCAATAGTGATTCACATATATATGTATCTCTTTATAAATAACTAAATAATAACTTTTGAACATGTGGTTTGATAGGAAATTAAAAGCCCTCTCGAATGAGTACCAACATGACATACTTATTTTCAAAAATTCAACGGATGTTCATATATTTTAATTCATCTAAATAAATTAATATGTCGGTCTTCAAAATAAGTATGTCATGTTGGTACTCGTTTTAAAGGGCTTTCAATTCTTTTTTCAAAAATTTATATGCTAATCATTTTTATTTATATATTCCTTGATTTATTTCTTGCAGTCACCAAACTAATGCTAATAAAAAAAATCAGGTCCGTGAGCCGTTTTCGCGCTTTACGTGTGCAATTAATATTAAGTATTTTCGGCAGTATATATTTCAGGAACACTCCCTTACATATATATCATATATTAATATGTATAGTATACCCAAGTAAAACAAAGACACTGATAGATTTGTCGGTATTGTATGAGAAACTAGCGATGTTACATATTGGAGTAGGTGTCAGTGTTAATACAGTGACCGCGTGATCGGTGGAAACCGTCAGACCATCACCCCACTGACCTCGAGTTTACGGTGAATTTAAATCAACCCCAACTGTTACGTTCTATTCTACAGCCCACTCTACTCTGCCAGCTCTATATGTCCAACAATAATAATCTGAATAATGGGATTAATGTCTGTGTGCGTGTGTGTGGGTCTGAACACGCATGTGTGACTGCGTGTAGATCCATACGAGGGCGTAACCGAATGTATTTGTGGCTTGACACGTGTTTATACACTTAATTCCAATTGAAATCCCTGAATAAACATCCTATTTAGTTTTTTTCACTTAACTCTATACCTGTAATAATAAATGTGTATATATATAGGAAAGGGGAGAGGGGAAAACGGGGTATTTAGGGAAATACTAAATTTTCGGAGACTCGAATACGTCGAATATTTTTTTTTTTCAAGATATGCAAAGTGAATAGAAAAAATTTTCCGTTTCCGTTAGAAAAAGAAATTTCATTTTATGTTTTGCCCCAACCTCTTCTATATATGTCTGTATAGATTTATATATTTTTGAATAACTAAACCTTGTTAGGAACAAACTAAAACTGCCTCCGGTCCGTTAGTTCGTTACTGAGCGTCAGCTTTAAGCTTCACGCTAAATCTACCCTTGACTATATGCTGGGACATCATCACGGCATTCGCATTACCATGCATGGTTATGAATTATTTATAATTTATTCGTGGCCGTAAGATCGGCGGTCATGTTTCGAGTTCGATTTCACGTTTCAAAATGGTGACATGAGTTCGGAACTGATGACTGCTTGCATAATTTTGTGAATTCTTACCCGAGTCAAAAATCAAATTATAGTTGTCCTCAAAAGCCTCAATTCCTTTGATGTTTTATTTGCCGCCCAGAAAGTAACTACTTAGTACTCAAAATTCTCAACGAATCAAAAGTTATATTTTGGACTTTGAAAAATTTTAAATAGAAAAGGGAGGGGAGAGAATACGTCGAGACTTTTGAGGTTGAAATGCAGATAAAATTATTCCTGTATGTTTTGAGTATTTTGAGGCTCAAATCCGGATTATGTTACTCCAGTTTAGTCTTCCAAGGGGTAAGATGGGTCGTAACTACTACTTTGAGAACTAAACTGGGGTAACTTTCTGTTGTCAATTTTAAATTCTAAATTGATCCTCAAAAACCTCAGAACTTTGAGGCTTAAATCCAAATTTTTTTAGACTCGGGAATTCAAAAGTTTGAAAATTCATACAAATATATGTGATATCTGTACATATATGAAAATTTTATAATTTTTGTTTTTAAATTAAATTCACTGATAAAAAACGAAACAGAAAAATAGAGTGAGGAGATTTCTAAATTGAGTAATACCTGAATATTTAATAAAATATTTAACTTAGAATTGATTATTTAGAGTTCAAAAAAGTAATTACAGCTTTTACATGATTTTTTTCTTGCCAGGTTTAAAGAGAAATTTAATTAACTTCTGAATAAGTCCCGAGGCATTATCATGTCAAAGAACACGTTGTAAAAAATTTAAAAAAATGAAAATAACAAACTATTAATCCCCGGATCTCTGGCTTTTTGTTGTACTTTGCGCGCCGTTTTATTTTCGATTAACCTGAGTAAATTGAATTTTTGATGAATATGCTTTTTTTAATAAACTTCAGTGCCACGAGTTTAATAAATGGTGCAGGCCAATAAATTCTTGATTAACTATTGCATTAAGTGCAATAGATAAAATCAAGTGACTGTCAAATATCCGAGGTAAATTTAAATCGATATGCGTTATATCACTAAACGATTGCAATTATCCTCATTATTTTATGATCAATTATTCATTTTTTTTTTCTCTCATAAAATTATTATTTTTTTTTTTGCACGAAAATATGGAGAAAATTTTTTGTTCAACTTTGATATTAAATTGCGGGGAATCTATTGAAGATACAACAAAAATGTATAGGATCAATTTTGTAGGAAATTAAATTTTCTACAAAAAAGATATCAATAAATTTTCATGAAAGTTTGATAGTTTAGAAGTTATTTCTATTTAAAGATCAGCAAAATTTTGTTTTTTTACTCCAATACAAAAATTTCACATATTTGTGATAAAAATTCAATTTACGTCTTAACTGTCAAAGTTACGAAAAAAATATATGAGTACTTTTTTATAGAAAATTTAATTTCCTACAAAATTGTTATCTTATATTTTTGTCGTATCTTGAATACTTTCTACGTAATTTTAACTCAAAGTAATTAAAAAATAAAATCACTAATTTCGGTCTTAGAAAATAATTCAATAAATTTTTATTTGCTTGCATTTTAAATAATTTATTATTATATTTCATGAAATACCATTGCATAAATTGTAATTTATACTATTACGATAAATTTTAATTAAAACTTTAATATTTATCTTTAACGTAAGCTTAAAATGAAACTTGGAATAAAATTTACTCAGTGGAAAATTGACACAAGTTTTCATCTTTTTTTTTTATTAAAAGAAAAAAAAATAATAAATGTAGGAAAGTATAAATGAGGTAAAAAGAAGACAGAGAACGAACTGACGGAATAAAATTACGAATAAAAACCTTTTAATAAAAAATACAAGTTTAAATAAATAATGAGGTCACTTAATATTTTTACCTTCAGTAGACGAAGAAAAATATCTGTGGTAAGTATTTTCATTAGAGTGTATTTACGCATAGAAAATTTACATTTTTCCCATCAACTTTTCTAATTCATTTTTTTTTTTATTTCCAGTTATTAAATTTTTTTCTAATAACTGCTGACATTATCGATAAATTAGCAATTTAAAAAGTTTTACTTGTCCATAAAAACAAACTGAATGAAATAAAGAACTTTGTTTACTGCGCATATTTCAATCTAAAAAAAAAAAGTCATTTATTTTACTTTGATAGCAAATTTTCATTTTTTCTTTTAATTTGTGAGAAAACTTTTTCCACCAGTCGCTCTAGTTTCTAAGTTATTATCGCTCTTATTATTTTTTGTCATTACTCAGTTGAAAAAAAAAATTGACGTAGAAAAGAAACCATCTTTTGATATTTTAAGCGTAATTTCGATATTTTATGTAAAAAATGAAATAATCGAGCTTTTAAGGTGATCATTCAAAAAGAAATTTTATTTCCATCAATTCTTGTCTCATTAAAGCTTAGCGTAGGATCGATAATTCAAAAGTTATGGCAGTTTCCAAATTTTGGAATTGGAAAAATATATAAATTATATATGACACTTTAAATGACCGTAACTTTTTAATTTTCGATCTTACGACATTTTTTATAGGAACAAAAGTTATAGGAAATTTAATTTCTAACAATTTTTGATTGATTAAAAATTAGCGTAGGATCGATAATTCAAAAGTTATGGCAGTTTCCAAATTTTGGAATTGAAAAAATATATAAATTATATATGACACTTTAAATGACCGTAACTCTTTAATTTTTGATATTATGACATTTTTTATAAGAACAAAAGTTATAGAAAATTTAATTTCCAGTAAATTTTGTCTCATTTAAAAAATCCGTAGGGTGAGATTTGTAAAAGTTACAGCCGTTTTAAAAATTTGGAAAGTATAATTAGATATCAAAATTATAACTGTCATAATAGAAAATATCGAAATTAAAAACAATAAAAAATTCAATATTCTACATAAATTTATTGATCTCAATGCCAATAAAAAATTTGACAACCAAGAGCTTAATTTTTTTTCAGTATCCAAAGTTGATCGATTTTCAAATTTTTTTTATAAAACTCGAAATTAAAATTCCATCGATTTCAAAATCTTTCAATAACGCTGATTGTCCTTGTTTTTAAATTTATAAAAAACTAAATAAATTATTCATTTACTCATTCGAGTAAATACTGATAAGAACTTGAAGTAAAACTAGATAATCGACAAAAGTTAAAAAAGGAATAAAATAGTCCGTTAACTACTTGAAACATCTATAAAATAGTAAACAGCAGTAAATGGAGCGACGGTAAGCCGTTAACTTGAATAATCAGCAACAAGAGACACAAGTGGATTTTATTCGGATGAATCGATCGATCTATCGAGTGAGCGCACAGAAGACCGACCGAGTCGAGTATAAAATGAGAGTATTCAGTTCTCTTACAAAAGAACAGAAATAAAAGTGGATCGGGACTTTAATTACTCGACGATAGCATCAGCGGGAAAATTCACCGCCCACTTGAATGCCTCTCCGTAACTCACTGATGCACTCATTTATTTATATTTTACATTTTCCTTCTACCAAACTCCAACTACTCAACTATTTATTAATTTTCTCTGCGTAACTCGATCACCTGTCGAGCCGCGGTTGTTATTTTCAGTTAATTTATCTGATATAATGTAAAACTTTTTTAAAATATAAAGGGCCGGGGAGACAGTGGGCGCCATAGACTCGAGAGTGGGTGAGTGCGTTACGTGGGAATTAAATTAGTGGCCGAGTGATGAGGCAGCAAACAACCCGTCTAATGGATACACTACAATGTCGTTACGCAAATGTGTCTGCAGCCCGAAACCGAAAGTAGAGTAGAGTACAAACTACTCAGGAAAGTGATATGAGTAGTAGGGCGAGGGCGTTAGAGTACGCCAACTCATTTAAAACTCCTCTTCATTTTTATATTTTTTTTTTCCTCACTCAGTATACTTGCACATTTCAGGTGCTTTTTTCCTCTTATAGTTTTTTATTTTTTCCAAACACTTAGAATATTAAAAAAAAATTTTTTTTATTCGTCTGTGGTATTTTTTTCATTGAGTCTCGGAGGTGTAATCGCGGAAAATGAGAAAATAAACCGAAAATTTATCTCTTTGGTGGTAAATATCTCAGATCTGTGCATTTACTTGCAAATTAACTGAAAAAAAATTTCAATTTTGAATTCAGTGAAAATTTCGGGGCCTTATAAAAAAAAAAATTCGGAAAATTTGAGATTTATGAAGATTGTGTGAATCTTGACAGAAATGGGATGAGGAAAATCTAGTGAAGCGAGTGAATAGTGGGAAAATGGAAAATTTTAATTCCAAAATAAATTTTCCGAATTTTCAGGAAAAATTTCGGTTTTGTAAAGTTTTAAATTAAAATTTCAGACGAACTATCACAGATACGTAAAAAATTAATGAGACCAATTTTGTGGGAAATTGAATTTTCTATAAAAAAGTTCTAGACACTTTTTCCGCTAAAGTTGATACTTCCCTAGAATTCAGGGTAATAAATTATTCGGAAACAAATCAATACTTAAATAATTTTCTTTAGAAAATTTCTCAACTTCACCAGCTTCGAATAAGTGTACAAAATATTTCTTATATGCGCAGTGTAAGTTTAAAAAAATAACATAATTAGTAATTACCAATTAGTAATTTACAGAAGCGATAAACAAAGGAAACAAAAGTCTTCCAGGTCACGATCAAACTGAAGACTGGAGCGTTGGAAATTGTTAATGTTGATGGAAAATGCAGAGAAACTTCTCCTCGACAAGTAAAGTGCATGTATGGCAAAATGTTATAACAGATGAAAATGGAACGGGCGTATGACCTCAAGCAACTTCCGATTAAAACAGTTATTGTACAATTTATATGAATGTATGACAGTAGTATGATGTCTTTTCAGGCATACCAGCGAGCTTACATGCTCTTGTTTCTATTTGCCTTCAGAGCTTAAGTGCTTTCTCTATGACACATCTACTGCTCTGGTATTTAGATATACAATATATGTGTGTATACGTGTGTGTTGGTTGACGACATGTAGATGTATGTGTACTTGATGAATTTAGCTCGCTAAATAATTAGATTGTTGGTAAATTACTCTAGAATATATTAACGTTTATGAACTGACACATCTACTACCCAGCATCGGTATCATCAGTGAACGTCATTCACCGGTTGTTAATGGCTACATATGTACACATGTGTATGTACATGTATGTCGAGGGTACGCAGATGGAAACTATATTTAATGTTAATTATATCAATAGAATATCTAATTTATTTACTAACTTGATTTCAATTTCAATTTAGTTATTGTTGTTATTATTATTACTCACTCATGTACGCGCCATTTTTTAAATTTTTATTTTGAAGGATTAATGGTAATTTTTTTAGAAAATTCATTAAAAGTCTTAATCGGTAATAGTGTAGATTTCTAGTACTGTAACAAATTTTGGTGTAAAATGGACCCGGAGAACTCTAAATGGCCGTGGTGTGAAATAACGGTGTAAAATTCTCTCGGTGTAAATTTTCTATCCATGTAATTTTAACACGGTGTAATCTACTTTTTTTACACCATTCCGTGTTACATTTAACATTTTTAATTACTTAATTAATAACTACATTAATTTTTAATTTACACCGCCTAAATTTTACACCGAATTTGGTGTAATTTTTACACCAAAATTTTTACACCGAGACATTTACTCTACACCTGGTCAAAAAAATTTTTCGCAGGGTAGGAAAATTAAATAAAAATCGATTGAAAATGGTGTAGGGTCAAAATGACACCTGGTGTCTCATTGGGTCAATTCCGAATTTATCTTTTGGAGTTTCGGTTTTAAAAAAATTTTTACGTTAAAATGCACTCGTCTTCGGAGTAAATTTAACTCCGTGGGTATTAAATAAAAAAAAAACTACTCCGCATTCACTTCGAATTTAATCCGCGTTTTCTACAAAAATTTTTTGCAATGTAGAAATAAACAATCGGCCATTTTTTAATTTTATCGTGACCCGTTATTACCAAAATTTAATTGGTAAATGTTTTTTTTTTAAATAACAATATCCTGAAAAAAAAAATTAACAAAAGTTCAAAGTAATAAACAAATTTTATTTCCCACTGTCCCGATTTATCAAAAAAAAAAAAAAATTACATTTCAACAAAAAAATATTTATCAAATAAAATTATTCTCAATGACATGAAAAAATATATGACATGGAATACGTGACAAAAAAATGGTAGCAGATAAAAAAATAAAAATTTGTTATTATTTATTATCGTTACCATCATTTAAATAAAAAAAATATAAATTCATGCATAAATATAAATAAAAAGCTAATTACTGACGGATAGTAAGCAAAATTCGTTGGGTTTTAAATAAAAATGAATTACGTGAGTCATATAAATTTGCGGGAGCGTGGGGGTGGGGTGGGGGTGATTGATATAAAATATGAGAATACACATATGAATGTATGTGTTGTATATGTTGTATGGATATTTAAATATGGAAGTACTGACGTACCTGGGAATCCGCGAGTCGGTGAGTCAACATCCAAAGAGCTCGCACCGCCTCCCTCGCTCAGTAGGATCCCGGAATCGAAAGAAGACGACATTGATCGTTTTTGTTTACCACCTCCACGTCCTCCTCATCTACCGCCTCCTCCTCATTCACTCCGGCTTCTCGATCTTTCTCTATGATGAACTCACTTCAATCTTTTTTATATCCTGTTACTTTATCTTTCTTATTTCTTACCAGTAGATGCTAAACACGATAAAATTAACACTTTTATGTTAGTCTTTGCCAAACATATTATACATTCTATTATTTTTGCGTCTAAAGCCTAGATCAATGCGTTAGCTACTAACCTAGAAGCACTATTTATTGAAAAATCTAAAAATAATAAATTATGCATAAGAATTTCAATAAAAAAAAGCTTTTTTTTATTGGTTTCGATGAAGAAAATTTTTTTATTAAAAATTACCAAGATTTTCTTAAACTCCATACAATTCCACGTAAAATGAGTACCCACAACGATATATTACGAAGAAAAAATTTTTCTAATTATTTTGGTAATTATTTTGAACTTGAAATCAACTTTGTCAAAATATATTGATGTGGGTACTCATTCTACTCGTCATTGTGGCTACAAGACGGTAGAGATAGTGATTTTTGAAAAATAATTAATTTTTTTATAATAATAACAATTTTCATGACTCGAATTTTTTTTTTCTAACATAGTGATGTGGGTACTCAAACATGAGGAAATTTTGTTATGAATAAAATGATTTATATGACTATGTACAGTATTTTCAGTTTTACAATGATTATTGGTATCGCTTAATTAGTCTAAGAAGCTTTATTATTAATTATCAATAGTAATAAGAAGATTGCGAATGAAAAATTAATAAAAGCTGATTGAAATACTTTTAAAGCCAATAATCCTCTAACCATTATTTAAATTAAATTTTTTTACACCCCCTACATATTATGGTCAGCCAATAACTAGAAAATTATTAATATAAAATATCAATAAAAAAAAAAAATGTACAGCAATGAAAATAAGCAGAGAAATTTAGCCACTAAAATTTTCCGATGGATAAAGTTATGCTTGTGCATATCGACTTTTAACCTGCACTCTATAGACGACAAGTTTACTTGATAAATATTTGCCCTCATCATCATATCCGGTGTGGTTTTACTTCCACAACTCTCATCAAACGACGGCTCCCTGCGTTATGGTTTATACACTTTATCCATTATGATATTATCAATATGAAACATCAGTAACGGTTGATTTGTTGTAGGTGACAGAGTAAGAACGATATATATATATATATATATAGAAAGAGAGGACGAATTGAGGACTGAGTCAATATTGCAAATTAATGTACTTCAGTATATCGAAATGTATGTATTAGTAATTATATAGAGGAATTAATAATTTTAGTGGGTCAATAGATAATATTATTATAATTATATAATTATTTTTATAGTTGATAATTAATATAAATTAATAATTTGAAATTCTAGAAAACACAATCTTTATTTAATTAGTAACTATTTGCGATAATTACATTGCTAATGAGACCATTTTAACAAAAATTCGATGCCCTACATTTTTGGTCCTCATTAATAATATCGTAGGATCAATATTTTGTAAGATATAACCACTTAATATATCAGAAAAATAGTTGGATATTTTTTGAAAAATTTCCAAATTTTTTAAACGGCTGTAACTTCCAAACAATGCATTTTACGAAATTTTTTAACGAGACACAAATTGTAGGAAATTAAATTTTCTATAACTTTGGTCTTAACAAAAAATACTCTAGGCTCAATAGTTTGGAAGATACAGCCGTTTGAAATTTAAAAAAATTATAATTATATGTTTCCAAATTCAAAATTATACAGAGCGCGGTAACTTACAAACTAATGGACCCACGTGAATTTTCAATGGAAGTAAAATCATAGGAAATTTAATTTCCTGTTCAATGATGTGCCATAACACATCTATAGAGTCATAAATTAGTGAGGATTAACAATAAATTACATAATGATTGCGATCATTATTTTCATTTCATCGTAAAAGAAACGATATTTTTTTTTTTGGTACAGAGCAATAAAAAAGTGAATTAAACGCGATATATTTCAACGTGCCATTGCGAATATCAATAGAACACATCTATTCGGAATGTTTGCTAAACATTAATACGACAGAATATTTCATATTAGACAGCTACCCATATGCGATATCATATATATTCTATATATTGAATACATAAAAGGACGATACACGCAATATCATAGTGATAATAATGCAAACATATATATCAGGTTAGGAATCTATTTCATTCTACGTTTATCGTTCACATTCGATCCGACTGTGCGGTTTTAGTTGAATTCTCTCGCAGGTGGGGCTAGAGAATGATCGTATGACCTGATTTGTAAATTGAATTTTTTTTTATCTTCAATGTATGAATTGTTTTTTTTTTTTTTAATTTTTTCAAGGCCAATTTTCACAAAAAAGCCAATAGATATTGATAAAAAAAATAGCCTGAGAAAAAAAAGAAAATTTTGATTATTTTTTTTCAAGGTCTCGAAATCGCTTTTCAGATTTTAATAAACTAGAAGGAACCAGGGAAAAATGGACCTCATTGACGGATAGAAAATATTTTTTTTTCCTTTAGAAATTCTCAATTACGGCTTTTAGAAAAGATTAGGGGGGGGGGGTGACCAGCTCAGACGGCGAGTAATTGAAAATTTTCAATGCGTTTTCTTTTACTGAAAATTCTATATCAGCCACAACGGACTTATCAAATTTTCCTATTTTTTTTCAAAACCATAGTTAAGGATTTAAAAAAAAATTTTCAAAATTGCAGTCGAGTATTTTTTTGAATTACCCGAGTCATAAAAAAAAATAGTAAAGTTTCTTTTCTGACCATTTCCCTCAATAAATTTTTTTTCTCTGAAATCCTCATGAAAAATTTATAAGTTGTTTTGTAAATAATAAATTTGAAGGTATCGCAATATTGCCATAAATAATTAAATTGTGTTAGTAAATGAATTACCAGGAAAATAATGTTAAAAGCCATCTTGATAATTAAATAATTTTAATATCGAACTACAGGGAAACCGAGAAGCCGAGGCTGTGCTCGAATGTAAATGGGTTAGGAGGGAAAAAAGCACTTTGGATTCAGTAAAGCAAATGGAAATCGATCGTCATTTCGATGAGCGTCGAGCAAAGTAAAGAATATTACAAGACCCAGAACCAGAACCAGAACCATCGGCTGAGGCTGAAGCCGAGAGAAGAAAAGGAAGAGGCTGAACAGAAAAAGTATCCGCTTAAACTCACACCTAACACCCTTCCAGGTTTTCCAGCAGCTTTAAACTGCTTTTCCGAGTTTCGTGTGTACTCACGATTCTCCCGAGAATAACCGAGTAGTAGAAGTAATCGTACAGGCAAACTGATCCCACATAAGAGCGCATTGTGTACCGCTGAATCTCGAGGAAATTCGACATCGCCTGTTGATAAAAAAAAAATCCCACGAGATTCTTCGCTAACGTCTTTTTTTATCACAAACTTGTACACTTGTGCACTTATTTTTAGACAAATATTTTTTTTATCCTCATAAAAGTTTTATTTATGCATGCGATTTTTTTCGCAATTTACTCGAATAAAAAAAAACGATATTTTAAAATTACTTTTTTTTCTTCTATTTATTGGAAAAAGCTTTTAATTTCAATGTATAGAAATTTTTTCATTAAATTCAATGTATGCTTCCCTTGTTTTTAGTATCGAAGACTTAAATAATTAGAAAAATCAAAAAAAAAAAAAAAATTGTGAGACGCAAACGACACGACAATTTAAATTAATAAAAAAAAAATTGCGCGAACTTTGTCGTATTGAAGTTTAAACTTAAAATACTTTGACAGAATAAATAAATTGTCCGAACAAAAGCACTAAATCGCGATTGTAATACCAGAGCTAGTAAACAATAGAAGCAGCAAGAGAATAGGAGCGTATAGTGTTTCAGTAGCCAGATAAAAGTTGACAACATCGGCCCTCAGAACATTCCGCGATATCAAAAGCGCTGTGCCGGCCAAAGTCCAGGCTTTTAAGCTCCATCGATTTTGTATGGAAGACTGTCCGGCGAGTATCAGTCGTGACCATATACGCAGAAAACCCATGCCTCGACGAAATCATTTTGTTTTATTCAGTCTTGGCCTCCTGATGTTTTTATAGCCCGTCGGCTAATGCCGCAAACACGTCGGCACCCTCGCGCCCTTGTTTTGCTCCAGGCCGTTCGTAGACCGGCGTAAGGATTTTTATACACGCGTAAGATTCTAGGCCAAGTAAATACCCAGCAAAGTACTTTCCTACCACAATTGTTTAACTGAGGGTAAATTTACTACGATCCTCTACTCATTTTTTTTTTTTTTTTTTTTTATGTACGTCGACTTACATTAGAGGTCTCATATAAAAGGATCTTTATGAAATATGCAAAGAAATATTTATTTATTTACTTTTTTTTGCAATCCTGGCCCATTTTACCTCAGTCTTTTTCCAGTTTTCATAAAAATAAGTATGATACTGAAGTTAGCAATCGAAAATTTTCAACAAATCAATGAAAAAAAAAAAAACTAAAAAATGCACATGTAGAAAATTAAAAAATCTATAAGTGCAATTTTTTTAAATAATTCTTTTTTTTATAATTTATCATTTAAAAAAAATCGAAAAATTATTCGGCGAATTACTTCAGAATCGTAAATAATTCAAATAACAAAAATGAAAATTTGAAATTGGCTTTATTTTTTTGACTAATCAACTTACCCCCCCCCCCCCACTCCCCCTTTTTTCTAAGAATCGGAACTAAGAATTTTTTAAACAAAAATTAATTTTTTTTGTCTGATAATTTATGTCTCATTTTGCACCGGACATTTACAAAAATATAGTGTCTTATTTTACCCCACTTTACTTCATATATATATATATATATATATATATATATATATGTAACAAAAAGTTATGTGAGATTACATTTATAAAACTACTTGTGAATTTAATCTCTCACGTTTCCGACGTATGCGCGTCAAGAATAACTTATAGAATATATCTCCAGCTTTTAAATCCACATGTTACATCTTTTCGAAATTATATTTTATAAGTGGATGAGATTTTTTTTTTTATATGCAATAAAAAATTTTATTTTACAGTGTAATGAATACGTGATACATTTAACAAAATTTAACCGTAAAATATTTATAAGCGAATTTTCCGTCGGTTTGCCGAAGCGCGGCGGGAATATTTTTTTAAAAAAATCTACTATGAGGTAAAAATATAAAATGTTTTGTTGTGAGTTAAAAAAAACGAATTGGGTTATTATTAATATTATTTTCGAGATTTTTTACCAAACAATGCGATTATTTTTTAATGGAATAGTGAATGGAATAGAGTTTTCAGAGAAGTTGGACTATTTAACTAAAAGCTCAACAATCTGGAGGCATGATAATGCGCTTTGAATTATCATGGTAACATGTGCATGTAGCCGTGTGTATGTATTTAGGTGAAGATGAATAATAAACCGTAGGTTTATTTGTTATTTGCAGAGAGGAGAGTTCAAAAGGTTTTGCGTGGGTGTTTCGAGATTCAAATCGCATAGAAATGCGTTGGTGTTAGGATTTAATAATTCCAGCTAAAGTAATTGCGGGAATTTACTCTGAGGAAATGAGCAGCAAGAGAATTCACTGGTCATTTTGCCCGGGTAAATATTTAAATATCAGCTGTTGCACTGTAAAAAAATGAGAGTTAATCCGGTGATTACGGATTTTATTTAAATCCAAATTCACTTCATCACTCAAAGTTCCGGAGTTGGAGAAAAATTACTCTGCATATGTAAATAGGGAGTTTGTCTTTTCAGCGGAGTCATTTCGGAGTGTTCTGGATTTTGTTTAAATTTGAATTCCCTCCGAACTGGAGTTTCAAAATTACTGTAAATTCCCGAGTCAAAAAAAAAATTCGGATTTAAGTCTCAAAGTTCTGAGGTTTTTGAGGATCAATTTAGAATTTAAAATTGACAACAGAAAGTTATCCTAGTTTAGTACTCAAAGTAGTAGTTACGACCCATCTTACCACTTTGAGGACTAAACTGGAGAAACATAATCTGGATTTGAGCCTCAAAACTTTCTGGGCGGCAAATAAAGCATCAAAGGAATTGAGGTTTTTGAGGACAACTAGAATTTGTTTTTTAACTCGGGTTCCCTTGGGAGTGAATTTTACTCAAAGGACATCAAATTCACTCCGAATTAATCAGACATTTAAATTTTATAAAGTAGTAAATTTTTTTATGATGAATTAAAAAATCAAATTTTCCTTGAGTTGAACCCAGAATTTTTTTTTACGAAAATGTCAAAGCAAAGGATATAAAATTTTAATAAAAACAGGAAAGCTCTTTTCTGGCCAAGAGTTTATCAGAGAATAAAAAAAATTCTCTTTATGAGATGAACGTATTTACCCGAGCATAAATAAATGAAATAACTAAAGTTATTTTGAATAATTCAAACAAAGTTTTTCCGCCCCAAATAGCCTTTAAATATTTTATTTAATCTCGAAATCGATGAGCGCGTCATAAATAATTAAACAAATTTTCTTTCGCTGACTAAAAATATTCAGAGTGCATCCGAGAGAAACTCGATCCGTGTACGGATCCTCGGACGCATTGTTGACTTCACAAAGGGTCAGCTTGGCAACAGATAAAAATAAGCAACCGGAGCCAACAAGGCGATCGTGAAAATGAAAAACGGAGGATTTCGACAATAAAGAGGGTTAAAAATTGAAAAGTATCCACAGTGAGCTCAAGAGTCGGCAGACAACAGTCGATGTCCTGGCCAGAATCAACAGTTTGCTCTATCGATTGGCCGTGTTGCCCATATGCCGCTGGGCCGAACTCATCACTCAAGTTTTTCCCAGGGTCTCTTAGGAGATTTTTCCCAGGCCTCAAAGTACTGTCTGTTGAATTGTTGTAAGCTACCCATTAACCTACAGGACTATTTGCTTTCCTGATTTTTTTTCATTTCACGGGAATTAAAATTTCAGAGCAATTTTATTTATTAAACCTGCCGGTGGCTTTTCGACGCTGTCACATATTTTTTTACTGTTTACAATCGATTTCCCTCGAAAATAAACAAAAAAGAAAATTTTTATTCAGCGAGAATATTAAAAACTTTTTTTAGTTTTTTTTTTACTAAATGGGTC